>CAMPET010000017.1:522000-557608 GCA_946803715.1 Beroe ovata | reverse complement strand
TACCTTAGTTGTACTTATTAAGATCTGTACCAATAAGACGTGTACAATTTAAGACCTGTACTATTTAAGAAACTTCTTAAATCCAGTAAAAATTGACATTCAGTTCGAAATTTGGATAGTTCGGATGATACATTTAGAGTTTAGACTAGGCTGAGTAAATGGGTCGAAACCCGATTAGTATTTTCCTAAGAGTAAGCTGACCGCTCTTATTCTTATCAGGAAAGATCAGCTTTCTTCCTTTAGGTAATAGGCTCTATCTAACCTAGGCTCTGCTTATGTCCTTATGATGGCCTGGCTTGCAGTGGATTAGGGTCAGGGTAAGGCTGAGAATTAGAATCACATTTAGAATTAAGATCAATCTTATTTAGTAGTTACTATTGTATAGATTTTTATGCTGAGTACAAACTGATTCGATCACTGGATGTGCACAGTTCCTCAGCAGGAAAATTGACAGATTGGGTTGACCTCTTTTCCCATGCTTCACTGCCAATTGTNGATGGAGGGTGGATAGAGCTCATATTCAGTCTAATGAGATATTTCTTTGTGCTTGAAATACGAAACTGCTACATTGCTAGTGGCTGGAACAGCGCAGCAGTACGAAATTACCCCATGTGATTCCACGTGATTGAGAGACTTCAACATGGAGAAGCTGCAGCATGTGATAGATAATTAGATCACAAGCACGGATAATCATTCCTTATACGGGCAGTAATGAGGCTTACCGAGTTGCCGTTTTGTGGCAGCATTTCTATCGACATTATAGGAGACTTTGGTGTGGATCAAAATTCCGGAGTTCAAATCATTGGGGGAACGAAAATATTGGGATTTTTCAAGAAATCCACAAATTACGTCCCCTGAATAGGTTTGGGATTTTAACGTGGCGGCTACAATTTGGGTGAACCCTCAAATGCTGTCCCCATAAATATGTCTCCTAAGGTATCGATTCCTGTGATTACTCGGGATGGATTGATGTCAAGGTAAATTTTTTGCGTCTGAACTCTAAATTGAATTGTAACATCATAGTCTGTGAGAAAGAAACTTGTTTCAAGTTTGTGTATTTGCGGCTAAACCACAGCTTTGTTTCTTACCGGGAGGTTTGGGAAGTTCCTCCCACCACAGAAGTTCCTGAGCACTGCCACGGCCTCCCCCGTCTTTCCCACTTCTATGAGGAATAGAGGGGTCTCATCCAGGTAGCAGTACATAATGGCAGCAGCGAAACTGGGTACACTGCACGTGAGAAGGTAGAGTCTCCATGGTTTCCAACTGAGGGGGGGTGATTGAACTTTCCATGTTCATAGTTCAAATTCCAGCATTCTATCCTGCTTTCCAGGAAAACAAAAAGTTGGTACAATTATTTACAAGGCTGCGTTGATTGTCATCGGTAGAAATAACCAAGCAAGGCCAGCAGCCAACACGGTACCAAACATCCAGCAAGTGGCGACAGCAGAAATCACACTCCCCTTTTTACTCCGTGGTATCCACTCCGAAACGTAGGAAAATATCACTGGCAGTGAACCGCCTACCCTGGGGATATGACTGAGTGAATCTCCTCCCCCAATTTGCAGTGAATCACTTAGCTTGTTGTACAGCAATTTGCAGTGAATCACCTACCCTGATATACAGCAATTAGCAGTAGTGATTTTAAACAACAATAGGTAGGGGATCCGGAATAGCTATAACACGTACCCTATGCCACTAAAGAATCTAGCAGTCAGGAACATGGGGAAAGATGAAGCTAAAGCGGACAAGGCAGCACAGGAACCATTCATGGAAAGACTGATTAGCAGAACTCGTCGTCTGCCAAACACATCAGCGGCACGGCCCCAAATGAGGCCCCCTACCAGCATGCCTGCAAACAGGGCCCCTGATAATGTGGACTCCTCCTGTCTGCTCAACTGCAACACACGTGGTTAACTGAGGGTGCAACGACTGGGACCACGTTTCGCAATAGTGCGGTGTACATAGGTTGGATCGGGCATTGCACGAGACACACCACAAACCCCAAAGTGTGAGGAGATATCGTCCTTGGCAAAGCTGAGACTCATGATCTCCAGAGTGTCCGAGAGAAGGCCGATACCAGAGCAGACTATAACAATCACAACATACGCCGTCATCCCCTTCTTCATGAGTAGAGCATCGTAAGCGTCTTCCACATTCTGCAGGAGAGAATGTTGCAACTTCAGAGGAGTGAAGCTCAGTGGGTGTGTTTTCACTCCCGTCATACTCTCACCAATAACCACCCGATCTGGGTGCCACACCGACTGGCGACTAGCGGTCGATCATACAATATTTCACCGGTGTTCAAACACTTCATTTCACTTTACAATAATATCATTGTTAGATTAACACACATACCTTGCACTGTGACTCGCTGCCAAGTAGAGTTGCACTGTCAGAGATGCCCAGTTCGTCATCGTCATCGTAACTTGCAGTGATGCTGTTGTTCTTCTGGACCAAACTGGGCATGCCTAGAGCTGCAGTGAATGATGATTGAACAGGTGCTCTTAACTCAGGGGTAACTGATAACACCGAGACGATTATGCTGATCAATGATTGGTAACATGGTAAATAGCATGGTTAATGTAATGGTAACAAAAACTCAATGCAGTAGCAAACTCCTGCCGCAAGCCAAATCTAGTAGAATATGGAGTCTGAGGAAAACAGCTGATTACGAGACCGAAAATGCAACGAAATAAGAAGTTCAAAGAAATAATACACTCACAGAGCAGAAATGTGATAGGACAGTGAGATGGGACGCTAATAAGTTAATATAGGACCCTCCGTGGGGCGGATTTTCTAATTCGAATTATTCCTTATGAGAATTTGCACAAAATTCATGCTTGCACGTCTTGTATTCTGAAATATCGATTTTCCATGAAGCATGTCCATTCACGTTAAAAAATTGGCACTATTATTATCAACCCAAAATATGCATTATTGATTATATTACCTATTTGAAATTCTGATAAACTTATGGGAAATCTTGTAGTGTTGTTTCAATTTGAACCTCATGTTTAAGTGCCCAACAGAGAATAGATTCTGTATTTTCATCCCCTCAACTTCCCCATCATTTGACTCTATTCTCCTGAAACACGCCAGGAAAAACCCGTTTGTACCGTCCTGTGGCAAACACCTCACACACTTGTACGCCTCCCCAAACACTGTCACGTCTCCACGCCTTTCCCAAGTGGGGAGCACGTGCTCCAATTCCCAGTCTCCGGAACATGAGTTTAGGACGTGCATCACGACGCGCTCATTCTCCTCTGCGTATATTGAGCACGTGGAATATACTACACGGTGCACGGAGGGGAAGGAAAGCGCATGGGTGAGAAGTTTTGTCTGGAGTTGAGACAGGGCGGTTATCTCACATTGTGGAGTTGGGTTTATCTCTGAGAGAAGTCGCTCAGTCAACATGCCTGACCCTGAGCAAGACGGGTCCACCAAGATGTGGGTAACCCCGTTATACGGGTCCTGTTGTGGGTCTATGGCCAGGAAATCACTCTGTACAGGGGTTATGTTCGTTGCCCCATGGCGGGACACATTTCCCTCCAACTTCCTGAACCGTTTTGAATCCCGCTCCACGGCGAATACTCTGCCTGTGCTTCCCATGAGTGCTGACAAGTGCAGAGTTTTGTTACCAGGGGCGGAACAAGCATCAAGCACGGTTGCGTGGTGTGGTGGGTTTAGCACGGCTGCTGGCATACAACTCGCTTTATCCTGTAGTATTATCTCCCCTCTCCTGTACAAGGAGCACCGGGAGAAGTTTGTGGAGGGCGGGAACTTGTATAGCATCCCGACATGGTCGTCTCTGGAGAAGTCAACATTGGGAAAATCGTGTCTCAATTGTTTCTCGACATTGTGCACATCGCCTATCTTGAGGGTGTTGATTCGCACGTACAAGGGGATTCTGACACGTGATTTCACACCACGTGTCTCCACACGTGTCTTTGCCTCTTTCAGGAGTGGTAATTTCCCCATTAGCTCACTCTTAATACGTCCTCCTGTCTTTAGACTACCACGGTATAGTAACTCGTACAGATGAACCAGTGTGAACGGATCCTGAAAGTGGGTGATGTCATTCTGCACTCTGTGTACACTGCACCTCACACGAGCACTTCATGAGAAATTGAGCAATGAATTTGTCATTGCTACAACGAAATACGGTTTATGATACTCACTGCTTTAAGTTCACCAGCCTTAGCTATGTCTGTGAGCGCAGCGTGATCTGAAACAAGCTATATGAGTTGTGGGGGCATTGGATCCGATTTTATGAGGATTTGCCAAAAATCAGTGTTGGATAAAGACATGGAATTCTTCTGATGCTAAAAATCCAAGTGAGAGGCATTATTTATTGAAAAAGTTTCAAATAAGTATAAAATGTACAGTGTGAACAAATAAGTTATCGAATTTGATATCATTGACAAGGTCACAGTTACAGTAGTGGTTTCAGATGGTGAAAATATCACTATTACATCAAGCACGATGTTCTGAAGCTCAATGAAAAACTCAAAAATATTACCGGAAGATCCAAAAATCGCTGATTTTCTACACTACGCGGCTGGAAATTAAAATGTGCGTGGATATCACTAATGCTGACAATATCAAAAAGCATCGCAAGATTATTGCGTGTCGGCCGCGCTGCAACAGGGATGTGACACAATTTACTGGAAAACCACGCCACACACTGCCACGATAATATTTCCTATCCGTAATCCGTGTCTTGCACAAATATATCAAACCTCATCTCAAGCCCAGATATCACAGATATATCACAGATGAGTCATCAACTTTACTGAAAAAAATTTCAACCTGGACATCACAATCATCTACAATATACCTATCTGATACAATATGATTATAGAGTGGAAAAATAACGTTTCTATGTATAACATGTCACAGAACACTTACATCTTTTAAAATGGAGCACCTCTTCCTCTAGACTGTAACAAAACACCAATATATAATACACTGTACACTGAACAGTATGATTGAACATTTTCACTCGATATTTTCCAAGTTATACTTTGACAAGTCGAGGATGTCGTATGCCTTGATGAGTCCAATGATTCCCAGCTTATCTTGAACAGTTTCTGTAGCATACTGGACTAGTTGACCGATAGTGAGTTGTTGTCTCTCAGTTTTGAACATGATGGCCATGTCGAAGCGCCTCACCTTAGTCAGATAATACAACTCACTGTAGACGGGTAACCGGTTTGGTATGTAGTACTTGTTCAGTATGTCCAAGATAAGGAACAGGGTGTCAGCATCGAGACTGTCTTGGAACAGTTTGGGGTAAATATCTGGATCAATCTGCTTGATATATTCGAATAGCTTGTCAGGGTGGTTCTTCAGTTTCCTGATGTCTGTCTGGAACTGAATATAGTTCATGGGAATACGGGTGGGGAGGTTTTCAAATTCTACCACGGCAGGCTTTTTTTCTGAAATCGCTGAACCCACTCCAGCCTTTTTACCAGCTTGTTCATTTGTCTTACTCTTTGATGTTGCCCCTTCGTCACCCTTCCTCAACTGAGTAGGCTTGAAATCAAACTCATCAGAATTGAAATCATAAATCTGGATTCTGACCATGGGCTTGTCTGAAGGAGGAAGAGTACGCCTCATGTTCGTGATATCCCCCGGCTTCCTCGGGACATACTCAACAGCGGGTTCCAGTTCAACTTGTAGTTTCTTAACAGTTGTAAGGGCAAGTTTGTTTTCTGGCTCAAATTCCAATACCTTCTTGAAGTCGTCACAAGCCTCTTTCTTGTTCCCTAGTTTGAGGTGTGCTGTTGCCCTCCTCAGATAAGCTTTTGTGTAGGTACCATCAAGTTCAATGGAACAATCACAGTCTGATACAGCTGCAGCATATTTCTGCAGCTTGAGCAAGGCCATTGCCCTGTTGGCAAATATCACGGCATTAAGTGCATCATGCTGCAAACCCTTAGTGTAGCATTCCACTGCATCTTCCCACTTGCCTTGTTTGAAAAAGTCATTCCCCTTCTCCTTGTAGTAGAATGCTTGCTGCTGCTTCCTTTCCTCCTCGAGCCTCAATTCTTCCTCATCGTCTGTACTTCCTTCTTCTTCATGGTCATCCTCTTTCTCCTCCTTGTCTGATAAGTCCTTCTCCCCATCAATCTCCTTGATTGCAGCATCCACGTCAAACTTGTCCCAGGCACGGTAATCATAGCCTTTAATTTTATCGTCCTTTTTGTCGGCTTCACCATCAGCATTGTTGGGTTCACTGAAGTTAACACTTTTCTTCTTCTTTTTCTTTTTTGCTTTCTGCTGACTTCTTACTGGCGGTAACACAGAAGCATCTTTGGATGTTTTTTTAAGCTGATCGTCTCTTTGATCGACATCATTCTTCCACTCACTCATATCCTTCAGGAAGGATGTCATTTCTTCAGTGTTTCGTCTCATCTGCATCTGTATCTGGAATGACTTTTCCGCAGCAGTCATCCCCTCCATGCTCATTTTGCTATACTCCTCCTATCATGAAAAAACAGATTAGCGCTCGAATGATAGATGTTAAGATCGAAGTTCGATTGATTATTGCATAATGAACCTATATAATGAAATCAAGAAGGCAATGAGCTGCAGACGGGCATGATGGCAGTAAGCATTCACATTTCTTAAACGGTATTTCAAGTGATAGAATAAGAAAAATTTAAATTGAAACTCGTGTTCAAGTCATTAAAAGAGATGTTTCGTCATCACTTGGTGGCTCATCAACAAAGGATGCCAATAAATCGTTTAGTTCGGATGACTTCACACCTTTTACTGGCGATGTTGCAAACAAACTTTTATCATGCTTTAGGTCACAGGGGGCTTCCGAATTTTGAAACTGAACGAGAACTTGAGGACTTTCATGAACAGATTTTTCCTCCATCGACATGCTCTCAATATTTGCATGTTTGGGAAATTTACTTGTGTGTGAATCATGAACATCAGTCTCTTGTATGCTGGAATCATCGCTTTCGGCGCCATTCTGTTCTTCCATTTCCTCTATTCGATCTGTAACAACTTCAGATTTGTCAGCCTTATGAGGGAGATTTTCGAAGAATACGTCATGTTCTTTACCCCATAATTGATCAGAAACAGTTTCCATCTCTTGATCGGATCTATGATTGTCTCCTACTTTTCCATTTTTATCGGCTGATGGTGTCTGACAACAAAACTGGTGACTCTCAGGATGGAAATGAGGTTCTATTCCACAGATCTGATTCTTAACAAAAGTAGCACTTGCAGCACTCTTCAAATTTGATGACAATCTCAATGAATGTCCATGTTCAAATGCCTGTGATGATAGCGTCATCAAAACTCTGTAAGAGCCGTGGATGACCTCCGATGAAAAATGATTTCCGTGGCTTATGATCTCATGGCATTTGGATTCTAATTCACCTCTCTTTAGTTGAGAAGTAGAAAGTCCATGATTTATGAGAACTTGATTAATCAACCCCAAGACTGTAATCATTACTCCTTCATCATGGTATCCAAGAGTGGAGGACTCAAAAGTGAAGGTGCTGAACTGCTCAGTTTTTTGCTTTTTACTCACAGGGCCCTTGGTATGGAAATTCTGTATCGAGAGACGATCAAGAAGCATCACATAAGGTACACGCAGAAGAACGAAACCCATGTCTATCAATCCTTTCAAAATATTCACCACAGCTTTTTCTTGGAATGACTTCTGTAAAAAACTGACTAGTATATCTTCAATACTCAGTTGGATGATGAATAAAGACGTTTTCATCTTAGAAATCAGGACACTCAAAAAACCGAGAAATTCTTTTGCTGCATGATTTATTATGACGGTTTTCACAAATTGCTCACTTATATTAGAATCATAACTTTGAGAATCAATGAACGAAGTTCTGATGTTTTTGATCAACATTTCAAACTGTTGCAAGGGGAATATCACAGAAAACTCTTGATCTATCTGAAGCAAACTTTTGATGTACTGAAATAGATACGATATCTCTTTATTGGCCCTTTCAGAATCAGCTATACTTGAAGTAAACTGCCATTGCTGTAACACAGTGCTCTGAGCAGGACTGTTGTCTTTTCCAGTAAACTGACACAACAAATTGTTCAGATTAACAACACTATTCAAACATGATTTGTTCCAAGAGTTGCTGTAATTGCTGAAATTTTTTCCTGCTGGTCCAACACACGATATTTGTGCAATTATCTCAGCACTTTTCTCGCAAAACCTATCATGCACATGAGCTAGACAAAACGTCTGTATGTCATCAACGAGTTTCCCCACATTAGCTGGGTAGAGTTGGGATATGACGAGCAAGAGGTCAAAACTCTCTGAACAAACATGTGATGTACAGGAGAGAACCATAGTTGGCACATGTGACCTCCCTTCTACAAGCAAGTCAATGAAACCATTGGAGACCTGACAAAGGATAATTGCATTTGTGCAAGCAAGCTTGTAGGTGCAGTCCGGACTATACCTCGATTTCATGCAATTTACCACAGCTTTCCACCATTTCAACAGTAACTCAATATTCTCCCCTACTTTGTTAGTTTGATGCATATTGATGAGGCAATTTCTCAAAACGGATAATCCCACTTTACGTTGGCTGAATGAACCACTGGACAGCTTGGATATACTTGAATATAGACTATTCAATTCGCTACTAGGTAGGAGTCCCTTTTCCATTAAGTTTAAGAATGAAGGTAGTTGCTTGATTGAATCATTTGCAAATAGATGCTGTTTCAATGACATGGCTGCACCTTGAAACAAATTTGAATAAACATATTTGCAAGAAATTACAGTTCGTGGTGTATACCTGGAATCAAATTCATTTAAAGGTCTAAGGTATGTATTATTGAAATGTTGGTGTGGATTTTTTCAACTGTGCAATTCTGAATTCTATTGACGAAGTACTTAGTAGGCCAAAGATTCTGAAATTTCAATATATCAATAAAAAATGAGATTAAAAACTTTGATAGAATTGATATAATAAAAAGTATTAAAAAACTAAGCACAATTACTTTCAGTATCCTCGTCCCTGGGTAAATGAACTCCCATAGAAGACAGCATGCTAGATGCAGGACCAAGTAAGCCAGTTTCAGCCGAAAATGATTTTAACACATTAGAAACAAGATTCAGATCGATGTCAAGGTCACCATCATCGTGTTTGAAGAAACTATCTGACAGCGTGGAACTGCGCAGTTGTTCGTCTAGTTCGTCCATGTATTCTTGCATTTCCTCAGCAGAATCAGAGTTCAAAGATGACGTGTCATCACTTTCTGATAATTCTGCAGAGGCAGCAGCTTTATCAACTTGTTCTTTTAAACCTCTTATGCAGTCTAGAAAATCATCAGCATTGAGATTCATTTCAGGAACTTCAGCACCTTCATGGGACGATATGTTATTGACAAAGCTGTCTAATTTTGAGCTGAGGTCATCAAGATGATCAACCGAAATTTGACTTGGCTCTTGGTTGTTAGATGGTGGTTCTGATGATTTGAAAGTTTTATCCGACTTCATTTTCCGAGCATTCAAAAACCATTTTTGTACGTCTTCAGGAATTTCATCCATCCATGCATCACTCTCGCTGTCAGCAATGCAGCTTCTATTTCTATGCTTATCACGTAAGCTTGGATTTTTCTTTATTTCTTCGACAAAAGACCTCATTGTATGACTATCAATCAAATTAGTTGATTGAGATCCTTCTGATATGGATGCTTGGAAGAACATATTAGCTTTCTTCATTTGTTCAGAATGGGCGATAGATCCTGGCAAAGTTTCACCAAAATAGCCGAGAGATTTTAATCTGCTTATAAACTTGGAATACTCTTTATCGATAATGAGTCCTTTCCCTTCTGAGAAAGACAATAATTTTTCAGCACCGCATGAAATTTTAGCACCAAAGTCATGAGCTTGATATTCTACATGTCCAACGGGAAGGCTTGACCAAGGATGTTCAGCAGTCAATCGTTGACTGAAGAGTTGGGCATATTGACATCGGGTTAGTTGAATATTTGTGTCAATGGAATCTGCCCAATCAAGAGCCCTGTTTTTGATAGCAATCTGGATTTGAGAGCTATCTAATTGAAGATATGTATTAATTGCGGATGATATTAGCGGAGGCTTTGAAGTGAAGGCATGAACAAGTGCAACTGGCAGGTGACACTTTATCCTGTGCATGCTTCTGATTGGAAAACTCTGAAGCTTCAAATTGATCACTCTGCCAATTTCCTTGTCATGCCTCAAGTTCTGGATACAATGAATTGCCTGGTCTATTGTAATTACTTTCTGTGGCAGCCATGTGATCTCAGCTGGTGTTTTTGGGAGAGGAATGAGGATAAAGCCTCCTTGGAATAGCATCAAACGATTATTACTGTTGTCAGGTGTCAACCAGAGGGGGATCACGTCTGCAGCTTCGATCAAAGGGAAACATCCGTCCTCATCCCACACTTTTACAGCAACAGGCAAGCTCTTGGACAATTTTAGAAGCAGCCATACCACATACCATTCATCTTCAACAGAGTTCCCAAACCAAAGCTTGCCATTGAGATGGGCAGTTGCTGCATTTTCCTGTACTTGTAATATGAAAGGTTCTCCGTTCCAGACAATATTCAAATGATCACTCAAAACTTCAAGACACTGTACTCTAAGTTTTTCCAGATGATGTTCTCGGTCTATAGGATATATTTCGTAGAAAATAGTATTCTGTTCCGTTGTACTCTGAGTATCAAACATCCTAGAGTAGATATAAATTGTTAGAACAGAACCCATGTAGGTGATGCAATCTATAAAAGTAGACCGTAATCAGAAAATATGCAAATATGATCGCATAACATCGAATTAATAATCAGTGAATAACCTGTGTCATATGAAAGTCTCACAAAATTACATGCAATACTACATTGTGAAGCATAACAATTTGGCGTAATTGGTAGGTATCTACAATGTGAACAATGATAACTACCAGTAATTGTGATGATTATAAGGTAGGTTCTACCAAACAAAACTTACTCTGAAGAACGTTGAAGACGATAGCATAAACTTTTGTCTTAGCTTTATTCCTAGTGCTCAAGCACAGAGACTTCACTGAGCCTTTACCAGCTATGACAAGGCTCACTATCCTAGCACACTCTTTGTATAACAAACTCATTGCTAGAGGAAAGGTAAGTATGATTTCTCAAATTAAACCGGAATTCATGAGAACGAATATTCATATTCGGGGGCAAATACCCCCGAATATGAACCATGGTTGAGAAAAAAAAATTAATTTCCCTTAAATCATGGTAATTATCTTAACCATGGTTGAGAATAAAAGATTAATTTCCCTTCAATCAAATTTGCACTTCATTTGAACAATCAAATTACACAATAGGTGCACGAATGATAAACATAGAGAAAAATCGTAAAAAGATGTGTCTGAAGCTTGAAAGAGAAATCAAAAAATAAAAATTGCAATAATGGAAACATTAAATATTATCATCCTACAAAATAAATCACCACAAACATAAAATATCATAGCATGAAATTCCTGCTTAAAGTTTAATGTCTATCTACATGATCTTCAATCACATTTTCCTACTTTTGGCAGCCTTGATGGCAACAATATACTTATCATTCTCCCCTATAACAGCATTAAGATCCTTGGAAACCTTTGTTATTTGCTCACTGGTATTTTTCTCTTTTTCACGCTGCAACAGATCTTCTATGTCTTTTAATTCCCGGTTCATAGTCCCTATATCGTCTAGAGCACCTACAAGCGCATTGAACTCAGATTGAAGATTCGCTAGAAGCTTGTATGATCTGCGACATTGATCGTTCTGCTTTGCTTCTCGGAATATGATTTCATCAGTTTCAATGAACGATCGTTCGATTTTACCATTTAGGCTATTAATTTCTTTCTGTACAGTTTTAGTCTCACTTAGAATCGAGTTAATATGTTCTTTCTGCCTCTTTATTTGATCGACAATATCTAGGATTTTCTTTGTATGTGTATTCCTGTTGATAGTACTGGTCAGCTTCATTGCTTGCTCATCGAGTCGCTTATGATTCTCTTCCTTAGTTTCGATGCTTGAAACTAACTCCACAATCTCTTCTCTCATCAGCCTAACATCCTCAACATACTCTGCTGTCTGTAGCTCCTTTGACTTCAGCTCAGCATCAAGTTGCTCTGCTTCAGCAAGGAGATCCGACTCCTTGGACACCCACATTCCCTGAGAATAGTGCAGATAAGATTATCTTTATTTGATTTTAAGCCAATAATAAAAGCTAAAAATAGAAGCCCAATATAAATCAAGTAGGTTTTAACTTTAATTGAATCATTGGGTGCATTATTAAGTTATTCTCAACACACATTTCATTCTTCAACTAGAGAACTAGGTATACCATGACAGCCACTCTAGAAAACCGACTAAATGATAAGAAATAAAAGTTACCTTGACACTCTCCATTTCTTTTTGAACCAATAAAATCTTTTCTCTCATGGCCTCACCAGCTTCTTTTTCTTGAGGCACAAGTTGAAGCGTCTTCTTCTTCAGAAGATATTCCTCTTTTAGCTGATCTAGTTTCGTCCCCTTTTCTTTCTTTGACACTTCCAAGTCTTTGAGTTTCTTGGAAGCATTGCTTATTTTCATTTTTGAATCGCCATGCTTTCGATCTAACAGCTCAAATGCTTCATTCAATTCCCTCATCGCCGATTCATGATTTTGTGTGATGATATCCGTTGTATCATCTACCTCCTGCGGTGAAGCTCTATCTGAACTCTCCGACAACTTGCTGCCGTGAAGCACACTCTCTGTTATTTTGAAGACGCTCTGTGCCTCAGGAGTTTCCTGAGTTGGGGCAGTTGATGAAGTTATTTCGAGCTCTCGATCAGTCTCGTCTTTAGAAAGTTTTGCGTCTTGAAAAGCTTTCTTGAAAACTTCCTTGGTACAGCTGCTATGAGTGCTCTCAGACTTTGTGAACATAAGATCCGAAAATTCTTGATTCAACTTTGATGACATCTCAAGAACACTGGACAACAGCTTCTGTTCTGAACACTGCAGTCCCAAACATTGCGACCATTCTTCCTTCACCAGATTTTCAGATGAAAATCTACTAAATCCCCCGTTATAATGGTAAGATCCCGTCTTTCTGTTCCCATCCCATATGACGTGGTTTTTCGCGCATTCTGGTGGTAACCAAGGCAACTGTAGCTGTCGCCGAATTTCATTTGAAATAGAGGACCTAAGAGAAGAGGTTGTGTGCCCTTCCTCGGCAGCATCTTGTCTGGCTCGAGGGAGATTTTCTACAAGAAACATGAGCAACCGACGGATTTCAACCTCATTTGAATAAAGGAATGTTTCATAACCCAGATCTTGTTTGTAGCTGAAAGAAAAAAATTGATAGGTGCCTTCTTCCTACCCTAATAAGCTTCAAAAAAGAGATCGAGAAAGCTTAATTAGCAATTACCATGAAAACTCATTTCAAATAAGTAAGCGTGCAAGGAGTAAAAACTCACCCTAGTTTCTTACAGGCATTGGCCAAGTCAATACCGACTCTATATCTCATAGCCATTCCATCAGGAAGCTTCTCTGGAAGCTTAGGGCTATTGTTGTTGATTATGTTGAGGCATCGAGCGACGCATTGCACTATCAACTGGTCAGTGAACTTCCCCAGTGAAGTGACCTCATCGGTGTTTATGTCGATCCCGATGTCCTTCAATGTAACAATTATGATCTGGTCAACTTGCTCCATATCCTATGTGTTCGTGAAGGTGAGATTAGATATCAAATGTATCAAAATAACTTATACCATTGTTAACCGAGAGCTGACAAGAAAGCATACTAATGAAAAGATTTATTGTTACCATAGATAGGTAGTACCTACCTAATTTATGACTCAAATTATGGCTCTTAACACACTAAAATCCTCAAATTGAGTCGCAAATTTACCATGTTGAATCGAAAACAATTATCAATGCAATCAAATCAATAATTTAAGTGAACTTAACTTTGTCATCGAATTTATCTCTACTTAGCTGAATAGTTAATAATTTCCAATGGATTGTGAGACAAATAGAAGTGAAACATGGCATGTGCTCCATGAAAAATTCGTTTCATTTTTGTCTGTATGTTTGTCATGAATAAGCAGTATGCACTCTTAGTTTGTCAAAAACCAGTCGTTAAGGACTCTACAAAGAGATTTACAACTTCATCAATAGCTTTGTTGTCCCAGTGCAATGAGACGTTGTCATAGTGACAGTCCATGTCAATGATGGAACGGTACAGTTGCTTTTTCACTATCTCTGGGCCGATTGAGAGACCTCTGTCACCAAATTGGAGAACCGGTTTCTCACACGACTTCCACTCAATGCGTTCATTTGTCCTGCAATATAGGACAGTGGTATAATCGCTACTGAAATCTAAAAAGTGTTGTTCGGGCCATGCGTTGAGCTTAACACCATATTTAATTAGTAGATATATTATCAATGTAACATCATGAATATGCTAACTTGGCAGGAAGAAAAGCTTTGAGGGGCACATCAGTTGAAATGTGTGTAAGCTGTTCATTATCCACCATTAGAAGACAGGAGACTTCACAATTGTCAGCAATCTTATCTGCTACCCGAGTAGCGACTGCCCCTACCTGCAGGAATGCAAACATAAACTATTGACATTTGTGACTTTACAACACTACAACTGAGAGTGCTTACTGCTTATGAATCACCTTCGTGCAATGATGAACTAAATGAGTGATCAAATTTAGTTGAAAGATTGACATGAAACATTACATCTTTATCAGCTTGATGCTCATTAGCGTGATAGTATCCACAAATCTGTAGGTCTTTACTTGCTGCATATTCTTCGATCTGATATAAAATCTAATTATTGGGATACAGGCCACGTCTCGCAAATAGCAACAAATCTGGAACATTAACCTATTTGTAACTCCAGATATGTGATTACCACCTACCTGTGTGAGAGCCACGATGAACATCGGTGCCAGGGACAGAGAATAGTGGAACAGAGGAACACAGTCCACGACATTGAGTACATCGTCTTCAGCAGATTGAGTTGTTGTCGTGAGGAGAATCCCATTTACTGCAGTATATGGATACTGCATAACATGACAAAGAAGCTTTGAGTAAGCTGACAGTGATAACTGTATCTCACGCTTTCTATCAATCATCCTAGTGAGTTAATCAATATAAAGGGGTTTGACCAAAAGTCAGGTAAAAATTGATCATTTAAGTGCCTGCTCATGACTCAGGGTAATCATACTATTATTGGCAAGCTACAGTAACAGTTTATATCCAACACGGAATCTCTCGGTGATTTATGATGCTCATTTTCAAGCGTCATCAAAACATTTCATAAAATGAGAATCTGCTATGCCACTTCATATAAGCTCTTTTACAAGATGAAAGGTATTTCCTAATAATCCATTCATCAGCCTAGCTACCATCCCACTTTAAGACAGGGTATATTGAATCAACAATTCCTTCAAAAATGTCACTTATATCTGTGTCTGTAAGGACGGATGGGATCCCATCATCACAATCCGATGATATTTTTGGCTTGAAAGGTAGTCTTCCCACAATTTCACAATCCAACAAGGATCCTTGAGATCCCAAGTCATCTCTGAATATGCGGTGATGCGTATTACACTTTGAACAAATGAAATAACTCATGTTTTCAACTACTCCGACTATTGGAATATCAACCTGAAAATGGAATGGTTTGTCTGTTACAAAACACGAACTTTGAATAGATGGAATTGTTACATGCATTTGATGGCAAGATCGACGAAACTTTTTACAGCAAACCTTCTTAAACATTTCAGCACCTTTTACACAATCTGCTACAGCAACTTTTTGGGGAGTGGAGACCATAAGGACTCCTTGTATTGGTGTTTCTTGTGCAATGCTCAGTTGGGTATCACCTGTCCCTGGGGGCATATCTATCACCAAGATGTCCAGTGGTCCCCATATCACACCACGCAACAACTTTCTTATTGCTTGCATTACCATCAGTCCTCTCCAAACAACCTGGTATGAATTATCAAAAAATCACAATATCCACACATATCAGTATTTGTAGATGTGGTTTCTGTCAGAAGACACTTACTGGTGACTTCTCATCTATCAACAGTCCCATTGACATACATTTAACATTGTAATTTATAACAGGCTTTATCAGATTCTGGTGGTTGATCTCAGGCATGGCGAATAGATTCATCATTATAGGAATAGATGGACCAAAAACATCAGCATCTAAAAGCCCAACAGTAAATCTGGATAATGATTATCTGGTGATGATAAGTCTGATATGAATCTTGTGAATGGGAATGTGACAAAACAAATTAAAGTATTGACCTCTTTGATAAAGCAATGGATAGATTAGAGGCTACTGTAGATTTACCAACACCTCCCTTTCCAGATGCTACTAGAATAATGTTTTGTACTCCAGCAATTGGGAATTTCTTGGGTAACTTCTGATGTGATTGGTTGACCTTTCTCACAGACAGTTGAGATTCCATATTGAGCAGTCCTCTCTTCACCAAATGCTTTCTACTGAACATCACACCTCTATCAAATATAATAATTATAATTACTAGAAAGCCTGTCAGTTGGGCCAGTGCGACTCGTGCACACTCTAACATAGTTCAATAGTTTCCCTGGTAATGCGCAAATTTGCATGTGCATTTACTACTTATCCTCCTAGTTCTAATATTTTGAAAAACTCAAATTTCGCCCATCTTTCGACATCAATTACTCAAAATCTAAAGCCTAAATCGAAAATCTGAAAAAGCTGTATCACTTGCAAATCATTTTTCTATCTCCTTGCAAAAAATTGCAGAGTTTCATGTCCACTTGCGAGCTGAAAGTGACATGTTCAGAAGGGCACTTCTTGAAAAACTTTTCCTTATTCAATTATATATAAGTAAACAAAATCTTATAAACAAAACAAAGAAAGAAAATGAGGAGGGAGGTAATAATAATTAATAGAAATTATGAATGGCATTATCAATGTTACATATTTACAATAATTATTGCCTCCCATGAATCCACATGATATAGCTTGCTCAAATAAAATCTATGTTGATTTGATAAGAAAAAAGGTATTGAATTGAATTGATTTGAATAATCTTGACATGTTTCAACTCTAATATTCACTTAAGACTGATCCCTAAAAAGGACTTCAATAGTAAGTACTTATTGACTTCAATAGTAAGTACCCCAGTCTGGGCACCCAGAATGAAACATTTATATGACAACTGATTGTGTCAAACTTACATGCAAAAGTTAAAGAGTATTATCAACAGTTGATTAACATAACAATACCTATAAACTGAATAATAAACAAAATAAATAATTTGACAAGATAAAAACTTAAAATACATGCAATGCATGAGAATATTAGCTTTAGTTAAATGAGAATATTAGCTTTAGTCAAAACAAATATTAGACAAATAATTAAGAATTTCGAACATATATGTTAATTCCCTCCTTTTTTGCTACAGAAGGAAATACAATAAATGATTAAGACTTTTTGCCTTCGCTTCAGGAAACTCTGTTCTGACACTTCACTCGTCATAAATTTAATTCATTTAATTCCATACAGGGAACTCCCAACAAAAGGTCTTCAGTTAAGCTTCCATTGTTTCTAAAAACTATGCTACAATAGATCAGGATTTTCGGTAAGATAATGATTGAACATAACTAAGTAATTCTCTCCTTCCATTCTGCCAAGAATCAAATTAGATACTTCCCGTCTTCCCTTGTCAGATTTTATCTGACCTCAGTTTCTCGCGCGCGGCGCGCGCGCCTTCATCGAAGGCCGAAACAGGCCTGTTTCGGCCTTCGATGAAAACAGGCCAAAACAGGCCTGTTTCGCCGTTTCGGCCTTCGATGAAGGCGCGCGCGCGCGCGAGAAACAGGTCAGGTATGTTCCCGCGCTGCGTGACCCAAATACTCCGCGCGCGCTGCGCGTCTCCGTGGTTTTTACGAGACCGCTGATGCAATAATGAATAAGTCTGTACTGTCTGAGAATAACTAATAAGTTAGCGCCGTGCGCGAAATGGAATTGATCGAATTCGTCAGACTTGATCATTGATCTGACCCACAATGCCCTGTTGAC
Organism: Beroe ovata; assembly: GCA_946803715.1. NCBI lineage: Eukaryota > Metazoa > Ctenophora > Nuda > Beroida > Beroidae > Beroe > Beroe ovata. Next base: position 539,512 of record CAMPET010000017.1, on the reverse strand, counting down.
AATGCAATGAAAATAATCTAAATTCAACAATGAATCATGTAAAGATTTTATCATATATCATGTTATTGTTATCTGCTGATTGTTTTGCGGCGCAAAACAGGCACAGATCACATCTTGGGACAGAAACTAACAGATTGAGATAAGATTATCATTAANCGGTTTGAAGGAATAGTGAGTATGTGTGCTAATGTTTCTTTTGATAATGACGTCACACGCACGTGACAACCCGTGACTTGTTGCGCGTCTCTTATTGGCGCGCGATTAGCCAATCAAATCTTACAGCAAAAAGTGCTGTAAAGCTGCTAAATTCCGCCCTACCGTCGGGGCGGATTGAAAATCGCGCGCACCGACGGTAGGGTAAAATCCTACAATTGCCATGCCTTCAGGCAACTCTGTTCTGACACTTCACTCTTCATAAATTCAATTCATTTAATTCCATACAGGGAACTCCCCACAAGACAAAAGGTCGATCGATGATAGACCCTGTCGAGAATTTCGTTTTGCGCGCGCGCGGCGCAAACTTATTCTCATGTCCGTCAGTTCGCTTGCATTCTCAGTTCGGCTTGCATCAGCGGTCTAGCATCGCCAGACAACAGTTAAGCTTCCATTGTTTCTAGAAACTATGCTACGCTACAATAGATCAGGATTTTCGGTAAGATAATGATTGAACATAACTAAGTAATTCTCTCCTTCCATTCTGCCAAGAATCAAATTAGATACTTCCCGTCTTCCCAATAGTTTTATTCTGATCTATGCTTACATTCTTACAACTGCTCTTGAATAGGTTTATTCCAATTCCGATCCCGCTACGTGACCCAAAAACTCGACTCCGATCCGCGCGCGCGCTGCGCGTCTCCATGGTTTTTACGAGACCGCTGATGCAGTGATGCAATAAGTCTGTACTGTCTGAGAATAACTAATAAGTTAGCGCCGCGCGCGAAATGGAATTGATCGAATTCGTCAGACTTGATCATTGATCTGATCTTCGATCGACGACCTACAATGCCCTGTTGACAATTGCAATGCAATGAAAATAATCTAAATTCAACAATGAATCATGTAAAGATTTTATCATATATCATGTTATTGTTATCTGCTGATTGTTTTGCGGCGCAAAACAGGCACAGATCACATCTTGGGACAGAAACTAATAGATTGAGATAAGATTATCATTAAGACAAGAATTGAAGTATTTAAAATTAAAGACCAACTAAATGTGTATTACCAGGGGTTACAGTTTCAGATTCACATTCACAGAAAAACTAAAATTCAAAATTTTAACATTCCATTTCATCTCCGAAAAAGTCTGCTTTGTTTGAAATAAAAGTTTTATTTCAAATTCTATGAGTTAATGGCTGCTGCTTCAAAACGTCTGATCGATCAAAGATTGGGTTGGATCGATCGGGACTTTAAAATTTAATGTTGGAAAACTCATAAATATTAGCGTGTCTTATTGCTACAATATCTGCCAATACACCTGATATTGCGTACGTATGACGTATCAATGTCACAAATCATTTTTCGAGCCACATATGCATCCACATTTACAGGAAAATGTTATAACACGCGACGACACATCGACTAATTCTAAGATCTAAAGTTGTTTTTGACAAAAGCTCCGCACTCTGTTCTCGATTTAGATTCCTACATTTTTTGGAAAACATTATTGGGGCGATTTTAAGGTGTGACATCAAATAGGGATCACACGAACAACCTCAAAATTCGACAGAGCCTTTGTCGTTTTTCATAATAATATTATTGATATTTCAACACTGTTATATCCATCGATCGTTATGAACAAATGAAAGCAGACGAGGGAAGTTTCAGAGACATCGCTCCCATTTGTTCACGATTGGTTTATCGTAGGAAGTTTAATTTAGGAAGAGTTCGATCAATATTATATCAATCTCAATATACATAGTTGAAAGTAAAGACCAAGACATGATACAAACCCACAATATATTTTTAAGCGTGAGGATTTGTGACCTCGAGCTTTTCAATAATAAAGTTACCACTCCACACCATTATAATATATAGCACTACCATTACCGAGAACTGCAAACCAGCAACCATCAAACCCATCGTAACTTTCATACTAAAACACAGTGTCTACGTCACAGACAAGGAGGCCGATCCCGGCTTGATTATGAAAAACTATCGTAGCGAAAACTGCTATGGGTATATAGATGATCAAGGCAATATTATAGATATCGTATTATATATCAGGACTATTCAAGTTTTGGCTCGAATAAATGAAGATGCTAGTGCGTAACACTCAATGATTATACGTGTGTTATATCATAAGTAACACACATTATGGTCTAATATTTTACCAAATTTTGGTCATCTCCTGCCATTAATCGAGAGCGAAGGTGACGTTATTTTCACCAAATATTGCTCGTTTCTACTTTGGATGAATAGCTACAAACCTTATAAATTCCATAAATGAAATCAGATTAATATCAACTAAACTTCTTATCAAAAATGTTGCTCTTCGCAACGTTCAGCGTGTTGTATCATGACAGCTCACACAAAATGTAACGTCATTTGCACATAAGTATAATCAACTACAGTATTGGAGGGATAAAACTGCCTGGGATATAATAACTTGACATCTTTATTGCATTGAATTCAAATCCGGGATATAAAATACCATCAGACACAAAAATTTTCACTGAAACTATCTAATATACTGTCTATAGATATTTATAAAGGGGATGCTAAGGACCACTCAACCGGGAAACACCAAATTGGGATAAAACATATCATTCCCCCTCATTAGATCCGATAATCATATCACCTATCTTCCCCAGCCGAATATAAATTCCCCCTCCCTCGGTGTGGCCTTCAATGCGAAGCTCCACCACAAAGTACTGTTAGTTCTCAGAACTGGGATTCGAGGTTATAAAGATTCAAAGAGATAACATCTGCTTTTTTCCTTTACAACAGCATAAACTAGGGGTCAGAATCATATTATAAACATTCGTAATGTAGCTCTCACAATATAAGGCATTTTTCTCGGAGGTTAAGGGATGAAGTTTTGTATTATAATAGATGTCGTTAGGAATAATGTGTCCATCATCGCATCCATGAACAGAGCATGGCGTGTTCAATCATCTTTAAGCTAGCTAAAAATAGTTACAAATCGGATTAAAACGAGTCTGCTATAGTCCTATACCTATAAAATGACGAACAAGGAGGGGAGAAGGAGGAGAGGGAGGAGGAAGAGGGATGGAGTTGGTTTTTCCTGAGAGGAAGATGCCTGGTGACATTCCTCGCTACATAGCCACTGACCGTCAAAACACTTACACGTGCCACACCCAAACACTTTCTGTTCACCAGACCTGGAGAGGGTTATCATGGTGTCACTAGGTGAATATTGTCACGGTGATGGTGTCGATAGGTGAATATTGTCACGGTGATGGTGTCACTAGGTGACTATTGTCACGGTGATGGTGTCACTAGGTGAATGTTGTCATGGTGATGGTGTATATTGTCACGGTAGCAGCTGTAGCTGAGTGATATGAACTCACATTGTGGTGTTCCCACGGTGCTCGCACGATCCGCAATAGTTGTGTTTACACTCAACAACCCCATCTAGACAGGTACAGAGCAAGCACCCTGCCATGAATTGATCTCGGTGTCGGTAGCGAACTGTGTTGTTGTGACTGTCGATAGCAAGACAAGCTTTACAATCCTTGTATACACATTCCCATCTACTGTATTTACAAACACACATAGAACATCCAATCATAACATTCTCATCGGAGGACTGACACGTCGCACCCTCGTATCGCTTTATCCGTGACAGATGGACAATTTCACTGATTAATGTCGGTTTGCCACATGAGTCCCGGCAACACGCGCCTGCCCTGGTGGAGTCACGAGTCGGGCGGCATGGCTGGCCGCCACACGAGATGTGGGACGGCTCCGGGCAAGAGGAGGATTGGGCGGCAACTCGTAAAGGAGGCGGCACGAAACTGAACAAAACTAACGGCATGAGCCACATATACATATTATCTTCATGAGTAGGTTTTGCATGTCAGTTTACATGGTGAGTCAGCCAGGCTATACGTCCTGTGACATGCTAGAAGGGGAGTGGAACTGGGTTAGAAATATTGGAGATCAAGAGTTACCATATTCTACAGACTCCTCAACACTAACATATCAGAGAAGAAAACTCGTGAAGAAATATTATGTACACTAGCATGTATTGAAACACAGTAAATGTGTTCAAAGGAAACATTGCTAGAAATAGCCCTTCAAAGGCCTGACTTTGTTGAATAAAATAAATTAACATTAAAGGCGAAAATAAATGAATAAATAATTCATAAACCAGACCAATTCATTGTTTATATTCAATATTACAAAATGGTATAGCTTTCATGTTATGAGGGTGTGCACAATGCACATTAACAAAGGATTAATCAATCTGGTTGGAGTGATTTGCCATATTCCACTTCAATATTAAGTAATGAAGCAGTGTTCGGAATACAGTGACCTTCTTTATCAAGACATCATATTGAACATAATGAATGCATAATGCAATATGCACTGTCCTAAATTGAGACAATTGAATGCTAAAGAAACAGCCTAATTTACTATCTCTCGAAACAAGGTTATGCGATGGTCCCGGCCAAATACTAGGGGAAATTTGAGACGCGATTATAGCTCGATTTCAATAGGGGAATATCAAGTTCGATTTCGCAAGGGCCCTTGTGAAACATTGCAATCCAACATCAGTATGATGATATTCTCTTGAACTTTTCAACATATGCGAATCTTTTCTGCATGTTTCAATCGCAGCAGTGTCATAATTAGTTAAATACATCGTGATTTAATACAGGCTTATCTAATTCAGTTACAACCGCATTAAATATTTAGAAGAAGGTGCAGCAAAATTGAGCTGGTCAGGAAATGCCAAAAGATTTGAAGTTTATTCGTGTTCAATGAAGCGTGATAGTACAATAGGCAAGTGTACACAAAGTACAATCGCTCAGTAACATCTGAATGTGTAACACGGCGATCTTTAAATAGTGCAGACTGGATTCTACGCAAACGCGCATATATATCGTCGTGCAAATGCTGACTGTTGTGTCTGCATCCCAGAAAACATGGAATATCGAAATGCTAACAATATATGTAGACCCGTCGCGCCGCGCACAGTGAATTGCGGGGTTCTTTATTCGTGTGACTGTGTGTCATTGATCTGTCGCAACACATGCAAGGAAGTGTTTCAGTGATTGGAAATCACTAACATGTGAACAATAAGGATCGCTATGACACGTGCCATCGACACAATTCAGGCTGAACCTTATATCTCTACTTTTGTGCCGGACACATACTTCTATGCTATCGTCCGATATGTTGCTTATCCGCTCAGGACTAATCAGAGTGATCAATTCTTCCAAGCAAGAGATTGTGGAATCGCATGGATTGCTCACTGAATATCTGAGATATGGGGAACAACCAATGGTATCTTCTGTACAATGTAGAGTGTGCATGCTATCATAGAGATGTAAACTCTTCAACTGCAATAACCATTGCTTTGCAGCCATCCTAAGCTAGCATGGTATCATATAGGTGATTATAAACAGTCTCACGGTTACAACGTGAAATGAACAATGATTAAATAGGAGTATGCTGTGAACAATAACACAGACCATCTACGGTAATTGTACAGAGGTATCAATCAACATGAAAATTTTCACAAGTGCGGCGTTACAGCGCCCCATTCAAAGTGGCCCTGTTTGTGTGACTCATGAGGGAATGCTGCTTTAACTACTTGGAAAATTGCCAGTGGAGATACTGAGTGTGTAAAGTACGAAGATAAACAGTATCCATCTAGATCTGGGTTTGTTACCGGACTATCATGATTCATAGGAAAGTGGAGCGTGGCTATAACAGGCTACCCATACCAAGGGCTATCCAGTAGCCAATTCCCTGATTTCACGCAATGTTCGATCCAAAACTTCTCTGATCTCTTCCCTCTTTGCCCCTTCACATTGGAGCATTTGTTTGTGAAGGAGATTGGTGTTATACGAAACTAGCTGTTTTTGACACGATCTTACCGTTCCGCCCACATGTATTACATTGCACGTGCAAGTCTTGCCGCGAAGTACCACCACATTGCTTAGGGACACACGTGCTTCTTTCTCAAAGTCTGCCGGGATGCGTATGAGTGCCGTTCCGGTGAGAACCGCAAGGTATATTATCTTTATACGGCCTTGTACTAGACCAAGGCCTATTTCTCCATAGTTGTCTTGGATGGCGTGATAGAGGGACGATTGGAGGATGTGCGGTGTCAAGTTCAGGTCTGGAGTGGTGTCATGATAGAGCAGAGTTGTTAGGAAATAACGGTACTTTACACGAACCATTGACTTCTATTACGGTGGATACTAATTTAAGACTTTCAAAAAGCGTTAGGTATCATTCATATATTTCTTAGAATATCGTCAGAAAACAAAAAATAACAAAACAGTAAGTCAAAGTTGATCATTTCGTTAGATGATTCATGATATTCCTTAGTGCAACCCGCACCAATAATTGGGAAGTAGTCGTAAGATGAAGATAATATTGAAATCACGTACAATAAGATATCAATAAAGTCATTACCAAACATTCTGTGGTCCTTTTCATCTCAATCCGGGCTGTCAAATGACATAACCTAAGTGGGAAATCAATGGTTAATTTCAGTCATATCATTGTTTTATGGTATTGTTGTATGAATTCAATCTTTCATCACTCAATTTAACTAGGATTACCTAAATGTATCTAGTAATCAAATGTAATCTCTGAATCAAAAGTCACATTGAAATTCCACTAATCTGAATGCATCGAGTGATTAGTTGTTCAACAATGTCATAAACCCAGTTTCATATAAAATTTTTGAGCCAGAGGCATTTGAGGCCCTCCACCTTTCCTTGAAACATATCTCAGTCTCATCTGTTACCATGACACCCAATACTGATATGCACGTGCAACGCTGCATAATGTGCGATAGTTACTGTAAATACGTGATTTGTCTCAGCGTAAACAAAGATCGGAATGACAACTGTCAGAACTCGCACAGATTTACGTCACAACATCAGGTCTCGAAGAGAAAGCTACAACAAACAACGATGGAAGATGCAGCGATTCAAATACCGACAACCAAACGATACACGATCGGTCAATCTGTCCAACCTAAACGACTACCATCTGTATTTGAGAGAGAATCCTGGGTTTGATCCGACAAGCTTGATGAGCGGTCTGGCCGTTCCATCACCAACAATAGCACACGTTGCATATCCCTTGTGCGGTAGAGTCCGACAATCACCACCATGGAAAGTGAACACACCTACTGGTGAATCACCATGCCACAACTCTCCAGCATCATCGCCCCTCGCTCCGCATGGATTTCAATACGAGTTATACTACCCTCCATCACCGGAACCTATCCCAACACCCAGTACCAAGTTACAGGTCTACAAGAAACTCATGGGGAATAGAGACTTGGTCAAGGAGGCATCAGCAGACATGGCTCACCAAGCTTATATAGCAAAGAATGCCCTGGCTTGCAGGAGTACCAACTATACTCAATTTCAGGGCCCTAAACTACAGTGGCATCTGAACAATAGTGGAAGTCGCAGAGCGTCTTTACTGACCCGTGACTTAAATGGGATCGGTTCCCTGAAACTCCCAGAGGTAGAAAAAGCACGATCAAAAGTGAGGGCTTTTCAAGCTTAATAACTGACGATCATCCCTAGAAATAATAGGATCGATGATATTTCGATATCACATCCATTTGATTTTATTCTAATATTCTGCTCCATTTTGTGATAATAGCATAGTGACTTAGATCACTCTGCGAACTGAGTGATGTACAGTGATAAATGATTCTACGGAAAATGAAAGGTGAACACATCAAATAAATGAATGCTATCGATAAATTTACACGATAACATCAACAGCCCACACAATGGACGAATATAAAGCTTTACAATGAACATTAAACATCTGCATATCAAATTAAAATTGTGTGAAGAAAGTTGTTAAAATCATTTCAATGTGCAGCTATGAAGCTATGTTAGAGAAAATAACGTTCACAAGAGATCGTAAGGAGGCGCCGAGTATGATACCGTGATTGAATACATCTGAAACAACTTCCCTATGAATCGCATTTCTTGGGACGAACATAGTAAGTGAATCCTTCATGTGCTGTATAGTGATAGTCCTGCAATCAACTGCCTCCCCATCCACGAAGAATTTACCCTCAGATGAGATGGGTTCGATTGTGACATCGTGGTAGACAGGCCTTGGAGGGGGATCGTGTAGAGTCAACTGGTCAAGGAAATTGTCTTGTCGGTTCACATTTAGTCCCACGTTTTCCACGAATTGCATCCTATCTAATATGGGTTGGAGTTGCTGCAGCAACAGTGAATCCTGGTCGGGAATAACTGTCAGATTCGCTAATTCCCTCTCCTCCCCGTTGACTTTAGTCTTGATGTTGCAAGGCCAAACACTGCTAGCACTGTACCGTAACATTGCCATCATAGTTCTGCACCTGCCAGTCCACCAGAATTTGGGTATGAAATCGATAGCACCCTTCACACTGCCCCATGTAAAGTAAGATGTGGCATAGATAGTGTTTCCCTTGCCAGGAGTAATGGCCATTATCGGCATTTTCTCCACATTCCCCTCCACTATGTTGATGACAGACTGACATATCTTGTCAACATGACTCAAGTCACGTGACCCGGGTAGGAGTCGCCGGATGAAAGTGTTATTTTTGCCCAGTGGAATGTACCCCAGGGGGAGATGACTCCACTTCTCACTCTTCAATAGTGCTGTGACAGTGTCCTGTAGCATCCCATCACCCCCAGCAACAACCAGGGCTTCTGTCTGCACGGGCAGATACTTCAACAAAGACGATACATGACCTTCGTATGATGTTGGAACCACCACGAAATTTACTCCACTCATACTGAGCATGGGAAGCGCAAACTTGTTGAAAGTCTTCGCACATCGGCTCTCGTCTGCAGAGTTATTAAGGAGAATAGTCACTTGCTTTATGGGTCGCTCCGGAGGCAAGCTCTCTAAACTATGCTGCTGGATTGCAAGGCAATACTGTCTGAGAAGGAGTTTCTCCTTGTAACGGTTGAAGCCATAGTTACAACCAACTCCTGCCAACATGGAAAAGAAGATGGACTTCTTCCAGTGAGTCTTTATGAACTTCATGTCTATTGGAGTGTGTTTTAAGTTAGATTGAACTGGAAGAAAACACTTTAAAATGGAGATAAAGATTCAATCATAAGTGACTCTAGATTTAAACGTAAGGCAGGTAATCTTGTGGAGGTTACAAGACGTTTCAGTTATAGAGGTGGGCTGACATCAATCAACATGAAAGGAAAAGGCAGTTGCGATGGATGAAAGGGAAATAAATAAACTGGGTAAAAAGCAAAGGGCATGAAGCAAAAATAGCTGCTGCTCGTCACGAAATTGCCAATCCCGATAAAAGCTCTGAAACAAGAAACTCTTGATAGCCCTTGCCACAAATCAATATTTTTCGTTTCTCCGAATCGCTAGTTAAGACTAAGTCATGTGGATCGGCTACGTCTGTGTAAAGACAATGTACAGGATCAATACTCGAATTCAGAATCATCATTCTCTGGTCACTTCCAACTGATACTATGGTGGATGAGTTGAGAAACCTCACCGCTATCCCTGCTGAGAAATGGACAGTCCTCCGAGCAGAAGTCTCAAACTCGCCATCCACAAAACGGGATCTTATCACATCTCCATCGTCACCGATAGTTAGAATATCCAAAGTAGATGGACCATGTGTCATTACGTCCAAACCATTGATACCTGATGTGTGCATACGTTTACTCCAGCGGTTACAAACCTTTCCATCTGATTCCTGTAGAAGATGTACCATACCGAATGTTGTGGTGGAGATAAGAAGGTGCGAATTGAGACTTGGTTCTGGCAGCATCCTCACTTTCGTGATACAGTTTGTTTGGTAGTCAGATAAGATTTTTGTAAATTTCTGTTCATGTGTGTAGCCAAGGAGGTTAACATGTCCATCTGATAGACCACAGTAAACAAAGTTTGAATAAAGAGGTCCGGTAATCTCAATAGAATCAAGAGTAATGATTCTGATATCATTGTCAGGGTTTTTCTTGTCAAATTTGTAACTAGAATTATAACCTACAGTTATATGCGTATTGCTTACAATACTGTAGTCACACAGTAGTTCTAGATCCAGTTGTCCAGTTGGTTTGTTCCATGCCTTGAGAGACCCTCGCCCACCCCCACTGAACAAGACACCATTACCACATAGGCTCCTAACACTCGATATGTGACTTGATACTTTCTGAGAGTGTCCTCTGGAATGAAGAATCAAGTTGCAATCTTCACCAGCTGTTATGAACATGTCCCCAATGTAAATAGCAGAGTGTATTTCTGAACCATGGCTTACATTTCCATGCTTTTTGCACTTTGAACAGGAATCTGGGCTTTGAACTATATGAATGTCTGCACTGCTGATGTAAGCAAAGTTGATCACACCATTGTTTTCAAGCATATCCCAACTGCGATGACCACCACCACATTTAATTGTGAGGAATGATTCTCCTGTTTCTAAAATTGTTCCCTTGAAGCACTGAGCATGGAAATAGTAAATGGCTGTCCCGCTTGGTTTTGAGCTGATCTTTTCAATCCAGCATACATTCTGTAGGACCTTATCTTTCCTAACAATGACGATGCTTTCATCAACCACCTTGAAGTACCTCATATTTCCATCACGCCCAACAGATTTGAAAAGAATGTCACCATGTCTTGTCAATTGACTTATACCATTCTCTCCATGTAGACCAACAATGGTGGAGATTGGCAACTCAGATTCTGTGGATAGATTGTACAGATGGATACCACCCCTCCGATCTCCAACAATAAGATGTTCCCCAGATGAAAGTGCGGCAGTGATCCATCTGTTTCTGGATTTAGGAAGAACTATGGAAGCAGAAACAACCATTTGTAGCGATTCTTTACTTAGGGTGAACAATGTGACATCACCACCTTCATGACAACACAAAAACTGATTATGCTGTCCCTCACTAACACTCACTGTGGTTAACGAAAATATCTTTGACTCCTTATGACTGCTACTGTACTTTAAGTTTCTTGATGAATGTTCAAAAACACAAAAGAACCCTCGAATGCCACCAATGATCGTGATATCATCAACTTTGCAGAACTTAGAATAACCTTTGAACTCTGATTGAGCGGCTGTGATAAGCACATCAAAAGAACCAGCATGAGTGTCATAGACATGCAGTGCACCACTAGTAAACTGGACAAGCAACTCTGTGACATTAATCCAAGAAACCCACTTTGGAGGATCTGATTGATGGCTGGAAATACATGCTGACTGGCTTTCAAAAGAATGCGATAAATGAAGCTCAACTACACCAGAATCCCATCCACCAGTTACTAGGACACCCTTTTTATATGCAACACTTCTGATCCCGTTACCAGTGTGTGGAGTGAAAGCTTTAAGCTGCTCACCTGTTTCTTCAGACCAAAGAACACATTGGTTATCTTCACCCACTGTCACTATACCTTTGACATCTTCTGCTAAACAAAGTTTCAGTACTCTGGAAATGTGACCATACAATCGTCTGAGAATATTTCCACTCTTTCTTTCCCAAACAATCAAACTTCTGTCGTCAGAAATAGTAAATAGCTTATCATTCGTTAACTTAACATCAAATATAACGCCTGTGTGACCACTGTATTCTGCTATTATACTACCTTTACTAGCAGACAAGGGCTTCCATAGAAGAGGCTTATTGAAAACGGTGCCAGAGCAACAAACAAGTTCACCTTCCTCTACCACTAAAGAGCCTCCATAAACAATGCAACAACTATCACACTGGACACTAATAAGTGTATCAAATCCCTTCTTACTTATCAAAGAAACATTATTATGAGCAAAGAGAATACCTATCTTATCCTCATCAAACCACTCTGCACAAACAATCCAGTTACTGAGTCTAATTTCTGGTTCCATGACCACCATCTCACCTCCATTGACAAGCCCAATGCTCCGTCCACCACAACACAAAAGACCATGACTTTTAGAGAAGCATAGAATATGGATTACTTGATGCTGAAACAATTTCACACTTATAGATGTGTGGAGGTTAACAAGAAATGATGATTGAGCAACAACAATCTGGTTGGTTTCAAGTATGGAAACAGCAGTGACAGCAACAGAAGGTGTGCAAGCATTGATGATATGCAAGTAGTTACCAGATGACATGCCTAGCAATGATAAATTTGTATACATGTTTTACAAGCTCAAGAAAAACAATTGATAAAAATGACTTTTCTGTTGATCCCCTCAATAGCGTTCACCTAGACATGGATGAATCATGGTTTTTATGGATGAATCATGGTTTTTATTTGGCAAAAGAGCACTTCTAACATTTGTGGAATATCACTAAGATCTCCAGTGAAGAAGCAAATGATTCAAATAAATCATGATTTCAAACTGATCTCTACTATACATGTCATATCAACAAAAAATGAGTACAATAAAACAAATTAGCTTAAACTGCAATAGAGAATGGCATTATTAGGGAGGGGACAGGAGTCATAAATGTTTTTGATCACGTGACAGCGATTGACCAATGAAAATATGGATACAACAAATGGAATTACAGAAACGCTGTCATGTGATCATTGGGACCCCTCCCCAAGAACTCAAGAAAACCATTCTCTATGAATCATTAAACAAATCTAGCCCGTTGACCGTGATAGAACTCATGCACTACGTGAGACAATAAAACCATGCCACTTGATTTGAAATATCTATGATATTCTTCCATGTTTATTGGGTATTGAGACTAAGCCTTTCCAAGACACACAGTGACAAGTGGTGTCACATCAACATCTTCAGGTTCTTTCTGATCTTCAGGTCTGATTGCTGGTGTCATGTTTTTATACTTGTAGTTGAGATGGAATCCAATCCTGACTTCTCCTGGACACAATGGCTTCACTTGCATTACAAACTTCAGTTTATTCGTCCTTCTCTCCACTATAACATCAGGATCATCATCAAACTCTTTTGCGAGACTTTCAGCACCATACTCAGCTGTATCATCTCTTGCTGCAAGTATCAATTTCTTGGAAGGTAGTATGACATCAGCAGTGATCATATTGTGGTATGGATGGTCATCCGATAATGGCAAAAACTCCACAGGAAGATTATATTCAGTTGGATTGGTGAGAGAGAAATGAATACTACAATACTTATCAACCTCCATTGTGACAGCCTTCACAATTCTGAAGCGTGGAACAAACCTGAGAGCTATTTGGTGAATTTTGAACTTAATAGATGAAGGGTTAAATTCTGGCTTGCTCAAATTATGTTCACATTCCCTGCATCTCTGTGACCTTTTTACCATCAAATGTGTACAATTGGGTTTCAAATCAGAGGACATATCAACTTGATTACCAGGTTGGTTTGTCCTGCTCAATATTGATGCATATTCATAGGGCTCATAGGGTTCACTATAATATCTTTCATCTGCTGGATCTGTCTCTTCTTCAGCTTCAATTGGAGTGAAGTTATTGATTATATTTTCATCATACTGACCAGAACCTGCAAGATTCATACTAAAAGAAGAGCGAGATAGCTTTGAAAATGGAAGCAGCTTTTCACTTATCCCAAGAGATCCTAGAAAACTGCCCCTTCTCTGTCTTTTCCTCTTTTCCATCTCAAATTTCTCTCTTTGAATCAAATTCCTGTAGTAATTTATGATATTGATCATCCAGGTATCTTCTGGGCACGGTTCAATCCATGGACCATTAGGAGCAGCTTTGTCAGGCAAGTCTTTGATGTCTCTTGTTGTCCAGAAACAAAAAGAACATTGAAGATAATACACTTTCTTGAACTGACCAAAACCTTTAACCTTGCCTGCTTCTCTTCTTACCATAGGAACTTGTGCAGAGCGCACTTGAACAACATTTGTACAATTAGGACACTCCAAGCAATTTGTACATTTGTTCTTCATTGACTTAGCTTCCGCAGATGGAATGTTCTCAAGGCAGTGAGGACAGTAGTAAGAGTCAACTTCATGAGAAACACATTTAGGACACCGCAGTGTGACACAATATTTACAAAAGAAAAGGTATATCAGGGGCATAGACTTCCCACAGGCACATGAGTAATTCACTTCACAACTACACATTCTTTGATCTTGGGTTCAGTCACAACATATGTACCTAATGATACAAATAAGGTAATTTAAACAGATATTGCAATAAGGGGACAAAGCAAATAGGATACAAACAGTGCATCCAGAGTGTGCTAAGGGTTGCATTTGGGTTGCAGGCCTTCTTGAGGCAATAGAAAAATTTGGTTAACAGTCATAGGGACCCAGTTGCAGTCATGTCATATCATTTGGCCTGTCTATGAAAGGCCTGGGTTTTGTGTCCGCCGTTAACGCTCGATTGCTTTGCAGCTCGTGTCAGAGGGCCTTGCATAGCCAGGCAACATATCATTCAGACCTAAAGTAGTTTAGTTATTCAAGGTTTCTTTTTGGCTATCACATTAATAATAATTAAATAAATAAATATATGCAAGAGTGTCAAAGACAAAGTTTTGTAAAGTGCTCGAACTTTATTAAAAAGTGAGTGTTTTATGAAGGAGTAGTTCAGACCTTAATTGTGATATACACCATATTGAAATGTCTTCTGACGATTGGTCTCAACCATGAAACTTAAAGTTAAGACAGCCCAATAACTGTGTTTTATTTGGAAATAAATAAATAAATATTTTGATGAACATCAACACTGGTTTCAATATATTTTCTATGATTTATTGAACAGTGAGCTGGAGCCATCATTAAAAATTTTATGCTCAGAAAATTAACAGAGAATAATAGATCATTGATACTAATTACGTAGTGACGCATGATAGGCTTGGGCTTGCTCAATAAGATAAGATAAGATAAGAATTTATGGTATAAAACCATCACACATGTCAAGAAAATTTATTCAATACAATCTCTACCCCTGAAAAACGCCACCTTTCTGCTAAGGTGTCCATTGTTTTCTAGTACTTAATAAATGTTAATTCCTTTTCTTCTAGCTACCTGAGGATGAGCCCTCAGGTATTCATTAAATCTATCCTTGTTGGAAAGGTAATTACCACCTTCAATGCTCATAACTTTCTTTGCTCTTGATCATTGAAAGAGGCAATCCATGTCCACAATCAACAATGTTGTTGATGTTGTCAAAAATATCGTTTCGCGCGCGCGCGCGGCTAGGCTTCAACTTATTCTAAGACGCAAGCCGCAGGCCGCTTCCAGCTCAGCTTCGCGGCTTGCATCAGCTGCAGCGGTCTGGCATCGCCAGACAACAATGCAAATTGCCGGATGTTATCTGTCCACTGTTTCTTGCGCGCGGCGCGCGCGCCGCGCGCAAGAAACAGTGGACAGATAACATCCGGCAAAATGCAAATGTAATTGAGTGTGGCCATGCAGTCTGACAAATATATTGTCTGTGCCGCGCGCGCGTTTCACATCATAGTTAAAAATAAAGCTATAAAGAACGCCAGATGCCGCAAACAGAAAAAACCAAATCTCATGTCATTTGGCCTGGTTTTGGGAACAATATTGTCAATCGATGACATGATAGACCCTGTCGAGAATTTCGTTTTAGCGCGCGGCGCAAAATCGCAAATTTATTCTCAGACAGACGCAAGCCGCTTCGCGGCTTGCATCAGCGTCTAGCATCGCCAGACAAGGAATAATATATAGTATTAGTACGATTGTAAGAAATTGACTTTGAACTGCTGATCAATGATCATGACCGCATAGTTATGCCAGTTCACTCGTACTAAATTCATCGCCCTAATTTTTTGTAAATTCTTAATTTTTGTCTCTTTTTTCGGTAAATCAGACATGAATCGATGTATTTTTATGTTTTAAGCGCTGATTCGAATCACCCCATGTGATGTAATTGTATAGGGTCAAAATGCTTGCCTGGAGAGTTATGGGCGAAAAACTGATTTGGTCACGTGACCAGACATTTTTCCACTTAATCGCGTTTTCTAACCCTCGGGTTAGGGTTCGGGTCAGGGTTTGGAAGTATCCTGTGGGTTAGAGTAATAGGGTTAGGGTTTGGGATGGGTCAGGAAACCGAAAAAACATAAGTCACGTGATAAAATTAGGGCGATGGATTTAGTAAGAGCCATGCCAGTTAGTACAATAATAGTCGTAAATCCATATGTTCTCAACAATATTTACTCATAACTGACACTAAAAAGTTTTAAGTATAAAAGTTTCACATCAAGAAACACCGTAATTCTGAAAAGACGGTTCAAAAAGGAGAGAGCTTAAAATAAAATATTTGANATAATCTTCGTAAATATGTACCAGATATTACATAGTAACTATCGTGACCAGCACTGAGCACACAGCACTGAGTACACAGTACCTACATTCTATAATATATCCTTACTTAACGAAAAAGTGTGTGATAACACATGTAACCACGTCGGATATATCAGCCACGAGGTAGGTATATAATAGAGTATTCATACTGATGCTTTCAACTAAATGCCATATATCAGTCTGTATTGAGAACCAACAATAAACAAGCATTGTGAATACTCGATACCCATAGATACTTTACACTATAGTGCAGGTTTTACACCCATTCTATTATGCGGTGATCACTGAACAGAATTTTAAGCAAACATGCTTTACACAGGTAAACCTGCATTAATCTATTCCAAGAACCATTCACATTGTACGCAAGGAACAGCTGAGAGAGCAACCTCTCTTGTGCCGGTGTCGACCGGTATCGATGCAACAATAACGTAACAAGCGACAAAATGCAATTGTTGAGGGAAAATGGAGATTGTTGCGTTATTATTGCCTTATTGTTGCGCTATTGTTATATCGGCATTGGTACAAGTTGCCCAAGTTACAGCTAAAAGAGATCAGTCTTGAAAATAGAAGATGTCTGAAAAGAACCTTGAAGATAAAAGATGTCTGAAAAGAATGCCCAAACTGTGCAGCAAGCTGAGTATCTGATGTGATAACACGGTAAACATGTTTTACGCATACTTTTACGCTTTTCACTGACATAGGTACATCAATTTATTGCAACACCCAATACACATTGTACAGTTATACACAAGGCAGAGCAGAGAGAGTCACCTTACAAATAACGAAAACAGCTTGACCAAGATGTGAACAGAAATGAGATTGAATACACGGTTTACAATATACCTACGGGCAAAAGGGTCATAAGATTTGTAGATGTGTCCATTGTGTCCATCAATAAGGGAATGTTTAATGCACGTCTAATGCACGTCCATTAGACGTCCATTAGACATTCCACTCAGTATGAAAATTTGGTATTTTTGTCCATTGCACACCAGTGGACACAATGGCCACAATTTGTGCATTTTCGATGTCTAATGGACATGTTCAATGGACACAATGGACAT
>CAMPET010000017.1:466745-511887 GCA_946803715.1 Beroe ovata | reverse complement strand
TTCTCAAAATTTACAGTCTTTTGATACATATTTTGTCCGAAACGAAAATCTCCCGATCGTGGATATAAATCATATCCCCGCAGTCTTCCGGGAATATAACATTTACAGACACTCGGGCCCTCCGGGCCCTGCGTGCTGTAAAATACATATCCACTCCTCGGGCTAAAGCCCTCGTGTGGATAAAGTAATATCACACGCGCGAGCGCGTGTGATATTCGATATTCCCGAAAGACCGCGGGGATATTACTTTATATCATCGACACTTCAACCTATTATTATTATTATAACTTTTCTGACTACTTAGGGAAGCCTTTCATATCATTCAAGCCCCCTGCGTCTTCACCGATCTTTATATTTTTTTATGTAACCCAACAGTTATGTGGCTTGAGAATCAAACTGTCTTGTCACGACATCTTGACACGCGTCATCATATATCGCGTTATAGGAATAGTGTCATCGGTTCTTCAGTTGATTTGTAACACAATAATACTTACTGACCCCCTCCTCAACATTTTGACTACGACCAATTGACTGCAGTACCACATTTCCTGATGGGCCGATACTTCTTCCCAAAGTTGAAAATCCCTCAACATCCCATGATGACATAACCTTTGAATTCGACTCGATTCCACATCCCTCAACTTTTCTACCTGCCTTGTCTGAGAGATGGTCTCGGCTCACTACAGAATTCGAGAATCCTGATCTCACCACCACGTCCAATCGTTCTATGGAGGACTCCTCCCTGCTCCCTGAAGTGAAATTGCCCCAAAAGAGTGCTGATTGAGTACCCTCTCTATCAACTTTGTACCTACCCTGACGACTATAAGGGGAAGCTCCTCATATCATACAAGGACTACCACTACACTGACAAGAAGCAGCCGAGGAAGGATGGAACACGAGTTTTCATCTGCAACATGGCAACTCCACGAGAAAGGAGGGTGAAGCCAAGTGCAACTCCTGCATTTACCTCCCAGTGACTTGGAGCCAATCATCAGGGAAGTTGGATCCCACAACCATCCTCCAGCATCCTCTCTCTCTCCGGTGCAGAGTGGACCACTACTCTTTCAGATGGGTGAATGGAGAATTAGGTGCCACATCCGAAGTAACATTCTGTGCCGTGCACAAGTTGAACTTCCGGGCACCCCCCATCCTGGTTTCCCCCAGCTGCACCTGTCCAGAACCCGGTTCCCGGAGTCACATCCCGAATCCCCCCTGCACGAGAAGATCAGGTAGGGGCCCTGATGGAACCGCCACTGCAGTGAGCAGACCACCTACTGACCAGCGGAAGAGTCAGATTCGTTTTTAAGGAGTTTTCCATATTTCTCCTTGAAAGGCATACTCTTCGTCACTACGTCTTCAAGAAATCGATCCTGAATGAAGGGGTAAGGCTACACTACGACATTATCGAGTGCTGGGAGGAATGAACATGCATGATCACCAAGACGGATATCTGGACTTCTGTACTCACGTGTCCATTTTGAGAAGGATTGTCTTCACCCAAGACAACTTTGTGGTTGACTTTATCTCCACCGTTGTTGAGTATATTCATAATTTTAGTTAATCTCAGTTTATTTCAACAATTTTAGTTCATTTCAACTTTGGCAGAAGTTTAATTTAGAATATTTAATTTGGATGACTACCGTTGCCAAGCGGTGATATCTGGGATAATTAAGGTGTGACTTTTGAGTTTGCCCAATATTCCAGCTCAATTACCGCTTATTGGGGGATTTACCACGACTACGGCTCACTTGCCAAGCTATGGCATGTCAAAGGCTGTCTCTAGATTCACCCTCTACCTAATCACATCTGATATTCTTGAATATACCTTGTTATACTATATTAGCATTGGTTAAAACTCTTTATATAGTTTGTCGCAATGAAACAAACAGCTGAATCAATGTGATTTATCAAAATGAATTGATCCTTATGAAAGGAAAGTAAAAAGTTTCCATTGGAACGAGTATGTATATTATCTTCTAAGACAAATCTTTCATCATCTATACATGATAAAGCCATCCTCGATTGTCTTAGGTTATATAGTCGACGACTACATGACCTGATAGTAGTTTGGTCGATATTCACTTCACAGAAGTGACCTCTTCTATACCCCAAGAGGGTTTCTCGTTAGAGTTCATGGTACGGAAGCCTGCCAGCCAGCAATCTTTCAATAAGTATGGAAACCCCAGTGTACAGGGGTTTATCCAAACGAATGACATCCTTTGTGTAGTCGAACCAAGTTTTCTCCAAGGATGGTGAAGCTTTTGAAGTTTGGCTTTGAGACTTGGTGGCGCACACTCTGCTCTCTTGAAACCATGTACACCCCCCTGTACTGACGTGCGTTCTGAGGGGGAAGCATTGGTACACGTTTATGGTTTTATCAAAGCTTATTAAAAGACACAAGCATAGTAGAAAGTAGCTTACCTCCATTGTTTTGCCAAAGAACGCGTTGTTCATCAGCTTGAAGAAGGTTTTGCCAAATGCTGATGTTGCCCTCTTCCTCATGTCCGTGTTATGCTCAATGTACGGAGCAAGCCAGCAGCTGTGCTTAAATTCAAGCACACGGTGGACCCGTTTCAGCTCACAGCCTAAGCTCAAATACCATTGCGAGGCTGATGCGTGGCATTTGGTTTTCAGCTTAGGCGAGCTTCTTCGGGGAGATCTTTCCCCCGAATCCACCCTGGCTTGCTCCGTGAGTGGAGAGGCCACTTCTCGAGTGATGTTGATGGACTCCGGGAAGGGAGGTAGATCGTTGAGCCAATCGTAGAGGTGATGGGGGATATCAACTTTACTCATCATCCCATACCCGTGCGTGTTGTGTACTGAGCAAGCCAGCAGCTGTGCTTGAACTCAAGAACACCAGTGTGCTCGTGTGGACCCGTTTCAACTCACAGCCTAGACTCAGGTTCCCTTTCCACTCTGCTGGCGTGAGCTGACGATCACTGAGCTGACGATCACTGAAAAGCTATGAAACTGAATGATCGCACTCTTGGAGACGAGCTATTTATACAAAATTTCTTTATAACTTATGATTGACATGTTGAACTAATTATTAGTCATACACAAGCACGATTCACTGCCATAATCTAAGCTGTATCTAATTAGAGCATTCCCATCATTAATTCCATATATTGATAGTAAGGTGTTCAAGTGGCGCTGATTAGGATGTAAGGTGCACCTATCATGAGATTTGGTGACTGGATATATAGGACAATCTGTTAATTGGATAATTAGCTGTCAGCGTACACTTAGCTAGACTACAGCTGTTGCTAGATTACACAGTGCAATTAGGAAGCAACTAATTCCCAATTATTGGCGTTAGATAAATGATATCTGCAAGAATAGAAACACAGAACAATACACAATGACCTAGGAGTCCTTTAGAAATCCGCAAAGAATTTTGATAAAATAGGTTTTGATATTTACTATCTATCAGCGTTAACTCACTTATCAATTAATTCATTTACTTAATGATGAACACACTATTCATACTTGTCAGGTGGAAACCAGCTATACGATTGTACCTGCCTTTGATATCATAACAGAAATGAACAAGTACATTGATGAGGTCAACGAAATATTCAAGGTAGTATCAAGATATCAGTGAATAGGGAAATGAATTTGAGAAAGTCTATTGGTGAATGGTTTAGGGAGGTGTCTGAGTGAGTGAGTGATTGGTGGGGTGAATTATTGACCCATGATTGATTGATTCAATGGGGTGCGTATCGTCGGGTTACGTATATTGAAGCATACCCTTGAGATCGAGTCAGAAACGTACGCAACTTAGGTCACGTGACCCATACCCTACATCGATATAGGAAGTAAGCGAGTTGATGATAACTCAATAACGGTTTAATTGATTCCTCCCCCTCCTCAGATGAAACGATCACTTATTCGCCGACTTCTCGTTCATTTCAAGTGGAACCCTGAGAAACTTATTGACCGGTGAGTTATGTGCCTGGCGGACGCCGAACACGGTGGAGATCTTCGCTGTACGGCATGTTAAACAAGGGATCGAAACCCTGAGGTTCCGTACAGACCACTCTGTCACAGAAGTCGATAGCCTAATTACATTCCTTGTTCTTGTAGTTTTAATGATTACTGAGTCCATTCGTTGAATACATTCCCCGCTTTCACAACTTAAGTTTTATCCTTAAAATAGATTTCCATGGATTACTTTACTTCGTTACTTGTTGTAAGAAACATTTTACTGCATGCAATAGAACGAAGCGTTGATCTGTTCTTCGCCAAAACCTATGAATTGTATCTAATACACCACTTTTCTATCGAAAAACTAATCATCTAGCTCCAAACCTAACCCTATCTCACCACCCTTAACCTAATCCTCAACCACAGGTACTATGAAACTCATGATAACCGTGAAGCATTGTTCGTTGAAGCAGGGATTGCGGTCTCTGATGATAGCAAATATGATTCTCAGGTTAGGAATTTGACATTCGACCGCGCGCCAGACTCTGTTTGTTTTTTGAACCCCTATCATAGTCATTGGTATGTGGATCAACTTCTCTCGGACACTTTTTGTTTTTGAATGGCCATTATCGTGTTTCAGGGTACGCATGCTACATCAATCGGAAAATGTTTGGTCTGTTTCATCTCTGAAACGGTCAGTGCCACAAATATTTACCTAACTATTCAATAGAAATTTTTCACACCCCAAAAACATTTCCTTGCGTTTGAACACAGTTCTCTCTCCCCAGGACCTCATTGGTATGCCATGTAGACACCACTATTGTAAGCAATGTTGGAATCAGCACATAAAGACAAAAGTAATGGATTATGCCATCACTGAGGTAAATATTGTCCTCTACTCTTCAGAAAGAATCAGTTGTATGCGTGTGATTATATTTAACAGCAGCATTGTTCAGAATTCATATCACATCTTTTTTGTCGTTATTCCAAAATCTATATTACCCTAATTGATTTCTATCTCAAACTATCATTTCCCGATGAATTGAAACTCATTCCCCCTAATTTCAGAATATTTCGTGCATGGGTTCATCGTGCAATACTTACCTAGACGAAGCCTTCATTCTGTGAGTTTCGATCTTTATCTTAACACCTTACACAATACATATTTACTTGCATTGTACATGTTGTGATGGTAAGGCAGTGAAATTAGAAATCAACAAATTATGTTGCGCATCATTTTTGTAACGCGCGAAATCATATCGACATTTTTGTGTGCTCTCACGCGCGTTTTCTGCATCATTTTGCAGATTTGATGGTTCGCGCGCCCGTGGGAATTTCGTGCGCGCGAAAATGAAACTCATACATCGTCCAGGTTTTGGTTTTCATCGATTGTTATGACTTCAGATCGACAATCTTGGAGGAGAACGTGAAGACCCGATACAAACAGTTGATAGCATCGAGTTACGTTTCAACGAACAAGATGTTGAAATGGTGCCCTCGGGCTGGGTGTGGGAATTCAGCCCGCGTGACTTCACTTGATGTCAAGAACATCACTTGTACTTGTGGCATGGAGGTCAGTGTCATCACTTACCATGCTCGATGATACTTTGACAGTTTAACTGATGCCATTCCATTCATGAAATGACCAATATCTATTAATTCCTAAATCAAATGTGTGCCCAAATTACGTTTTGATTGTGTTGCTTATTCCAACAAAGTGATTCCCATTTCAGTGGTGTTTCGAATGTGGGAAGCCTGATCACGCTCCATTAGAGGACTGTGATCTACTCAAAAAGTGGGACAAAAAATCCATCGACGAAAGCGAGACAAACAAGTGGCTAGTTCTTAACACTAAGGTAGGATATTTCCTTTAAGATGCGCCAATATTAGAAATTTCTATTGCGATAAATCCTGAACAACATCGACCCATACCAAACTATCCAGAATCTATGGAGAATGGAATCGATGGAAATCGTTCTCAATTCTTCAATTATATCACAATCCCCCCTTTTTTCGTAGGAATGCCCGAAATGCAAAGCATCAATAGAGAAGAACGGAGGATGTAACCATATGAAGTGTAGCAATGATAGTTGTAACCATGAGTTTTGCTGGATGTGCTTAGGTAACATCATTAACCATTGTCAACCTTATAAACGAATTGAAAATACACTAATTATCGTCGCCTTCACCTATCGCATTCACCGATTTTTATTTCTTTTCACTACTCCAAGTTTAAGAGCTCTCGGTTCGCATTTTCAGGAAGAAGCTCATTTCTTTCCATGAGACTTCTGCGTTCTGACTTCCTCTTACCCCTTCCCCTCGATGCTGACATCCTAACACGTAACGTCTGTTACGTCGTAACATGCGTTACAAATGTTACAAATCATTGGTGTTTCGACAGTTTCGGTGTTTCAGGCGAGTGGGCGCCCCACGGTTCAGACTGGTACGCCTGTAACAAGTACGAGGAAAACGCAGACAAGACAGCCCAACTGTCGAAAGAGAGAAAAGGGATGGAGCGATATCATCATTATTACTATCGGTGAGATTGTCACGTCTTGGGAGATTGTCCTTTTCTGTGTTATAGTTGTTCAGTATAATAAGCGTATAAATATGATATACGAATTCTCGGAGAATTTGTTCAGGTGTTTCCTGCTTCACTATTCCACTGATCCATCTTTTTGGGCGTTTTTCTTTTATTTTCCGTCATTTTTCAAACTCCCAGATACGCGAATCATCGAAAGAGTCACGAAATAGAAGAAGCAGGACTGTCGAAACATGTGAAGAACAAAGCGGAGCACATCCAGAATAAGTTGAATATCCCTTGGATAGAGGCTCAGTTTCTAGATCATGCGCTTTCAGTCCTGGTAAATGTCACCTTATTTTCGTGTGTGACGGGTGTGCTGTTCGTTATCGTGATGATGAGTGTGTGATGTCTGTCATCGTGATGATGAGTGATGAGTGTCATTCATAGTCATAACTCATGAGTGTTCGATAATTTGTTAGTTGTAACCTGTGATTGTTCTGTGTGCTGCCTTGAAGTGTTCCAATCTCAAACTCCAGTGAAAACATACTGCTCTGAACTCCACAACATACCTATCGTACAATGATAGTTCCAAATAACCGTGTTTTTCTAGTTGGACTGTAGACGGATGCTCAAGAATTCGTACATTCTCGCATTTTATCTCGATAATTCACCACTACACGCGATTTTTGAGGAAAATCAGAAAGATTTGGAGCACAACACTGAAATTCTATCAGGTTTGTGAGACGACAAATCAGAGATTTCTCAAATCATTACGACGCCATATTTCTATCCAATAGGGTGCCACTGATACTGACATGGTCTGAAACTCTATCTTCATGAAGGTTATCAAAGTTTAACTCCTCAATTATCAAAACTGATCACAAGTTTTACAGGATTACTAGAGGATCATCAGTTCCCTACCAATCATTCGGATTTGGCTGTGTATGAACAGCAGGTTAGAACACGAGTTGAGATGAGAATAAGCAGCAATTATTGTGGTATATTTTTACCCGGACATATCCGCAGGTCAAGGACAAGTTCTCGTACTGTGAAACAAGACGAAACCTGCTTCTCAAGGATGCTCATGCAAATTATGAGAGGGGAAGCTGGACGTTTCGGCCCCCTGATAATTGAATTGGACAGGGAATGTGGACAGGGATGAGGACAGGAAAAGTTGGACAGGGAGACTTGAGGATGGTATTATTATTAGGACATAGCTATGAAATGGAACGGGTAGATCTTGTGATTCCCGTCTTTTAAACTGCGAGTGAGGTGCGATTCTTTAAATGATCGAACTTCACGTACATAGTAAGGTATCTTCCTTTTTCTGTGCATATATGACGTTTTTTGTATATTTGAGTTACATATGTATTCGTTTGTACGACTATAATAAAGCTTCATGATACATTTCATACCGTGACCAGTATCTTCTACATCATAAATATGATTCCTGTCATGGATAAGAAACGTCTGTAGCGGACGTCTTTGAAATTCCCATAATTTTATAGAAATACGCATGTATGTATGTCAAATCACGGCAACCATCCTGCCCCCTTTCCTAAACAACTACCCTCTCTCTCCCCACTCACTCGCTCTCTGTTTGTCTATGATAAACCGCACATAGGCAGGCAGTGTCTCTCTTGTCTAACCCCCTAACCCAAGCTCTGCAATGGTTATAGTTATACAGTTATATCATTACTTGAGCGTGCGATCCCGCGTGTTCCGGCTTTCAGACCCGGATTCCGTGCTCGGAAAATGAATTCAATCCACGCCGGATTTTAGTGAATTTGATAAAATAATTCCCCAGGTTGAAATCATATGAAGTTTGAAAAATTAAATATCAAGTCAGTTGATTTTAGTTCGATCATTCTCTGGGGAAAAATAGACTCATGCTAAATGACACTCTCCTCACGGAATTCAAAATTCAGCTGAACTGAATCCACTTCTAAGGTAAATTTGAGAATTGTGATAATTTTCCTATTGCGTCTCAGTGAGATGATGTACCTCTATGACACATGTTATTTCCCATATGTTCAGGCATGTGTGGATGGATTACCGAACAGCACGTCAGCCAATTGTCGAATGTCGGTTCAAGATTGTTCCCACCTCTTGAGCCCAGCTGCATCCATCTTTGTAGGATTGCTTCCTACCCTCGCTGGCGGGATTTCATCCCAGGCAAGGAATCAAGATTGAGAAATCCTGTCTCTCACTGAGGTACGTTTTTAAATATCATTCGCACTGATCCGACGTTCATAGGATCCTGGCCTAAAATTCATCCCTCGCGATCTGAAGCATTTTCCATCGAAAAAATGGACATGATCAATTTAGCGATCTCCCACTTCCCACGAAAGTTGCTTTTATACCTCACTTGACTAACGCTCAAGTTGAAAGTTTCAACGGTCATGATTTGAGCTTCTGAAGTTTTTAGGGAAGATTGTTATGCGATTCCTCCCCACTACGGACCCCATAACCACTCAAACGCTCGTGAGCTAGAGGAGGGAGAGCTTCGAGCGGTGTGTGTGTGTGTGTGAGTGTGTATGTGTGTGTCGTTTTTTGGATCTGTCCTGTCAGTTTACGACACTTTAAAAGCTTCTTAAAGCAATTGTCACTCCACCACCATTAACCGTCACGTGACCGAGATACGCCACTCTGATTGGTCCTCGTGGTTCTCCCCCGGTCCCCATTGGCTGTTACCTGGTTACAGATACGGATTTAGCAGGCAGAGCTGTTACGTTGTTACCATGGTGACACGAGCTTAACGCGCGCCGCGCGTGCTTCAACCCCCGGAAATCACTCATTGCAGTTGCAAAACTGACATTGCGCCGACGGTTTGGTTACGCGGGATATATTTTGACGTGAGTCGCGAGCTTGACGCGTGCTGCCGTTATCGCCGCCCGTATGTGGTCAGAAAACATGCGGCTTTTGACTACAGGAATGATATATCCATAGTGTCAAAAGATTTGCTGTGACTCCTCCTCGTTCTGATTTGATCGATAATCGTTATGCGTCGATTTTTGTCCACTTTGAGAGGTTATGCTGGGGATATACGTTTGGAATTTTCGAAAAAAAAACATCTGATTTACTTTCTGCATTTCAATTCCGTAAGATTAAGGACATATTTTCAATTTCGTAAGAACTTTAATTTAATTGCGTAGACATGTGAACAAGTACTTGATAAACTTTTTGCATAAATATATTATTTGCATCATGAAAGTATCGAATTTCGCTTCCGCGAGCCTTACAAAATTTAGGTTTTTTCACCATTTTGCACGTTCAAAGCAAACCAATTCGAACGGTAGTTTTGCTTGAACCTAACTAGATGATTCCTACATCTTTAGAATGCATTTATAACTACTTTTAGCTCACCTTCGAATATGTCCTAATATATGTCCTAATATATGTCCTATAATTATTTCCCTATTTGTTTTTCAAAAATTATCACTATCAGTTATGCGACTAATAAACAGTGATCCGATCATTCAGCTAATAAAAATTGTGAAATATTTCATAAATTATGAATTTCATAAATTACCTATGAAATATCTAGCAGAATCTGTACAAGCTAAAATAGATTAATAAACACATAACTATAAACTTCAGCGATTGGTTAAGTTGGTGACTAGGAAGGACTAAACTATCGGTCCGATATTCTGATGTCGCTCCTTTATAGATGGACGTAACAAGTATTGGGAATTTAAACATTTAAAGTTTTGGCCAATTTTCCGGATTCTTAGTCCAATCTTAATGTATCTGATTTCCCGGCAAATAGTTCCAGTTTTGCTGCAATATGAAGGAAGAACACACCGACCATCAGCAACAGGGGGCAGTAGTGATCACACCACCTGCGGATCACACCACCATCACACCCTCCTCTCCTCAACCCACTGATCTTCCCCCTGCTATAATCACAACCAGCACATCGTGCACACCCGGCATGCTGGACAAGGAGCACAGCCCCCTGTGTGCAGCGTGCAGGCTACCCATAGAGGATTCACTTCTCATGAGGGTGAATGAGGTCTTCTGGCATGAGCGATGTTTGAGGTGAGAGAGTGGGAGAAGAGAACTTGAGAATATCTCTTTTCTCAATCCTTACAAATGATAGGAAACGACATTTACCAAGAAATTGTTTTCAACTCCGTTATTTTACCGACCATCGACCAAATTCATCGCGGAACAACGAATAAGCTGCTGAGACGAAATTGGAAATGAACTCATTATTTTCACTTCCCCAGGTGTTGTTTGTGTAACGTTGTCCTAAGTGATTCGTGTTTCTTCGATAAACACCAACGTCTCTACTGCAAGCTACATCACTACCAGAGGTTTGCGTGGGTTATTTAATCGTGCACACATTTCCCGAATATTAGCCAACTTTAACCCCAAATTAACCCTCAATTATCTCGGCCAACCCACCTGTCCATCTGACCCTCTATTCGCCAGTTGATTTTTCTCACCAAATTCTCTTCCATCCCAGGATTCTGGAAGCGAGTTCGTGTTGTATCTGCAATGTTTCCATCAGTACGAATGACCTGGTCTACCAGGTGTATGGTCGACTATACCATATGCGGTGTTTCACCTGTTCTCGATGTAGCAATGCACTGAGGAAAGGTAGACAGTCACTGCGGTTTTGAATAATCGAAACCCAGCTACTGCTTGACTGATATTCTTATTCTCTCTTATTATTCTCCCCATTCTCAGCTCCCCCCACCTCCATTTTCCACCTTTCAAAGTGTTCATTTGCCAAAAAGAAAAGTAGCAACACTCAACTTCAACCTCTTCTATGTCTTCACCTTTAGTGATATTTCACTTGAATTTCACTTTATTTCCCTGCCCCACCCCCTCACCATTTCGCTCAGTCCCTCCCTCCTCACCCCTGCTCACCCCAGGTGACGAGTATTTGCTCCACGGTAACGGCGATCTGATCTGTAAGTCGTGTTCCCATGACGACTGCAGTATGAGAGGTGACCCCTACTTCATAGACTCGGGATGTAGGAGAGACAGAAGGGAGGTGAAGAGACCCAGGACTGTCCTTTCCAGCGTCCAGCGGAAAGGTATGCAGCTGTCGTCATGTTTTGTGCAAGTGAAATTATTTGAAGTGGAGTGAAATTATTGTTACATAATTTTCTTTCAGTTCCACCCTTTTCAAACTTTCATCAACCCATTCCCTCCATGGTCGCGTGCCTGACATTGAACCTGATTTTCCACTTCTTTTTCCCATAATAACGATGTCTTCTCCAAGTTACAGAAAATTGGTAATATTCCCCATTTGTTAGAAAATTCCGTTACTCCCCAGTTTTCAAGGAA
The DNA here is from genome assembly GCA_946803715.1 of Beroe ovata. Classification (NCBI taxonomy): domain Eukaryota; kingdom Metazoa; phylum Ctenophora; class Nuda; order Beroida; family Beroidae; genus Beroe; species Beroe ovata. Next base: position 500,135 of record CAMPET010000017.1, on the reverse strand, counting down.
GCATTCGACCGGACACCTCGACCTTGCCGTAAAGAACGGGAGAAACTCTCCTCTCAAACTGGACTGAGTGTCAGAGTGGTGCAGGTCTGGTTCCAAAATCAGCGGGCAAAGGTTGGATAATTAGATAATCACCAATTAGATAACCTTCATAATTAGACAAATATGAATTAGTTATGAGGTTCTAATCAACATCATTGGGTGATTCGGCGATTGGTTATCGAATCGAACCACATGATATTTCAAGACTGCTTCATGCTCTATAATTTAGCTATCTGGTAATCGGGGTAATTGGGTTATTTAGCTCAATTTGATTGTTTGTTCAGGTGAAGAAGTTAGCTCGGAGGAAGTTGAACAAACAAGCGAATCAGTCCGACTCAGATCTCGAAGATAGGGGAGGTGGGTTGTTGTTGTTTGTCGAGTAGCTGTTCTTTAGTTGCAACTCCTAAAATTGCCATGTATCATATCAAGCATACCAAAGATTACAAAAAACGGGGCAACTTCTGTTCTTCTGTATTTCAACTAAACCAAACTTTAACTTAATCCTATTCTGAGTCTCCTGCGTGTATGTGCCACTTTAAACCTGACCTATTCTGATACCCCCAGCATGACCCCTTATTAAAGCTGACCTCAACCTTATTCTGATGCCCCTAGCATAACATCAACCCTCATCTATTGCTGCCGTGTCTCCAGGTATGTACGACAAGGTACTCGGTGATGAGCACGTGACCTCATCAGTCGAGGGTTACCCGGACCCTGTGACAACAACATCGACACTTGTGGACGACAACTTCCTCGATCATCATACGACTGGCGGCCTCCTCCCCTCTCCCCCTCCGCAAGCAACCAACTGTAACCTTGGTGATCATCATGGTGTTGTGTCACGTGGTAGTGGCCTCAGAAAGTCTGCCATGTTCCAGGGATCGTCACAATGTTCCTACATAACAAATCAGGTACAATCCAACTATCATCTCTTATTTCAAATCTTATGAAGGTCTTGATCAGGACATAATATGCATAGGATTGTTGAGTCTCCGAACTATCTTAAATCATGATATCATGACATCAATCAGCCCTTTCATCTAAATTGAATTACTGATTATCTCATAACCAACAAGTAACCCTCTCCCCATATCCCAGACAGCCGGTCTGATTCCCACGACTGTCCATGACGATCTCTCGCCTGCCCGAGGAGGAGAACCCTACCTCCTTCCCCACTCTCCTCTCAACATGACGTCATCACCTCTGATGACGTCATCCCCTCCTCCCCCACACTTCCATCAACATCAGGTCGGGGGTTTTCATCATCACGAACATGGGACAGACACGGGATTCATGTTGGACAATAATATGAAGACCATACCGACATTCGGGTCACCCCAGTATTATCATCGTCAGAGTATCATGGACCCTTGATCTCCGTGCTTGTGTGTTATGATCGTCCAAAAAGGGCGTGGCAATTGTCCCGTTGTAACATTTTGTGAAGGTGAAACGCCTTCATTAACTTGACACATTATAAGTTACCTAACCAACTTATCTGATTCTCCCGATCAATACTCATTACTTCCTATAACAGTAAATAATTGCAATATATTTCTCACCAATTTCCGAGTATAAGATAGGTACCACGCGACTCAAGAAGCGGATTCAATTTGGTGTATTTCAGGAACTGATGCAATAACTTACACAGCTCTGGTCACGGCATCGGTTTACTAAACCTACTTAATGCACACATAATATGTTGATGTACGTTTGTGTATGTATGATGTATGATATGAAACGCTGTGAATTTATGTGTTTGTATGTCTGCGAGTGTTTCGAATTTCACTCGAAACAACGGAGGATCCAATTGCGATACCAACCTAATTCGCATTTTGTTCTATATTCCTGTTCTATTCCTGTTGTAGAATCCTGTCATAAATTTGTTTCCATCTGGAAATTTCCATCCAAGATCCGTTGCCCTAAAATTTTATAATTGAAAGCATCTTGGTATGGTTTTGGTAATAGCTTCCATTCGAAGTTTCAAAATCTCTTCGAAGATTGGATTTGGCATCTCACGGAAAGTTACAGTCAGGTCAGAGCTGCAGTTTTCAACGTTCCGAGTGGGAGAAAATTGGAGTGGAATAACAATTGATGACGTCACAACTTGTACTTATTGCACGTGCATTGTTGAGACGCGCGCGTGACTCCGTAGCACGTGACCTCACACGTGTGACGTAACGCGTGTTTACTCGGTTTCCCAGCAGAGAGAAGGGGACGGTATTTGTTAGGTTTCACTCACATATTATATTCACACAATTCATTAACCCTTCATTTCAATTATTTCCAGTATTGGCATCCGATTGCAGTGTGTTTTTGTCATGAAAACATATAATTCTGGCCATTTTTGAATTTTCTTCCTAGGAATCCAAATAGGGATGCTTGTAGTGCGTGGATAATTTCAATGAGGGTCATATCAATCAATAATCCTTGGAGAGAGCTGTTGTACAATCGAAATTCAGTTTCAATGCCTCGTTCACTCATGATAATTGACTCAATTTTAAAAACATACTGATTTCTTTCTGATCTATCTAGGATAAAATATGTATGTGAGTGCATCTTTATTTAATTCAAACAATTCGTGACGAGTACTCTCAAATTCACATCACACTATCCAGTATCACATTTCTCTATGAAAATGAATTTATATTGGCACGGTTAGCGTCCATATTTATAAGTGGATTATGTCATTATATTTATAAAACCAGGAAAATTGTGCGATCAATTGATCGTTTCCGGATTATTTCGTATAAATATGCTCATTGAATTATTGAACATCAGTTATCATTGGATTCGAATTGCGAAGATTGCGTAATTGTTCTTCTGTTCCCGAGCCAAGATTTGAAAAAAACATGTGTTATTCCAGTTCAAACCTTCGTTTTGCAGGAATGAACTCTTCTCACAGAATGAATCCTGGATTTGGAATCAGCGGCATGTTCCTTCGCACCCTCCTCCTTCTCCTGGCATCACACACAGCTGCTTACGATGAGACCATCTACAACGGGTTTTGTATCAATTTCAACCGCGCAACTCTTTCAGTTTGACCATCTGACCCAACCTTAATGCCATTTGACCGCACCCATTTGCAATTCAACGCCAAGTTGACCCAGCCACAACTCCAATATTTTATCATTATTTTCTTGCTGTTGCCCAAACTCAATAATACAAGATATGTGAAAACTCTTATATTTGCTGTGCAAACTTGAATGCCATCTTTTGAGTTTGACAAACACCTCTTTTCCTATGTTATCTCTTTTTCATTCCACATTTCTAACACATCTCTAACACATATCTAACACTCTGCACCTCTCAGGGACAAAGTGTACAGAGTGGAACTTGACAGTAAGTCGCACGTGAAGCTTGCAGCTGACTTCTACAAGCACACTTGGCATGTCGTGAGTTAATCTTCCTCTCGCCTACCGTAATATATCAGGCACTTGTGTGATGTAGAAAATGTACCTGACCCCATCACTCAGTCACTCACATTTTGAGTCATGAACATTGACCACACGTCCGTACCTGCGGAACCCCTTTCTCTACTCCATTAATCATCGCCCTAATTAGTCCCCTCTTCCGCAAAACCCACTGCTCCTCGCCCATGCAGTTAGACGAAACTCCCAGTCCCCTCTTCATGACATTCCCTTACAATATAACCTCATCCAACCCCCATCCTGGCCTAGGGCGTGAACTCATTCTATCCCGCTGTCGAATTAATCCACTAATCTAACTAAACAGCACCCCCTCTCCTCTGACCCCTCTCCCAATCAGCATCATTGACATTACCTCTCTCTCCCAATTCAGCTGGATTATTGGGCGGTCGATCTCCATATTGGAGGATATCTCGACTTCAGGATAACCCCTGAACAGGATCAGTATTTGGAACTACTGGGTACTGATCTACCACTCACTATCAGGATAGAGAATGTCGGGGAGTTGCTGCATCAGCAAGCTGTCACCGCTAGATCGAGGTATACCCACACACACACACACACACACACACACACACACGTCTCAACAACGGCTATCATCATATCACGGACAACACAACTCTCTGTCACAACCTTATGCACCNCACACACACACACACACACACACACACACACACACACACACACACACATTCAGGACGAGGCGGGACACGAGCTACTCGTACGGGAGGTACAACAGTGCTGCGAGTACAATCCGGGAACTGAACCGGCTGTCAGAGGAGTTTGACAACCTGACAACGCTGGTCACAGTTGGTGCATCACACCAGGGTAGACCTCTCATCGTCATGGAGATATCGGTGCGTGTGTGTGTGTGCGTTGTTATGGTAACAATATGGTTTTTTCAACGGTCAACTGTATCAATATTGGTAACAGTTAACAATGTTTCAAGTGTTGTAAGCAGCAGTCTCCAATCATGTTGCCACTCCCATTGTTGTCAATTTTCATGTCAACAATTGTCGTTGTTTGCACGGTAATTAGTTGTTGGCTACGTAATTAGTAATTAATTACCGTAATTACACTCGCAGGGTACTGGGGATAAGAAGGATAAACCCCTTGTCTGGGTGGATGCCGGTATCCATGCTAGAGAATGGATCACTGTTGCTTCCACCATGTTCTTCCTAAAAGAGGTGAGGAGGAACTCACACGTGTGATCAATCAGTTCTTAATTGATCAATCAGTTCTTAATTGATCAATTAGATGTGGCGACGTTTTCGTTAAAATCCAGTCACTTTCATATTCTCACATCATGACGGTGGACACCCGCTATTCAAGTTTTTCGTCGCTATAAACTATATCACCCCAAATTACCTTCGTCCTTATTTCAGCTCCTCGAGGGATACGGAGCCGATAACCGCACAACACAGCTTCTCAACGAGAATACCTTTGCGATCATGCCACTGGCAAACCCTGACGGATACGCTTACTCCTGGAATGTAGGTTGAGATCGCAGTTGGTTTAGATCGCAGTTAATTTAATGCTTCCCACTATTAACCACGAACTTTTTATACAANTGTGTGTGTGTGTGTGTGTGTGTGTGTGCGTTGTTCTGGTAACAATATGGATTTTTCAACGGTCTACTGTATTATATTGGTAACAGTAAACAATGTTTCAAATGTTGTCGCCATTCATGTTACCACTCCCAGTGTTGTCACTTTTCATGTCAACAATGCCGTTGTTGTCATCGTAATTAGTAATTAATTACCGTAATTACACTCCCACACTCGCAGGGTACGGGGGATAAGAAGGATAAACCCCTGGTCTGGGTGGATGCCGGTATCCATGCTAGAGAATGGATCACTGTTGCATCCACCATGTTCTTCCTAAGAGAGGTGAGGAGGAGCTCACACGTGTGATCAATCAGTTCTTAATTGATCAATTAGTTATTAATTGATCAATTAGATGTGAAGACTTGTTTTTTCGTTTTCTAGGGCTAAATCAGTCCTTTTCATATTCTCAAATCATGACGGTGGACACCCGCTATTCAAGTATTTCGTCGCTAACTATACCAACCCAAATCACTCCATCCTTATCTCAGCTCCTCGAGGGATACGGAGCCGATAACCGCACGACACAGCTTCTCAACGAGAATACCTTTGCGATTATGCCACTGGCAAACCCTGATGGATACGCTTACTCCTGGAATGTAGGTTGAGATTGCAGTTGGTTTAGATCGCAGTTAATTATACTTCCCACTATTAACCACGAACTTTTTATACAAACTCTCTCTGCAACTTCTCTCTCTGTCAAAAAAAAATCCCATACAAACACTTTTTTCTGCTGGCAATAACACAGCTCCCATTGGCCCGTTCATGAATCCCCCCTCCCAGTTGTCCTCTCAATGTATGACACTATTACAATCCCCCGTTATCAATTTCAGAGTGAGCGACTGTGGAGGAAAAACCGATCTCCGACTCCAGTCCTCTGGTGCAAAGGAGTTGATCTCAACAGGAACTTCGATGTGAACTTTGGAGGTAAAACTGCGACGCTTTTTTCTCGACTTTTGATGCACCGAATCGAATGGTGGTTACGGTCATGATTAGTGATTACGGATCGATAACGGATGATTGATTACGGATCGATGTTCAGATGGTAATCATGCATCCCTGACATGATGCCAATTGTTGACACCGTCACTGCTTGACACCACTTACTCTCAGGACACGGATCCAGCGACTTCTCCTGTTCCGAGATCTACAGCGGACCCAACGCATTCTCGGAGAACGAATCACACGGTATTGCCAAGTGAGTCCAAATTCAGATTATAAGTGTGTACACGTACCTCTTCTGCACTATCTTTTACCATGTCATTTCCTAGAATATGCCGATTATGAGAGGTAGTAACTCTCATAATTTTCCATTTTTCACTCTCAAAATTTCGAATTTTTTCTCTTATTCTCTCTGGCAATCTGTTGTGACACTTTGGCATCATTTCTATATTTACATACCTTGGGATAGTCAATAAAATTCCATAGCAAAATTACTGTGGGGTTTCTCGCAATAGTGAACTCTAGGGTGGGTTCGCGACAAAAATGAGAGGAAATACTGGGCGTGGTATATAAGTATAACTATGTTTCAGTTATAATATGTAGCTACACATCTGATGGAATGTGCGACCGGATCGCCTTTGTGGAGACTGCGAAACATTTTCTTCTGTTCAGTTTCATCCGAAGCCCCGGGTATTTTTCTATCGGGAAATATTCCGAATATGATCAAATTCCTTCGTGTGGGAGCAAACGATTATAAAAATGTACGATCTGTGTCATAATCAGGGAATCGATCGGGACCGATCGGTATATAACGGCAAGTAGTTAGATTGTGAATAATCCACCGTAATTCGAAAACCGTCAGGTGATACTGGGCTGGTAATTGTAAACAGTTCGGAATAATATCTAGATACTGGTATGCCTATGCAGAATATTATGGGTGGAAATGTGACGCAAAAACATAGCTGAAGCTCCGTCCTAAGTAATTACATTCTAAATTCTTCGATTCTAAATAGCTCCCCTCTTAATATCTGGCCCCAAATTGATAATCCTCACCGTTCAATCCACACGCGCGTTCCCATGGTATTTATGAGCACATATGCGAAAGTGTGCGCGGTGCGCGTGATTACACGTCCATGACATTGACTCTGGCGCAGGTATCTGTCAGCAGTTCGGCACGACATTCTGGCCTACTTCTCCCTCCATTCCTACGGGCAGATGTGGCTCACTCCTCTCAGCTATACGAGGAGAAAAGTCAGCGATAGATCCCATCACGTGAGTGGGACGAAGATGGGATTGACAGAACTGGCAACTTGCCATGTCAATAACATTATGTCATTATGGTACAATTTTTTAGTCAGTACTGAAAACTCGATCATGGTTATCAGTCACAATCTGATACGCCATGTCGCCGTATATGAAGACGTATCTTATCTCCCTTTACCTCCAATTTCTCACTTATAACTCACTAATAGTAATAAATCACTAATTACTCACTAATTTCTCACTACTCAATTCATAGTTGGGGGTTGCTGAGTTTGCAACGAAGTCAATCAAATCTCAGACAGGGCACAAGTATACCTATGGACCAGCAACTAGCCTCATGTGTGAGTTTGGTTATGCTATCTTTTCATAATTTTGATTAAGATTTAACAAGACGCATAGGAAGGCATACAATGAAATTGTTTACATTATTTATCGTACATTGATAAATAACATTGAGAACAAGATTGGCTCAATATAACATGAAATTGACTTCCCCACCCCCCTACCCCCACTTCCACCACTCCCCAATCCCCACCACTCCCCAGATTTGACATCGGGAGATTCCTCTGATTGGGTATACGCTGAGCTGAACTGTTCCCATGCTTACGGCATCGAGCTTTCCGATAACGGCAGGTAAAAACTAAAAATGGGGGGTCATTTTCGACGCAAACTTTAAACAAGCAAACTTTTAACTTACTCAATGGCTATTTTAGCACCAAACAAGCTCGAACTAATTCCCCTCCCCATCCGTTAGACACGGGTTCCTTCTGCCGGACAGTCACATTCCAGCGGTGGGTCGAGACGTGCACACGGGAGTACTGGCAGCAGTCGACTACATCACATCCGATCAGCATGAATCCGATCACGTGACTACGGACCATGTGCGGAAGAGACAGCGGAGACCGAAGAAGCGCGGTGGGAACAAGGAACGCGGGTGGGGCGGCGCCCAGAATGGATGATGATTTCGGAGCGGGGAGGAGACTTTGTGAGCCCGGGAATGAGGGGGGGTGGAAAGGGGAGCTGCTACTTCCCGCAGTGGATGAATTCCCTTGAGAAAGAGGGGGTGTGACATGAGTAATACTAATAGGACAGTAAGAGAGAGAAATGGTGCTGGTTTGGAGTTATTTGATCGAACTTTAGAGCGTGTATTTGAATTTGATTTATTTGTTACTTATCAGCGGTACTATGGAAAATAGCGATGACTGTTTGTCTTATTGATGTCTAGGTTTCATTCAAACGTCTTGTTTGATTGACGGTTGTAGAATTCGGTACATTGTACAACGAAAACGATTTGTATGTAGTAAAGGTAAGTTAATTAAACTTGAATAAAATTGTAGTAAACAAAACATAATAATTGAATTTTATTCCAAATATATGAACATTGACTAGTATCAATTTGTTATGTATATTGTTGAATAGACGATGTTATTAATTCAAAGTAAAATACTGAGAAACGATAATTGCTTGATTGCTATATGGAAGAAGGAATCTATTTTATCGACGATAGACTGTTAATATTTTATCTTAAAAGATACTTTTAAAGAAAGGAAATAATTTCACGATTAAATTCATTTCTGTTTACTGTTTAAATTGTTCTATTTCTTCCTTTGAATGGAAATTAATGCACTTTTCTTTTCTGAAACACTTCGCGCCCCAAGGGCATTTCCTAGTTCCATTTGGCAGTTTCTGAAACGAAAGAAATGTAACTTCGAAAATACCAGATCATGAGAAGTATGGGTTTTCTTCAAAATGGATGACTGAAAACGTCAAAAACAAAACCTACCTGTTTGTTAAATTCTGCTTGATCCTCGGCTGAATGCCATCTACTGCACTCAACACCGAATAAGCACTTTCCGCCATAGTGACACTTCTGAAAAACAACGCGTTTTGAATCAAGTCAGCATAGAAAGTTGATTTCGATCGCTATAAATTATAATAACCGTGATAACAATTTAAGTAAAACGAATGTCAAATTTTGCCGCCTAAATTTCACATTGCACTTCTCACTTCATTCGATTTTGATTCAATAACACCATCGACACTATTTTGAATTAGCGGTTTCTATGTACCATATGGACACGAAATAACGATAGCAATTCATTAATTTGACCACTTTAATTAAAGTTAGCAATAGAATAATTTGAGGAAATGCGCGCGCGCCCGGCGCGCGCATACACTACTTACTGTCCACAATCATGACAAAACGTCAAAGTTCTGTTTGGCGTTCGCGCGCGCCGTACAATACACAAAAGCTTAATCGAATATTCCTAACTATAAATAGTGACGGATGGAACTATGAAATGATGCATGTCCTGCACGATTGTGCAGGGCCGTCAGTTGGTATCAAACTTCGTCTATATAACCAAATGAAGGGAAACAAAAATTTGGCAAGGTTCACATTGAAGGAGAGCTTGACACATTGAGACAATCCCATATTCCAGAAAACCTTACATTTTATGTATTTCGTAAAGTTGACTGACTAATCTTCCCTATTTATCTACATTGAGTGGTGTCTAGGTTTATTGAGAGATTGGTAAGGTGAAATTAACTCACCTCTACACCTAAAGGTGGATTCCCGCCTTTTGATACAGAGTTTTTACTTCTTCCCACAACACTAGTTTTCGTGTTGCTCTTTCCATTGTTGTTTTTAGTTGAGTTGTTTTTCGAGTGGCCATTCTTAGGTTGCTGTGATTTAGATTTCCTTCCACCACCAACAACCTGGATGGAAAGCGTAGGTTTATTCTCTGTGAATGAGTGTGGAAAAGGGAAGATAAGATCAGAGATCGTATACACGTCGATTATGATAGGTAGTGATTTCTCTCGAATATGCATGCCAATTGAAAATGAATGATCTATTCATGGTGAGTAATGTATAATACTGGCTGCAACAACGTCAATACATTGTACAACAGATTATTGAACATTTAATTGTGAGGCAAATCCATTGACATGAGTCGGTTTACATAGTGTGGCTTATAAAATCGTAATATGTGTTTTATATTTGATATGTTTGAAGTATTGTATGACTTGTTATGCACTTTGAGCATCAGAAAAATGCACTTGTTAAAAACAGCATCAAGAGATTCTATTTTGTAGATTCTGGAAACAGCAATGTTAGGCAGTTCGGGCGCTATGCAAGAGAGAATTTCAGACCTCTTACAGATGATGAAATAGTAGTTCAGGTTAGATATCAAACATACTTCAACCACAAGTTTATATTTCTTACAAAATATCATATGACCATCAGGGTATGCACTTTGATTGGCAGTTAACACTCTGTGTGGAATTGTGACACGATTTCATTCAATTTTTCAAGCTGCTAAAGTACCACATCTGATCAAAGCATTTGTTGAACATTCAACATGACAGCTTGGATTAGATAACAATCTACTGAAGGTTGGATTACAAAATTTGGTTTCAATGGTGGAATATAATGGTCGGGGGCAAGCACCTTATTCAAACTTGTGTTGCTGAAATGTAAAACACACTTCAATCCGCTAGGAGCTATACCTGAAAACCACCTTTCTGAACTCTGACAGGCTTCCTATCAGTATCTGACAGAGAGAAATCATCAAGTTCACTGACTTTACTTCCCACACTTGCACTACTTGTCCCAGTAACAGGTTTTTCAGTTTTGGTTTCCAGTTTGGGGCTCGGGGTATTGGGTTTTGGTGTTGCTGCTTTCTTTGCTACTGACCCAGGACTGAAAAGCAAGGTTTATCAGAATTTTCAGTCAAGGTTTTGCTCATTATTGTTTAACATGCTGACTTAAGCAATACAGATAATGAAAAACTATAAGAACCTTGATTTTTGTTGTTTACAATTTGAAGTATCAAATTTAAGAGGCTTACTCCATGCATTTTTTACTTTGTTCATTGCAGGAGCAGCAGTTGGTTCTTGAGAACTGAATGGGAATAAAAATATATAAATCTGGGGTGGGAAATGCCAACTTAACATAATGCCAACTAAACATAATGCCAACTAAACATAATCATTTTAAAGATATCGTCTTAAAGATATCATCTAACAAATATCATTGAATGCCAAAACATGCATGGTACTTGAATCTCACCTTTCTGTACCATTCACGGCCATAGGCCATGCATGGTCACTATCTGAACTAGATGACTTGGAAACAGAGTCATCTTTGGTGTCTGATAATATCTGATCACATGGTGTAATTGGGTTAATTTTGGTATGATTAGCAACTTGGGTGTCTTCAGAATCATTGAAATAATTATCTTTCGCTGAAGTTCCTTCAAATGAACCAGAAGGGTGGTTCAAGAAATCACTAACTTTCATCGATTCAATTGCATTAGCAGGAGACATTGATGCTTGAGTGATATTGAAAGGAGGAGTTGTGCCATTGATAAAACTCATTATCCGTGACTGTCCATTTGGAGAACCACACAATAGACTATTCCTAAAGGAATCAAATCCTCTTAATATTGGATTAATGTTGTTCGTGACATCATTAGCAGATTCCCCATTTGACCATCTCTGAGTACAATTCAGGGGTTGGTTGTTGAATAAAAAATTTGAAGTAAAGGATAGGTTCTCATCATTACAGTAGAACATGCTTTTGGTATCATGTGCAGTGACATCATGTGACTGTATAGCTTTGTCTTCAAAAAGTGATCCATCTCCGAAGATATTGAAATCATTGAAAGAGAACAGGTTATTTGAATATGCCTTGTTTGAATCAGTCTCAGGAGTTGCTACTAATCCAGTGTCAAACATGTTCATAACCATCGAGATCTATTTACTGAAAGATGTGAGATATACATAATACAGATGTATATTGTATGTAAAGATTTTCAAAAAAAAGGTAAGATGGTTGTTCCCCATAGACAACAATCTACATTCACATTTGGTAAAATTCACAAACTGCACTGGGAGACCTCTGTCAGACCATTAGTGATGTGTTAATCAAACTTGTCACTGCTCTCACTGGTATAATGAAATGCAGCAGCAAATTACTAAGCACAGCTGGAGAACAGAATGCTCCAAAAACCACCACAATTCAAACCATTCAAGGAGATACCTGAAACTATATGCAGGTAATACGAACAGCCAAGAAACAGAACATGCCTAGAGGCTGAGCTTTGGTAAATGAGCAAACAAAAACTCTTTCATTGGGTTTATAATTATTACAATCTTGCAGGACCAGTCTCCCTGGTAATCCAGCCATAGCAGTAGCTATATCTGGCTGATCTTTGACTTAGTCAGCAGGCAAGCTTAACTTTTCCTACTCTTTTTTATGCCACAGGACATTGTTGGTTGACAATACCTATGGAGAACAGAACTCTGCACAGATCATACCTGTCAGTCGGACAGAGCATGCCCTCAGGCCAGTCACCAGTATACATGACTAAATGAGAAGCTGTACAGTGCTTCAGACTGACTGTCACCGGGGCCACTACAAAGACTAAGGACACGGAGTTAGAGCTATAGAAATAAAATGCCTTCGCCGGATATGCTCTAATTATCTGTACATTGTCTGGCGATGCAAAACCGCTTATGCAAGCCGCGAATAAGTCTGCGCCACGCGCGCCAAACGAAATTCTCGACAGGGTCTATTATCGATCGACAGTCTGCGTACGAGCCACTTGTATTGATCGGCGTTTTCTTTCTGGCTGATGATGATAGCCAACCACATTGCGCGCGCGCCGCAAATTATACTCAGGCAATTATTTTCGTTGTAGGATTTTACCCTACCGTCGGTGCGCGCGATTTTCAATCCGCCCCGATTTAAAATCCCGCCAGCAAGGGTAGGGTGAAATCCTACAATTATTTTCGCTGGCGCTCGCCGCGCATGATTTTGATCGGTTGATTCCGGGATGAAATCCGACATTCCGGCGCGCGGCCAGCAGCGAGGGAATGGAGTACAGAGTAAATCTTGTATAAGGGTTTCTTCCTAGTGCCATCGGCGCCGCGCAATGCAATGGTAATTCATTGTCAATTGCATTGCCGCAGCACGCAGGCGGCAGGCCGCGCCGCGCCGCCAAGAGATTTAAAAATAAAATCCTGTGCAGTACACGTTGCGCCCCCCTAGATTCTACTCACTTACACTACTCAGTGAACTGAAAAGTCGTAGGTTGGGTCACGCAACGTGGGAACATAGAAATAAAATGAAAAATCCCGCCAGCGAGGCGGCCGATGGTATAGGTATGGAGAAATCCTGCGAGGAGTAATCCTTCGAGTTCAAGCAACAATTCTAAAATGTAAAACATTTACTAGTACGTACTATTACTATACAAAATTACATAAACTGCATGAATTAAACCTATCCATATCATGGTTATGATATTATTAAATAAAATGACACTGACAGTACATTGAAGTTGAACATCATGCAATTGAATTTGACACAAAATTGCAGATGATATTGATACATGATACAGATTGAGATAATCCAGTCCCTAAGGTCAAGGCAGAGGCTTTGACAGCTACAAATGCTATTTATATCTTATCTTCAATCCTTCATCAAAATGACACTGAAGTGACAGCATGTAATATATGAATGAATAATCAACGGGGTATCAGACTTAGCCCTAATGATTTCAAATAGATAACGCTTTTTTTAATACTTTAACATTTAGTTTCACATTGTGTGGCATTTTCCAACAACTGAATTATCAAACTTCAATACATATCAAATTTAATAGAATTATCCGGTTACTTCCGTCGAAATAATGTTCACTCACTACTTTTTAAAATTATAAATGATTTCTCATTTCCTTTTCACCGATATCAGCAACAATTCACAGCTAAATAGCGACTCAACGAGTGAACATTCATGAAAGAGCGTTTAACCGTATCTAACTTATGCGATAGGTGTGTTTTGATAACAAAAATTGCACTTATTAAATAAAGAAAATCTTGATACTGACTTAACTCTTTTTATGATAAACTACATAATCACGGTATAAGCTATTAAACTGACAGGGAAAACGTCGAAAACGATGGTTTTAGATTCCATCGAATTGTTTGCATGATTCAATGCACAAAAACATTTTGTACAATATATCAGTTGTACATTGTACAACCGCGTATAACATCTGTACAGTGATTGAAATCTGAGTTGAACCAGCCTGAACCAAAACAGGTACCTACAACCTCCACATCCACAAGAATAACATAATAATCTCAGCATATTTATTATATATTTCACACTTATACTTCTCTATATCTTGTCTTTGCTTGTAATCCAGCACGCAGGCTGGGAATGAATCTTGATGATCTCCTTCACCTCTCCGTATATGCTGTCGTATGGTCGACCTGGCTCCACACTCACACACGCTGAAATGGCGGAGGGATGGGTTTCAAAGGGATGGATTTCAGATAATGGTGTAGAGTGTGCACAGATAATGGTGTAGAGTGTGAATTAATCAGTTTCAAGAATGAAAGCTGCCTGCTGGTGACATCAAACCCAGTAAAATGTCCCAATTTAGGGGCTGATTATATGGAGAAACAATGAAATCCGACCATAGGACTGATGATAAAAACATATAATTGAATTTTGCCTTATCAGTTAGTAGTAAACTTTTGCAGGTTGAAATTTTGCATAAATGTAAGGTTGCTTGCTGCATTTTCCTGCAGAATATTTGCATTTTCGTCACTTCACTTATTCAACTCATTTTAATCTAAGATAATTTTCAATTTGCTTGGCCACGCACGGAAAACAAAAATTCAATCCCAGTTTTTGTTAGCACCTCTGACCCTCATCTAGGATGAAAACCTTCTCTCTCCTCCTCTCCTTCCTCGCCCTCGGCTCACTCGCCGAATCCTACACCGTCAAACTCGACGAACCCTTCCTCCTATCCCTGAGCGACTGCTGGACACCACTCTGTAACCACTGCTCTGATACGACATGTGCTGTGAAGTACAACCTGAACCAGCGGGATTTGGAGTTCTATACTCCGCTGAAGTGGGGCTCCACCAATACCATTGTGTTGTTCAATTCAGCAGGAGCAGAATTAGGTGAGATCTGGCACTAATCAAGACATTCAGCACTATAATTAATTCGACAATCCCTCGACAATCACTATCGCAACTATCAAAACTGTAGCTCATCAGAAACCAACATAACTAATCACAACCCTCACGCAGGCACACTCCGGTTTAAACTCGGTCGGCTGCTCCTAACGGGCTGTCTACAGATGCAAACCCGCCCACTTCCACCCGCGTCAGCGTGGCGCGGGCAGGAAATCACGCTGTGGAGCCTATCCATGAGAGACAGTAGGGTGACTGTCCGGGTCGGGGACTGGTTCAAGAGTGAGCTACTGGTGGGAGAGTGTGAGGCGCATTACAGCGATGTGGCGTACTTTGCCGTTAAGGGGGCCGATTGCAGGATTTCAACTGTGGTGGGATACGGTGATTTTGAGGTTTCGGATCAGTATAATGAGAATGTGGACGCTTGTTGGCTCTCCTAGTTAGCAATAGCTATAGAAGTTAGCTTTTTCATGTCAATTGATAATCATTACCTTATTTGGAATTTAGCTTAAAAATGAATGAACTTCTGATTTAGAAAATCTGTAATGAGCTTTAGAAAATTTTGTGTTCTCAATTTTTCAGAAGCCAATTTTAATTTTTCAGAACGGATTTCAAACTGCGAGATTTCAAACTGAATTCAAAAAGAAATTTGCAATATGGTCGGAGACGAATTGCTCTCAGCAATCGTATATATCAATTGGTGCGCACAGAAAAATACCAAAACCAATCAATTGCAACACGCCTTGGCTTAACACACATCGGTTAAGGTATGGGGTGGGGTAGAAAAGGACGCACACTTGTCAGTTTCCTTCCGCCTTTACACAATACACACACACGTTGATAACTTTCTCACTGACCTGTGAAATAGTGCTTGAATTCGTGTTCTAACCGCATGGCTCTCTCGTAATTCTTCTTCGCTTGCTCTTCACTCATCCTGCTGTTTCTACAACTGTGAACATGAGCACTTACTCATACAGATATAATTAGAACATAAACATACGGAATTGCAAAAAAAGTGCTCAACAAGTGCTCGATACAGGTGGTCTGAAACCATTGATTGGTGGTGTAATAAAGACGGCGGTAAAATAGAGACGGTGCTAAAATAGAGACGGTGGTCAAATAAAGACACAGTGACATTTTCGCTACCTGATCGCTTCAGGTGACAGAGGTCGCAGGAACACGACCACGGGGTACAGTGAGGCTTGCCGGAGACGCTTTATCGCGTACCCGCTTACATCGAGAATACACATCTTACCCTACGAGTGGGGATGTGAAGGGAGGGGATGCCGGGTGGACAAGGTGAGAGGGGAAACAGGAAAGGGGGGGTTATTTGGAAAAATCTCGTAAGAAATAACGATATTCAATATTCATGGAAATCGGGTTTAAGGTGATTAATCATTAAACCTACCATATCTGAAACATCACGGACACTAGCGATACTGGTCCCATAAAGGTTATCATTAAACTGTCCAGCCTCGATGAACAGATGATTCTGAATGTCTCGTTCCATTTCTTCACGCGACGACACGAAATAGTAGTCACGTCCGTGAACCTCATGCTCACGCTTCTCACGTGTCGTATCTGGGCGTGTCACGCGTTACTGATCTCACAGCCATGCGTTCATAACCTCACAGTCACGCGTTACTTTTTCACTATCACGCGTTACTAATTTCACAGTCACGCGTTACTTCCCTCACGCGTGCGTGTGGTCACGTGACTAGTAACGTAAACTAGTCTTGCCATGCTTTGATTTGTAAAATGGAGATGTAAAAAAGGTCTAGCGTAAACAGCATTATAGTAACGGTAACAGTAACAGAAACTGGTAACGAACGACTGACGTAACCTCTCTTAAGTCGATGGTTGCCAGTTACATTATAAAGCTCTCAAATAGAGTCATTAAAAGTAACAGCAATGAGTGACAATCCGCAGCGCAGCGTTAAGCACGGAAATTGCATGATATGAACGCGCGTGAAAACAGTGAATGTTAACTACAGCAATTTCTCCGTCAAAATTACGAAACTTTTGCTAGTACCAATAGTTAATATGAGGGAATTGTCCCACACGCCTGCACTCCATGCATATCATGGATTAAATCAAAACAAAGTATTTACACGAATCGCATATTACTGTATAGGTGGCATCGATTTGTGTCAAGGATTTACAAATATATTTACAGTCGTTATTCATTCCATTTTGAATAACAGTCATCATGATAAATTGTTCATCTTACCATTTCAGGAATTTTGGAATTCCCGCCAAAATCAAATGGCAGGCTTTTAAACTACTCAACTACAGATTTCTCCTGAGATAGCAAATTCTTCGGTGCCATTAAGTAAAGACAATTTAGTTTATATGAATTCAGTCTTGGTTATTCTAGTAATATCCCAAGATATTCCTTCTTTCCTATAATTTGGCGACGGGCGATTGAAGCCATGTATGAATTATTTCCCGTTTCTGAAATGTTTCTGAATAACAATTATTTTACTATCAAGGATTCACTAAAATTATCACCATGGAAAGTTGTTTGAAACGTGATACTTGCCATAAATCTTGAAATGAAGTGAAAAAAGTTCATTTTGGGCGTGGTCGGTGCTGAAATCATGGACTCACGTGGTACACAGCTCCCGAATTTATCTGGGAACTCCGCCATGAGGTCATCGTTTATCCTGTCCTTCAGTGGTCCAAGCACGATAACGGGTCTCATGTACTTGACTGAAATAGAAAATAATTGTCCTCACTTCAAATCAAAAAATTTAGAGATGAATCTCCGGACGAAAAAGCCAATATTGTCGGAATTCACGACCGTTTTTTGGATACATTTCCTTGTGTTTGACTTACTCCAAGTCTGAGTTACTGGTTCGTACGTGTACACCGCATCTGTGCTCGACTCCGAGGTGTTTCCCAGTCGCATTGCGTCCTCGGAACTTGAACTGAACTTCACGGAGCGGTTTCGCGATCTTTCCTTCTTCTCGACTCTGGAAAAAGTGAAGGATTTTGTACAAGGGGGGAATGGAAATTTCAAACCTTTAAATAACAGTAATTAGGTAAAGTTTTAAAGAAAATTGGCCATGAAAATTGGGGAGACTTCCCCGAAAACTCATAATTCTATCACACAATCAATGAGTGATTGCAATTCTCACTGATTTCCCCAAAAATCACGCACGAAAATTCAAATCAGTTGAACAATAGTAACGAAAGTTATTATCATATCATTATGCACGAGGTGCACCCTATGGAATGTTTTTCTTTAAATATCAGTAGCACAGAGATCGGAAGAGGGGACCATGCCAAGGTTAGCTTGTTTCTATGAAGCTTTCCCCGAGACTCGAACCAGCTACCATCCGTCAGAACTAGCACTTCTCCACTCAACCATGAAGGAGGTGCGTGGACATTGTTTTGTAAACAAGTTAGAGTGAAGAGTCTTCACCAATAAGATGTTTCCTTGTGTTTGAATACGGTACAATGCCACGCTGATTCAGATTGATTGTCGTTACACGGACCTTAGTGGGAAACTCGATAATCACACGCAGTACCCCTGGACCCTGACCCCATTTGTTGTGTGTTTGGTTACACTCAAGGTAACGCTATACAACGTCAATGTAACGCTATACTACGTCATTGTAACACTACTACGTCACTACGTCAGTATGGAGAAGGTAACGTAAGTTACCACTGCAAATATTATTTCCTTTGAAGTGTCAAGTAAGGTACTGACACTAGAAACGCGACGGTTCCCTACTAACATTTCATAAAACGAAATTTTCTTGCGTTTGAATAGCGATCCTATGATAAATTCTGAACAGTAACCTATATGAATCCCAGAGATTTCTTTAATTTCCTTAGCATGAAAGAGACCAATTAACACTAATCGCAACGCTTAACTACCTACTCAATGATTAGAGTTGCGATCATTACCTAATCATTTATTCGTCGACTATGAATAGCTTATCCCGAATTCATTAACACTCTGTCACGAAAACTCAGAAGGAAAATAACGATAGTGATAATAAAGCTACAGATAATAAGCTACAGATAATAAGCTACAGATTTTACTATGAAACCAAGCGGAGCTCCCTTCTTAGGTTTGTGTTATTTGCTGGTGTTTGAATTGGGAAGAATTCCAAACGCCAAGTCGGCACGTGCCTTATAAAAACCTGTGATAATTCTAACAATTCCCAATCGAATTTCCGCCACATCTAAACTCGCAACCTAAACTCTAGATTTCAGCTGCTGCAAGAGTGGCCACTGGCCGTCAGTCAAATTATCTCACGTGAGCTCAGAAGGTAACTTTTGTTACCGCTAGAAATATTACTGACCGAGGTCACATTCAGATTGAATGGAGAGCGATGTTTACTTTGATTCATGTTTTTTCCTTGTGTTTGAATTCGGATTCAAAGAAAACTTCAGAGTATGGGATGGGCACTTTCCTATGTTTCCTCCCGTTTCCTATGATGTTTTTAACACGGAATTGACATTTCCATTACAATCTTCGCAACTCTTAACGCTTATTTCAGACTTCATATTGGGATTCCGGTAATTTCGTAGATAAAGGTGAATGAAAGGTGAATCATCTTCGTTCCCAATTAAAGCAACTCAATTGAAAACTGCCACTCAATGGCAATAAAAAATTTCCTTGTGTTTGCACCTCTTTTTGCTGGGTATCACTCCTCTTCCTTCCTCGGTACCGTCTGCCTGCACTCGTCTTGCTTGCCACCATTCGTCGTCACTAGCGTTCGTCTAACGAGTAACGAGGGGGGGCTTCGTTATAACACGAGTAACGGACGTACACCAGTTTTCAAGTAAACAAAATATGCGACAACGAAATTCACGTACATCTACGAGAACGTCAGTTACTCCTGATAACGAATGACACCACTCAGGAAAACGAAAGTCAAATTCAACAGTAACCATGACTGCGAAAGTCACGTATGTATGCCCATATCACAACAACAGTCGTTCACTTCGACACTAAACTCAGAAGTCAGTGACTACTAGTCACGTGAGTCTATGTGCAACACTATAGTCACTATATATATAGTCACTATAGTCACGTACACCAGTCACGTACACCAGTCACAATGACGACAAATATCATGTACTTCTCGGAAACGGAAGTCACGTACACAGGTTATCACGTACCACGTGCAAGATGTCGCCATGCCGGAAACTAAGGCCAGGTCCGGGAAGATCAGGATCCTTGGACTTGTCGTAGTCAAACAGAGCACGGACAAAGAGGCTCTTCTTCAGGTTAGTTCGTACCGTACCTTTGAATTTCATAGTGTCAGAGTGGTGAAATTCTAGACGTTTTCGAGCGAAACAGTTTGATCAAAGCAACTTTCTCATTGGAAAGACACGTTATTCATATTACGAAATTATGTTTTAACATATGCTGTGTTTGGAAAGGAGACAAGCTCACTGGCAAAATCCGGAATATATTATGGCATGCTTAGAGCCAAGAAAACCAGATTAGCAGAATAAGAAACATTCCCTAAAGTTAGATTCATCAAAAGGAATAGCTATTAGCTAATTAACTAATTACTAATTAACTAATTACTAATTACTAATAACTAATTACTAAGTACCAGATCCCAGGCTGTTTGGGGACGCATCTGTCTCGTTAAGGAGAGTGCCGAGCTGCTTCTCAAATCGGGAAAATCCTGGCAAACAGAGGAGTGAGGACCGCCTGACTGGAAACTTTCAAATTCGACCGGTCTCCCAGGTCTCAAAAGAAAAACGCTATCACCACAAAACTTCCCACAACAAACGTTATCACAACAAAAACAATTACAGTGCTTAAACAATCGTACCCGCGTCCCACGAAAATAATCTTACACGATAGGTATGACATACAAATTCTATCCCGCACATTTATCCCAGCCCGCAACTACTATCCCGCACATTTATCCCAGCCCGCAACTACTTTCCCGCACATTTATCCCAGCCTGCAACTACTATCCCGCGCATTTATCCCAGCCCGCATCACCTATCCCGCACCTTCAGGGTTGTATTTGACGAGTAGCTCGACCACTTTTCCCGCGGATTTGAGTGTTGATGCTGCTGCCTCGTGAGTTGCATTCTCCATATTCTCATTGTTTACCTGTGAGAGGGAGGGGGTGAGAGAGAGTGAGAGGGAAGGGTGTGACAAATTCCCTAATCACGATTCATCACGACATATACCTGTAGTATCTGGTCCCCCATCTTGAGACTCCCACTAACATCTGCAACTCCCCCGGGAAGGACGAACGACACGTAGATTCCCTCGCTGTACTCCCCTCCCACTATGTTAAACCCGAGACCCTGGGAGGAGGGGGAATTAGGGAGTGGGGGAGAGGGAACGGGGGAATTAGGGAGTGGGAGTGAGGGTTGAGTTACCTCGGCTCCCTTCTCGAGGGTTACGCGTCGTGGTTCTCTGCTTGGCCTCACTGGCAAAGGAGATAACCCACCTAAGGGAGAGAGGTGATTTGTTTCAGCTCATTTTCTCGGAATCAGCTCATTTTCACATTTTTTTCAGTTTATTTTCGCAGCCTCCCTTCATTATCGCGGAAAAAGAGAAACCCCTGTGAAGTGCTCTGCCACAGGTTTCCGAATTTTCATTGTCTTCCCGTTCACAAAACACAAACACAAGGGAATGTTTTCTAAACACAACGAAATGTTTCCCGAACACAAGGAAATGTTTTTCTCCTACCTGAACTATCGGGATACGCCACTTCCGGCATGTTCTGTGCAATTACCAGTGTAACATTGTCTCCGGCACCCTTCAGTGCTTCAACAGCCTCGTCGTGTGTTACTTCCTCGATATTGGTGTTGTTCACCTGTGTAAAAATTGTGTGATGAAAGTGTGAAAATTACGTGATGAAAGTGTAAAAATTGCGTGATGAAAGTGTGAAAATTGCGTGATGAAAGTGTGAAAATTGCGTGATGAAATTGTGAAAATTGCGTGATTAAAGCGGGTTATCAAAGGAGGGATTATGTCAATTGTCAATTGGATGATACTGAATCACTGCGTGCTCGCAAATGATTGATACACGCGAGAAATCGATGTGAGAAGGTGAATGAAGACTAGTTTTTCTTGCCCGTTATAAAGTTTTCCGAACCCAAGTCTCTTAATATATTCATAAACAGTACAGTACTCGCTACATACTCAGGACAAATCAATCACATTATGTGACAATCTCACACAGTGACCTCTCTCTCTCTCACCACTCCGGGCAGTGAAGTGTACAACAGTTTATTCCTTATATGGAAATCTCGTACTACTATGATTATTCCTTATTTAGACACCTCCTCGGAGATTGCTCACACGCACACACAATTCAGACTCATACTCTCTATAGTGATGACGTGATTGCGATCTGCGATCCGACCGCCTAGAACAGGAACGAATGGCTCTATNTACTATCCCGCACATTTATCCCAGCCCGCAACTACTTTCCCGCACATTTATCCCAGCCTGCAACTACTATCCCGCGCATTTATCCCAGCCCGCATCACCTATCCCGCACCTTCAGGGTTGTATTTGACGAGTAGCTCGACCACTTTTCCCGCGGATTTGAGTGTTGATGCTGCTGCCTCGTGAGTTGCATTCTCCATATTCTCATTGTTTACCTGTGAGAGGGAGGGGGTGAGAGAGAGTGAGAGGGAAGGGTGTGACAAATTCCCTAATCACGATTCATCACGACATATACCTGTAGTATCTGGTCCCCCATCTTGAGACTCCCACTAACATCTGCAACTCCCCCGGGAAGGACGAACGACACGTAGATTCCCTCGCTGTACTCCCCTCCTACAATGTTAAACCCGAGACCCTGGGGGGAGGGGGGAATTAGGGAGTGGGGGAGAGGGAACGGGGGAATTAGGGAGTGGGAAGTGGGAGTGAGGGTTGAGTTACCTCGGCTCCCTTCTCGAGGGTTACGCGTCGTGGTTCTCTGCTCGGCCTCACTGGCAGAGGGGATAACCCACCTGAAGGAGAGAGGAGATTTGTGCTTCCCTTCATTATCGCAGAAAAAGAGACAACACCTGTGGAGTGCTCTGCCACAGGTTTCCGAATTTTCATTGTTTTCCCGTTCACAAAACACAAACACAAGGGAATGTATTCCAAACACAACGAAACGTTTTCCCGAACACAAGGAAATGTTTTTCCCCTACCTGAACTATCGGGATACGCCACTTCCGGCATGTTCTGTGCAATTACCAGCGTAACATTGTCTCCGGCGCCCTTCAGTGCTTCAACAGCCTCGTCGTGTGTTACTTCCTCGATATTGGTGTTGTTCACCTGTGTAAAAATTACGTGATGAAAGTGTGAAAATTGCGTGATGAAAGTGTGAAAATTGCGTGATTAAAGCGGGTTATCAAAGGGGGGATTATGTCAATTGTCAATTGGATGATACTGAATCACTGCGTGCTCGCAAATGATTGATACACGCGAGAAATCGATGTGAGAAGGTGAATGAAGACTAGTTTTTCTTGCCCGTAATAAAGTTTTTCCCAACCCAAGTCTCTTTACATATTCATAAACAGTACAGTACTCGCTACATACTCAGGACAAATCAATCACATTATGTGACAATCTCACACAGTGATCACTCTCTCTCAACCACTCCGGGCAGTGAAGTGTACAACAGTTTATTCCTTATATGGAAATCTCGTACTACTATGATTATTCCTTATTTAGACACCTCCTCGGAGATTGCTCACACGCACACACAATTCAGACTCATACTCTCTATAGTGATGACGTGATTGCGATCTGCGATCCGACCGCCTAGAACAGGAACGAATGGCTCTATGATATATCCGCCCCCACCTTTCTATCAAGGCACAACCCAAATATGCACTGAATTTGAACTTCCCTCACAGAAATCGTACTAAATACACCACTGACACTACACACTACACACAATCGAACACTGACCTGCCTAAATCAGGGCTATGTTGTACTGACTAAGTCATGATCCAAAACATAGTATTGTGTACTACATAAGGAACAGCAGGCACTCAAACATCATGATATATCAAGTCAATGTGCTTGCTCATAATGCTAGAGATCAGCATAATGAGCAAGCTTAGACCTTGACAGTCTGTATCATAATAATCAAACTAAATGATCCAACTAAAACTGCTCCAAAGTGACAGTCATAGGTATAGTAATCAGGTAAATCACTCGAAACTGGACTGGTTTCTGCTACACTACATTCCTTATGCACATTACACAGTGTGTCAAATGTATGCGTTAAATGTACCATCCATACAGGAGATTGTTGGAATGCTGGCAGCGTTGTGGTATGTGCAGTGGATGCGAATAAATCTTATGTGCCGATTCAATGTGCATCTGCACGAGATAGATTGTACTCTCATCTTACTATTTCACTCATTTTACTCTCAATTTACTCCGAAATTCTCCTCATTTCATCAGATGTATGAAAAAAATAAACTGAGAAAATCTCTGCTAGTTTACACTACTTGTTACATGTTAGAGCTGGGCGTGGTCAAAATGACGCACTTCTAGCCTCGGAAAACATAATTTCAACAAGCTTCCTCACGTATCTTGAGTTTATACTTATTAACATTTACGCTCTAACAATCAGTTCTATAACAGTTAACGAGTGCCGAATTCATCACTCTATTCCAGCTAGGAACTCCCATTTTGTTAAGAATTTCGATCAGAATTTCAAGAATTACGTCACTACAGTATATATGGTATCATTGCCATTGCAATTACATGCTCTTGTGTAATGTGAGTCACTGGTCACTGACTGGTGACTCACTGTAATAAAAGACCTGGTATAATTGACGGGTCATGGGATATGGGTCACGGGTTTGTAAACTTGATGATATGCAAATTCGAGAATTTAGGAACTGATTTTATGAGGGGAAGAGGGCGGCAGCTGTAAAATTCCATGACAAGGGCGTGATTAATGTCCAATGAGGGAAAACTCTGATACTTCATGTCTTATGATTGGTTATCAGTGATAGTAATGAACTCTATGATTGGTTATCAAGGATAGTAATGAACTCTATGGTTGGTTATCAAGGATAGTAATGAACTCTATGATTGGTTAATGGTTATCAGTGATAGTAATGAACTCTATGATTGGTTATAAATAATGAACTTCACTCACGGAAAGGATTCTATCCCCAATCTGCAAAGTACCGTCCTTGTCAGCAGCGCCACCGCCAATTATCTTTGTGATGTATATCCCTGTGTACATGGAGAGTACTGCTTGTATTGGGTGTATACTGTATTGTATACACAAAATTGTATATTCTGTATAAATAATGTACTTATATCCCTGCGTACGGTGTATAGACACAGAGGGAAATGTATACCAGGTATACACCATGCACTATGTTCTATGTATGATGGCGTTCAATAACTTTCAAGCTTTTATTTTCTAGCGATTTCCCCCTCCATGGTTGAACTCAACTCAAATTATTGTGATAATTCGGAGCAAATTTCGAGAAAATTCGATCACGTGGTATTAAAATATGACAAGCAGAGATTCGACAAGAACGCATAATATATGTTAAACACAGCAAAACTGAGTACTCAAAGTTTTGAGTATTGTTAAGAAGTGTAGATTCGAGTCTAAATAATCTGAATTCTATGTCAGGAAGAAATATTGAAGAGTTGAACGTTATGAGAGAGGATTTCCTATCGGAGAATTATTTCTGAGTTACGCATATTGACAATTAACTGAAACAACTTCTCACCCAACCTAAAACACGTGAACAGATTCCCACGTACGCATAATAACAAAATATATCACTGGCACTACAAAGCCACTATCTGACGCTGTCTTACACAATATGACATTTGACAACGGATCCTCACCATCGCTGTCAGGAATGTGTTGGTTTCCCTTTCCTCCAGCTATGGAAATACCAAGTCCTTTTTCGCCCTTGTTCAAGCACACTTCTATAATGCGGGGAACAACCTTTTCCTTTGACTGTTTCCTTTCAATCGCTAATAAAACCTGTATAAATGTATCAGTATAGCATGGCCTAAATGTTTAAAGCCAGAGCGGAATTTGAATGGTGAAAGAACCAGATAAAAAAGAAACAAACTGACTATCCAAGCAAGGAAATATTTGAAACGAAACAACTGCGTTGAATGGCTGAATATAAAATACCCTTTGTGGTGATTGCTTGAGTATTTCCACAGCTTCGTCATGTGAAACATGATCCAAACTCTTATCCATCACTTTCACCAGGCAATCGTTTACCCTGGATGATTAACACAAACTAAACAATAATGAAACATAACGTCCTTCTCTACTTTACTAGTCTATGATGATTTCATATAATTACCTTCCCCCACATTTATAAACGCCTAATTTAACTATTATGGTTGAAGTTACTAAATTAACCCCTCTAAATAGCAGTACCTGAGTCGACCATCTTGATGACTGACACTGTTGGGGATTATCTTCGTGATGTATATTTTGGGATCATTAGGGTAGTGGGGTGTATCATACCCACCGCTTATGCTGAAACCTAGACCTGAAATGGGAAAAGTTTACTTCCATGCATTTACCAACAACAGCAGAAGGCCAGAAGGGGAACATGATTTCGAGACTCCTACCATTTCTTCCTTTTTCCAAGATTATGGTTTCTGTGATAATTTCTTCAGGAATAACATTATCTGCTCGAGGGATCTCTGGTCTAAAATATTTCAGCAAATTAGTGACTTACACATAACCCTGATTAGAGTTTAACATGGCAATAACCCAACAGATTACTAGAAAATACCAAGGGTGCAAAATTCAAACCTATAAGGAGGGTCCGGTGGACCTGCTGATGCTGTACTCGAAAGATTTAGTGTATGTGTCTTGTCACTACCCAGAGTACCCGTATTGTTCAAAACACCAGGACTAGTCCCGGTGCTGTTCACCAGCAGGTCCTTGTGATACTCATGTATATCTGGGAGATTAAAAATGAAGTATAGAGAAGATCAATTATATCAGATTCTGGGAACAAGCTACACTATTTCCAAATTCAATATTTCAAGATGGAGCAATGGACCTACCAAGTAGTGCATTAAAGAGCTCACTTTGACACATACTAATCACCCTTTTCATACATTCTTGGAGGTTTGTGTCACTGGGATAAGTTAGGTTATCTTTATAATCTTGTATCAACTCCACCATTCTCTGAACATCTGAAAATAAGAAATTTATTTTCATAAGGCAGGTTAGCTCTCCTAGAAAGGTTAAGAAGTGATAATCTGATAAACATACCATCTTTACCAAATGACATTCTTGGCGGCAGCTAAAAATAGAAAGGTTTTTTGAATTCTATTCCATGATGAAAAGTGTGATTTGATCATTGAAGATTGAATATATCAACAGGAATAATGCAGCTATGTTAGTTAAAAATCTCATTTACAAGGAAACTCTAGCAATAGTCGAAATTAAATATTGAAATAAAATCCAATGTCACTCGGACTGGTACACAGCATCTGAAATCTAGATTAAACTAATTGATAAGTGTAACCAGTGATGCAGCTTTTCAATCTCGAGCACACAGCAAAAACAAATGCAGAATGGTTAGATGAGTCATCTAGATGATTAGATGTTCATTTTGTGATATGAGATTTCATTTTACTTTTGTAAGAATTTTCCTTATTATGATTATTATAAATCCGAGGCATTGTCAGATTTTATTTGACTTGCATGGCGATGCTAGGCCCAGCTAGGCTGAAGCGAGCCGCAAGGCGGCGAGCGCCAGCGAAAATGATTTGCTGCGAGATCAGAATGATTTGCGGCGCGCGCGCAATAAGATTATCGACATGACAGGGGCTATCATTAACAACCGATATATCGCAGACCTTCGCTTTTCGAGCAAGCGACGCGCACGCCGCGCGCCATGCTTCATGCACTTCATGCTTTGACGGAGGCCAAACCAGGCCTTTACATTTTGATGTATTGGCCTCCGATGAAGGCACACGCGCCGCGGCCGCGCGCGAGAAACGGAGGTCAGATAAAATCTGATCTTCCGAGACCGACTTATTTATTCTAAAAATAAGACGCTTAAATTGGGAAAACAATGCCTGGTCATGCAATGCTACCTTGTCTGATTTTATCTGACCTCTGCTTCTTGCGCGCATCAATTTGATGCCATCAAAGTATCCACTCATTTATTTGCAATTGGATAGGTACATGAGAGAATTTGGCCTGTTCTGATTCATCATCTTTTCATAACCCTTTCCTTTTCTTCAACTGTATGTCATAAAAGTAGAATGCAGTTTCTCAGGAACTTGACAAAGTATGAAAAGTTCAATTTCAAAAGAGTTCAATGTCTGATAGGTGATGGGTGTCATATTGATCTTTCATCAAAGAAATGCAATGGGGTTGCCTATTACATGCACCGTGACCACAGAATTCATGACAATTGGTCTGTAGTTTTCGGCCAAAAACTTGCTCTAGATAACAATTTGCCTTTCCATGTATTGACAGACTTCCCTTCAAATTGGCCTTCTCATCCAGAAGCAACCAAGAGAAGAGCAGATTTTGCTGTTGGAGGACTTAAAGAAATTCAGGAGGATTGCCACAAGTATGGTTTTGGGTTTCACTTCTTCCAAGATTCAAAAACCTCTGTTTGTGAACACATTCTAAATTTTGTCAAAACATCTAATATCAGATGCATAGTAGTTGATTTTAGTCCTCTCAATTTGTATCGCTTTGAGATTGAGAAACTTGTGACTGAGTTGCAAAGTATCGGCGGATGCCTCCTCTATCAAGTTGATAGCCATAACATAGTGCCTGTTTGGGAAG
Source organism: Beroe ovata (assembly GCA_946803715.1). Taxonomy (NCBI): domain Eukaryota; kingdom Metazoa; phylum Ctenophora; class Nuda; order Beroida; family Beroidae; genus Beroe; species Beroe ovata. The sequence goes on along the minus strand of CAMPET010000017.1, from coordinate 471,095 downwards.
CTTCTCAATCTGATGAACCTAGGGCAACAGAGATGAGGCAAAGAATTCTTGCAAAGTTTGATGAATTTTTCACAGATTTCCCCCAGATTCAAGTTCATCCTTTTTCTTGTGAGTATAAGAGTGACCCAATTGATTGGAATGAAGTAATTGACTCCCTTGTAATTGATAAAAGTGTGACATTACCTGAGTGGGCAAAGCCAGGTTTCAGAAATGGTCTTTGCAAATTTCAAGAATTTATAGAAATGGGTCTCAAAGACTATAATGAAAAAAGGAACAATCCTACAATAAATGCAATATCACATTTATCCCCTTGGCTGAATTTTGGCCATATAAGTGCTCAAAGAGTCATTGCTGACATAATGCAATATAGAGATGAACACCAGGCATCTGTTGCAAAGTTTGTTGATGAGGCTATTGTTTGGAGGGAAATGTCCGACAATTATTGTCATTATAATCGAAATTATGACAACCTAGAAGGTGCTCCAATGTGGGCAATTGAGTCTCTAAACAAACAAAGGAACACTAAAAGAGAATATGTTTATTCCTTTGAACAGTTTGATGGTGCCGAAACCCATGACCCTCTTTGGAATGCTGCCCAGATTCAACTTAAAGAAGAAGGTAAGATGCATGGCTACATGAGAATGTACTGGGCTAAAAAGATTTTGGAATGGACACAAAATCCTGATAATGCTATCAAATATGCACTCTACTTCAATGATCATTATAGTATTGATGGAGCTGATCCCAATGGTTATGCAGGTGTCATGTGGTCAATCGCTGGTGTACATGATCCCCCAAAGTGGGGAGAAAGGCCAGTCTATGGTAAAATAAGGTATATGTCATTCAATGGGGCAAGAAATAAGTTTGATGTTCACAAGTACATTGCTCAATATACTCAGCAAGGAATAACAAGTACACGTAATGTGGCTCCACCATTTTCTCCTGCAAATCAAGAACCCAAAAACTCTGCCTCTAGTAAGCAAGGTCAGTCCTTTAAGAGGAAAGGAAGGAGAGTGCAAGTACCCTGGGGTGGGTCTCAAGATTCCTAGAGTCCCATTAAGAGGTTTTTCCAAAGTTTTGTTCATGAATGTATTAATTGATACAATTTTTTAGCCAGTTTTGATTTGGTTTAAGTTTATTTTAGGTGAAATTTTCTTCATTTAATTTTAAAGATATACGTTGTAGTAACATTTTTTATGTTTATATACCCCTCACTTGCTATCATATACGTAATGATACTAATTTCCCTCTTAACTCATGCAATTTTTTAGGAAAGGTTCCAAATGCAGTTTTAGACATTGCTAAAATCACAGAATTCTAGTATGAATGGGAGGCTCTCTGAAAAAGTTATCTACAAATGGAGGTATCAGTCTGTTTCGGAAGAACTCGCGAATCGTCATGCTTGGTCTTGATGCTGCTGGGAAGACTACAATTCTCTACAAGCTGAAACTAGACGAAACTGTTAGTACTATCCCTACAATTGGATTCAATGTTGAAACAGTGAAACATTCTAAAAGTGTAAGCTTTACTGTGTGGGATATAGGAGGTCAGCAAAAGTTGAGACCCCTTTGGAAGCATTATCTGAAAGGAACAGATGGTTTGATCTTTGTTGTGGATTGCTGGGACTTTTCTCGGGTAGATGAAGTTCGTGATGAACTTTCTAATTTATTGTCACTTCCTGAGATGCAGGATGTTCCTATCATGATCTTTGGTAACAAACAAGACATGCGCGGAGCAGTTAACCCTCCACAACTTATTGAGCAATTGCAAATGAATAGGTACAATAACCATAGCTGGTATGTACAGGGAACATGTGCTGTGACTGGTGAAGGGATTTGGGAAGGTATAGAAATTATTGCAGAAATGATCAAGGACCACAAAAGAGACAAAAAACGAAAGAAAAAATGACACACTAGTTTATAATTATATTTGAGACCTTGTTGTTTGATAAGAAAGAGTGAATTACGTTCTGTGTCGTCATCATAATAATATATTCGACCATTAATAACATTGACTGTTGACTGTTCTTATGTTCATTGAGTTTGGCGTGTTGGCGAAGATGCGTTGGGATTTGGTAATTTTGGGTCAAAATAATTATTGAACTTCATCATTATAAAAGCTTTTTGATTCTTTTAGTTTGTAAATGTTGTTTATATGCATACAGTATTTCTGATTTGCTTTTTAATACATAGAATATAATGATATTAAGCCTATTATAAGATTGCTTTCGTTGGTTGCATCTAGGCTGGCCGGACAACTGGCGCCATTTTTGTGTATCCAAGTGCCAAGAAAAGGTCCTCTGAAACACTTATCAGTTTTTACTTTTGAGCGTGTTGAACTTAACAATCGTAAAAGCTTTCATCTGTTTGTAGCTACTTCCTGTTAGCAATTTGTATCTTCAATTGGATAAAATATATCTGCTAACTTATTTTTCCTCAAATACCAACCTTTGCTGAGTAATATCTAATTGCAAGTTATTTATAACACAAATTAAATTATATCTATACTATAATGTGGTGTTTTTAATTGTTACTAATTTATAAATTTGATTTGTTTCACTAAAGAATCGCTTTCCATGAAACATATCAGTTTGTCTTCAAGTTTGATCCATAAGTTGCGAATTTTCCCCTGGAAATTTGATTTCAACCTTCCAGGTCACATGATTCGTAAAGAGAAGGAAGCTCTTAGTACCTCTGCCCTTCAATCAAACCATGTGATTTTGAACTACTGTAGAACTGCATTATCGGCAATATCAGGCAGTGTGGCAGGTGTGCTAGGACTTTACGGAATTCATGGGTTTATCTTTTACTTTTTCTCGTCTCTTCTCATGTCAGTTCTCCTTGTAGGTAAGGCCAACCTCAGTTGGCATAAGTATTTTCTTTCCCCGTGGGATATCTGGACAACTGGTGTTCTCGGTGGGACTCTAACCTTTATCCTGTTTTGGACATTTTTGTACGGTCTTGTGAATGTTTATTAGAAGATCTTTGAGAATTTGTGGGGCTGTAAGATGGAATAAAGTGTCTCCATCATGTACAAGTGTCAATAGTACCCAAACAAGACATGCTACAGACACGTCTAGGACATTTTTCGACAGAAGGAGGTTTTTCAGTTCCCATCAAACGACGTTAGGTAGGATCAAGCCTGTTCTCTCCATAATTTTCACATGCAACGTCTGTAAACATCGGCAAGCCAAGAAAATGTCCAAGAAGTCGTACGAAGAAGGTGTGGTCCTAATCAGATGTGACGGTTGTGATAATATTCATCTCATAGCAGATAATCTGGGTTGGTTCAGAGATGAGAAGGTTAACATCACTGACATACTCAAAGAGAAAAATGAAGAAGTGAAAACACTGGAGAATGTTGATTTGTTGGACGTTGCTGACTTGAAGATATTTAATGAACAATCGCAAAAACCAAGCTGAATACAGTATCAAGATGTTGTGTTGACTTCAGATCTGTTTATCGACCGTTGACATTTTCTGTGTTGGATAATTTGTTTACATTCTAATGATTTGGTGATTCCATATTTACTGAGAACTAACTTGTGTTTCATGAGCTCATGTAAGCCCAACCCCCAAAAACAGTGTTTACTGGCGACAGCTTTTAAGTAAGACCTCATCAAAATAGAGCCAGTTTGTTCTGCTCAGGATGCTAAAAATGTAGCACTGATGTCGTTCGTAGAAGAATCAAACTGTGTCTTTGTCTGTCAGAATGAACATGTTCTTAAGACTTTCAGAGAGAGGTAGAAGTCATTATGAAATTCATTCCTCTTGATATGTAGAGGGTCTGACATCGTTAAACAAATAATCTCTTCCAGATATCTAAAGAGTAATCCTACATATCCTGAAAAAGAAAATGCGTCTCTTGATGCACAATGTAATTCACGGAACACATCATTAATTGGTACGGCTTCCACCATCATTTGCACCAATTTCCCCTCAAATTTCCGCGATTTTCTAAGTAAGGAAACACCTAAAAATATCTTGTTCTCAGGAAAGCTGAGAAAGGACGTTTTCCCCAGCATCCCACTCGAAAACAGAATTGTTGACCTCGCCCTAGGACTGTCCCTCTTCACATACTTCTGGTTGTTCCTCGATGTGGAGGAACTGGCGGGAATCCTCCTGGATAAGACTCTCTTGCTCGCAGACTTCCTTGAGATGACCATTTCGTGGCTGGGAGAGGTTCCGGCAGGGCTGAAACTGAATCAGGAGCTTGTACAGTTCCTCGGACTGTTCTTTAACTATCACATCTACCTGTTCCGAGGTAATGTCCGCCCTCTGAGTGGAATTATTTGGAATAGTTGCTGTTGCTATCGTCCCGCTACTTCAAAATTTAGGGGGGGGGGGGGGG
>CAMPET010000017.1:454690-466731 GCA_946803715.1 Beroe ovata | reverse complement strand
CGAGACTGTCGACCAATCTCGTTAACTATGAAATAACTACGAAATAACTACGAAAGATATGCGTCTCGACATAACTTCTCCTGGAACATCAATGTGACATCATCCCTCCTCTCTCTCCCAGGTTATTTGGAGCTCCTCGCCCCCCACATGTCTATGATCCTGTACACCATCTCTCTCACCGCCATTCCCGGACTCACGTGTCTCCTCTCCTACACCCTGTCATTCTCAGTCCTCCTACTCCTGCATATTCACTGTTTCTATGCGTACGCGTGTAACATTTACAGTGCGCAGGTTAAAGCCCTCGTATCTCTGGGTTAGTGGGGAAATCACAGTAAATGGGGAACTTTACTGTGGTATTGAATGGGGAGTGGAGTGTAATTGGGGAGATGGGGTGCGTGAAATAATGAAATTGAACACGGTATTCATACATTTTCTTGCTTCAGAAAAGTTTGTAGGAAACCAATTTATGTTCATTGTGCAACTGTACAAAAATGCAAAAATCACTCTATGTAACATTGTGGTTTCAACCCATCAATATCCCCCCCACCCCTCACCCCTACGACCTCAGGACGTCTGTTTGCCGGGGTGAAGCGAAACCCACTGCGTGGCCGAGTCGATTCCGTCAAGACACAGGGAGATCAGCTGATCCTGGGGACTCTTCTCTTCTCCGTTCTCCTCTTCCTCTTCCCGACCACGCTGCTGTATTACTGTGTTTTTACACTGGTTAGTGGTTAGTTGCTGTAATACTGTGTTTTTACACTGGTTAGTTGTTAGTTTCAAGTGTGGTTCTGTCTGATTGTGTTTGTCTGACGTCTGTGTGTAGTTTTGTGTTTGTTACAAACACAAATTCAGACACATTATACAATGTATAATGTATCTGAATTGTGTTATGTCTGTTGAACCTCTCTTCCTTCTTCTTAATCACTAACCAAGTTTCTCTGATGTATTCCGTTATTTGTAAGCTGGTCAGTGACTCATTGAAATCATTAACACTTTATTCAGAGATGTCAGTTGACTGTGTACTGTATACAATGTGTGTGGCCGTGGCACACACATACACGAACACACACACACACACACACACACACACACACTGTCTATAATGACTAATCTCTAAGACGTGTGTTTGTGAGTGAGTGTACACTGTATGTATGACGTATGTGTTACAGTATGGTTGTACGAGTGTAAGCATATAATATTCGAATTTGTGACGTGTGCTGATGCGTGAGTGTTCATATGCGTGATATAAACTCTGCTTTGTATCAGTTTATCTTGATACAATCTCGTAACTTGATACTCCTCACCAATCACTTTCAATCAAACACCGTGACTTCAATCATCATGTGACTTCAATCCCCAACTCCCTCCTCTTTCCCCATTCTCTCCAGCTCAACCCTCAAAGAACTCGGCACTCACGTCTCACTTTCCTCATTCCCCCACGACTCCCACGCTCACCCTAGCACCTCCCACCGTCCCACCGTCCCACATGTTTCCTAACAACTCTCACACACACACACACAACCCATCCAACCTCAAACAACTCCCATACACTCCCTAACAATTCCCACCCCTCCTCCCGCAGGTAAAGTTAGTTCTCGTGACGATACAAATGTTCATCACATCCTCCATCTCAATCATCAGAACCTGCCCAATCAGAGAGCTCATCCAGATTATCACGCGTGACCCACGCGTGATTGATGACGTCATGATTCAGAGTATTGCTGAATGTGACGTCACCACGGGACAGAGTGGCGTTATTCACGATCAATCTGAGGAAATTTCTGAAGAGAATTCGGACGAAATCCCGCCTCCTTTATCGCCAGAAGGGAATGTTTTTCTAGTGACAGCCGTGTATAAATCGTTGGGAAGTTGTTTGGCGAAGACCAGGGTTTGGAATGAACGGCTAAGTTTCGCAAGTGTTCGGGATATGTGTTTGAGGGGGGATATTATCAGGATTTCGTTTTAGTTTAGAATTTTCCGCTTCAGACTTTCAGATTTTAAACTTTTTTGAATTATGCGCGAACGTGATTGTTGATTTTGATATCAGAGCAATTTTTTTATGAAATACTGACTCGTGTCTTGTTATATTTGATACCTGTTTATTTGACGAGAACATCATATAGAATTATTTGAGTCAAACTGCTGACTCTCCACCTTTTGTTAACACCTTGTGTTGCTTGCCTAGACTCTCCTATATAAAAACACAAGGAAATGATTTTCCTTGGAACACTTGTTGATTACACATCATCCTATCCTTGTAGCCCGATGATCTGATCTCCAGATGGACGTGGACACTGGGGAGGTCATCCAGGACAAGGTGAGTTGTTTTCTGTCCAGATTTCGTCCTATTTGGGGCCTTTTCATGTCTTTAATGAGATTCTCTCAACCCTGCTAACAGATGGACACTTCCCTGATTAACCCCTTCTATCTTCCGCTTTCAGCTCTCGCCTCTTCCTCACTTCCCCTTATCTCGATCCGCTCTCTCCCCTACTCCCCCACTCCCTCTCACTCTCCTACTCCCTCCTACTCTCACTCCCTTCCCTCCCATCCCTCACCACCCCTACTCTCTCCCACTCCCTCTCACTCCCCAACTCCCTCCTACTCTCACTCTCTTCCCTCTCACCCTCACCACTCACTCCCCCTACTCCCCCAGGGAGGAGACTTCCTGACGCTCCTGCTCAAAGGACACACTGACCAAGTCATCTCTTCCTGTCTTGAGGAGGAGTTATCGGCGAAGGAGCCCGGTGTTGATACCTACAAGTTCCTCTTGGCGGCCCATCTCATAAAGGTGTGTCATAGCAACAAACTACATTGTTCTGCATTGCATTATGTAATCTCCATCTAAATTCCTCACTCAATCTCAAATAACCCCCTACTGGCTCCTTCTCCATCGCTTTTTCATCCTTGATCCTTCTTCCCCATCGCCATGGGCTCTCCTCCTCTTAACTCCCTTGAAATCTTCCCCCTTGCGCGTCTCCCCGTTCCCTCCCCACACACTCCCCACCACAACTCCCTCTACTCGCTACTCCCTCCCTCACAACTCCCTCTCCGCATTCCCTCCCTCACAACTCCCTCTCCCCATTCCCTCCCTCACAACTCCCTCTCCTCATTCCCTCCCTCACAACTCCCTCTCCCTCAACAGGACAGTCGTGACGAAGCCCGGTTGCTATGGTTCCGAATCTCACCCGCTCACCGGACCCATCCTGAACTCCGATCACTCTGGCAAATTGCCAGGTCCATCCTAACTCTCGACTACCCCAACGTCTACTCCTCCCCCTCCCCCTCCACGCTAGAAACTATTGTTATATCAGCATTCAGGGAAAGGACGTTCCGAATGATCGCAACGGTGTACAAAACTATATCAGTATCGGAGTTTCGAGAACTGTGTGGGCTGAAAGTAGGACCGGAGTTCGAGCAGGCAGTAAAGTTGCTTGAATGGCGGGTTGAAGGAGAGGTTATAATCCCGAAATCGATGGGAGAAGCGCCAAGTCAATCATCGGTCAGTTTGGCGGAATTAGCGAGCTATATCTCGTTCTTGGAAAATGTGTAGCAGAGGAAAGTAACAAGACTGGGGGTTGTGATGATTTTTTCAGGTGTTGTTTTTACCTTTGTACGCGAAATTTTTCTAAAGAACCAGCTAGATGAAAGCTGAAGAAGAGCAGCAGTTGCATGGCGGGGATGGCGACATATTGGGTGGTTGTTCGACGAAATGTAGGGTGGTTGCTTAGCAGTTAGCATCATATTGGGTGGTTTTTAAGCAACACCAGGCTTTCTCGTGGTGTAGTATAAAGTTGTGTTGTGAAGTTATGAAACCGTGACTCAATCGGGAAGGTGGAGCACTTAAATACGGGTTAATTAGCTAATTAGGGGCGTTGTTGGTAAGTTACCTCATGAGAGAATCAAATCAAGTTTTAAGGTAGTTTTATGTTGGTGAAAGTTCATGATTCGGTTTCGCGTCGTGATTTTGTTGTATTTGATATATATTTTTCAATGTTTAGATATTCAGAATTTCAAACTTTCTCACCTTTGGTTAATTTATTTTCATACATCCTTGAAATCTATCGATTGGATTTTTGTCGCGCATACGCAATTTCGATTTGGTGAGTTTTCTAATCCTATAAAGGTTTGAGTCCTTTACACTTTGGTGCTCTACACACTTTTGGGATAAACTTAAGTTTTGGGATTCACTTGGGATAAAGAGGACACTATAAAGAGGATACTATTTGATGGGGATCAAATATCGGTTTTAGTCCGAAATTCTTCGATTGATTTGCTATTTTTAGAACACACTTTGAGTTTAACTGCTTAGAAATGAACACTCGCGCAAACTTCATACACACACACACACACACACACACACACCATGTTCAATGTATATACAATGTCTGTGTTGTACTGGTATTGCATATTATATTATTACTTGATACGCGGCGCTATATACATTCTGCTATCAGTTGTATAGTGTCATTGTTATAGTCGAATATCATTATTCGTTGTTGCACACAGATAGTAATCATTTTACGTCGTTTAACATACATACAATATACATAGCATACATATTACATACATACATACAAACATACTTAATTCCCACATATTTTAGGTTAGTAACCTATGAATACACTGGTTAAAGAAGATGAACACAACACATGGAATATAAACAAGCCTGCAAAAGATACAAGTGAGTCGGATTTCGGAAAAATTGGTCCTTTTTTGTCGTTTCTCATTCTTCGATTCATTTCGCTGTTCATTTTTTCCTACTTTCCTGATGATTTAGTTAGCTAATTTTGTTGCCCTACGCATCAAATTGCCTAGGTTACTTAATTGTCCTATTAGGTTTTTGAGTTCCGCATTTATAGGCTTTTGATGATTGAGTAATGGCGAATCTTCCGACTTTTGAGTTTTTGCTCTCACGTCACATTTATGGAACGTTCAACTTACACGCCCGTTTTTTTCACAGTTTCACTCGACAAATTCGTAGACTATACATCGATGTTACTATAGAACTAACGTTGCTATAGAACTGAAGTTGCTTAAGCAACATAATCTGCCTATACATCCTTGTTGTTACATGTACATATTGTATTGGCATGTAGGTATAAATTCTCATTATGTTTAATTTTAAATTTAACACTCGTTGCTTGCTATTACGTCTTACTTTTGACGCTTAGTTATTTCCAAACTATTGTAAATATCCTGTTCGATTTTGTCTCAGATTTTATTCATTCTAAAGCTGTTGCCGTCTGTCCACTTTTCTTCAAATTTTGTGTACAATTTCCCGAATATTGGTTGTGTGAATATCAAATTCGTATTATTTTCGCAATCCGTTTAATCAACATTCAACAACTTACTTTTGACCGATTTACTTGGTTGGTTTTTCGATCTAAATTTGCGAAATTTGGCTCAAGTCTGCTTCATTCGTTTGTGAGAACACCTTCTGTACATGAAATAACAACTGGTCTATTAATAAACCCAATAAATCACAACGAGATCCCAACTGCTGCTAAAATCTGTGCCAGAATGACGAATCCGGTTGTGCGCGGCGCGGCGCGCGCAAAATTAAACCACGAAATTACAGCATCGGATTTGTTTATTCCTATTTAAATAGCTCTATCTTCAACTTTTGGTTTCACGCGAGTTTTGCGCGCGCAATTGTAGAATCTACGACAGCGAAATTCTGATTCTATGTCGAATGTCAATGTATGTGCATTTAGTTTGAAGTCTAGCCATGATCATAGATGGACAAATACACGCTTATATTTTGATCTTTTGCTAGCATTCGTTTCTCCATACATTGTTTCTCAACAAATTCTTATATCATGCGCTTTGAGTGTATTATTCTTTTCGATTCACGCTCATATCAAAATTCTGGTTTTATCTGGTTTCAATCACGATAATGAAATTAAATTTCAGCACCCAATGCTCCTAAAGGGTTGGACCCACAAAAAAGAGAAATGCTCGAAGCTCGTTTTGTTGGAAAGGTTTGTTCTATATTTTGTTCTATTTTTAGATAGAAGGCTCGCGTCAGCTTCTATGAATGCGATTTAATTGACAGTGTACTTTGGTAGCTGTGTATTTTTAGTGATTTCAGCAATTTGTATGGCGATGTACTCTCGAAATTTGATATGAGTGCATATGACACACACTAATTATGATGATTTGTACCTCTAGTTTAATTATAATTTACCATTGTTTAGTGTTCGTTTCATGAATTATTTTCCTCCGGTATTTCAGAATTCCTCGCCGGTTCAGCCTCCAGCTATGCCAACACGGAAACTCGATTCCGATTCTAAGGTGAGATGGGTCTTCCAGGTTTATCTGTGTGTCCTATGATTTAATATTCAGACTATAATTGAACATGGCCCCAGTTTAACTCTGTCCCATTTCTCACTCCTCCCTCCCTCCCCATATCGCAGAGTCTTGACTCTTGGTCTGTGAATTCTGTCCCATTCCTCAACCCTCCCTTGCTATCCCCGAGCTGAAGTCCCACTTCTCAACCCTCCCTCGCTATCCTCAGAGTCTAGGTCTGCACGAGTTCAGCGACAACAGCGTCTCCCAGGAGGGGATGATGTCGCCCGCTGGAGCTGGAGTCACGGAGAGGAAAAGACGGAGACTGGATATGGACGGGGTGAAGAGTCCGGGGAATAGGGCCGGCAGGAAAATCAGCGAATATTTTAAGGTACGTGTGTTGTCTGTAGTGTTGTGTTTTTGATCGGATTGAGGTTATTTTGATCAGAAACATAATTTGAAGCCCTGGCCATGATGAATAAAATTATCATAAGAAAATTATCAAATGATTTTGGAATCTTCCCGAATAGACAAATTAGCCTGTCCGCTATTTCAGAGCAATAACCCCCAGATGGATAACATGAATGGTAGTTCCAAGAAAAACGATCAGCACGGTCATTCAGAATGCGTAAGTTGTGTTTTTCGCCGTCATACGAATTGCTCTCGACTGCGCCTATTGGAATTGTGCCACCTAATTTTGAATAATCCCCTTTTCCGGATTAATTTTTGTTTTTGAGAGTAGTGAATATTTCAATCAAAGTGATCAAAACCATTTTTGGCTCCTCCCCAAAAGTACCGTTCCCTATTGAATCCTCGTATCAGAGTGCTAACCACATTCCACCCTAGGAGGGAGCAGGAGCGGTAGACAAATACATGAGCCCGATGGGCGGTCTTCAGGACGTTTCCCTTTGTCACTTCTCCATGAACGACTCCAATTCCTCCTTCCATTCCACCTCCGTTTCCGTCACTGATACTGGAAGTCAGGTAGGGAGTTGTTGGAGATTTGGGAAACTCCCCTCCTTCTCTCCGCACTCAGTTTTCACTCCACTGATCGTAACTCTCTCCATTTTCGAAAACTTTGTCTCATCCCCACACTCTCGCCCCATTGCTCACACTCTCGACACTCCACCCTCCCCACATCCTATCCCACCCCTCCCTTCACCCACCCCTCACTCTCCCCTCCCTAACCCCTCACCCTAACCCCTCACTTCCCCTCCCTAACCCCTCACTCTCCCCTCCCTAACCCCGATTTTCCAGACGGTAGTAACGGGGCAAGACATCAGGAGGTTAGAGGAGAGTCGGATGCCGCCCCCTCCATCGGAATCGGCACAGCTCGTTGTGGAGCTCAGGCGAACAGTCGAGAACTTACAGGTTTGTCACCAGTGATGACGCGCCACTATGGTACCGTCATTATGGTAAAATGGTAACGCTATAATATTATTTTTTGACCGGAAACCTTAACATCGGCATTGATAAATTTGGGATTTAGAATTTTCGCGTATCGGAGAATTCGCATGCCTACTATGCGGCATCCAATGCACAATCGTAGACATGAGATACTTCCTTATTAACCGGAGTTCGTAGTGCTTGGTAAATAAATAAAACGTAGAACTCGTGTAGTAGGTGGGGCAAGTTATATATTTATCCAAGCTTTTTTTCGGATAATTTGAGGTTGTTAGCCACTAGCAGGTCAGGTTTTGTGTGTGTGGGGGACAGTGGTCAGGGGGGGCGGGTCACGAAATATTTGTCATTGGCCATAACTCGTGTGGTGGGTAAATTTATTTCTTTGTTAGTAGTTTGACTATCATCAATCGTTTTAAGGACAGTAATGATATGTTCATTGACAAGTAAAGCACTAATGGCGCACTTAGGGAAATTTTACGCGCGCGCGTTGAGAATAAACCATTTGGGACGTGAGGGTACTTATTACTGCTTTGCTAGGCACTTTGAACTGGTGCCTAATTTGTTCTTTGTGTAGTTATATCGGGCACGTGAGATCATGACAGGGTAGTGATGATATAAACAAACTTCTCTTGCTGTTTGCTCAATTCTTGCCACTTATCGTGGCTGATAGTATTTAATTTCTACCTCTCTTTCTTATTCTATCTTATTCTATCTATCTATCTATCTATCTATCTATCTATCTATCTATCTATCTATCTATCTATCCATCTATCTATCTATCTATCTATCTATCTATCTATCTATCTGGTCACAGCGAGTAGCAATTCAAATCTTCCCTCTGCACTATTTCCCTACATTTCAGCACTATGTACTTGGCTGGCGTATCAGCCCTCCTTACCGTCATGTGCGTGACTGCAAGCGAGGACTTGATACAGAACAGATTTGACGAAATCCTGAAGATGGATGGAGTGGTTCTGGATGAGGAAAACTACGAGTACCGTCTCGAGATATTCTCCGATAAATGTGCCGAAATGACGGAGGAATTTACCAATCCGTGTCCCGATGCGAACTTGGATTACATGTACGAAGCAGAAGAAAAGGACAAAATGAACGGAGCTAAAAAGGACAAGGACGTGCCTGATGACTACGTCGCTGACGGCGCTAATCAGGAGCTATTTAAACGAGAGGATGTCACAGTTCCTGCTTCATATGATGTGAGGGACGAAGTTCCAGTCCGAGTAGTATACCAGGGGGTGTGTGGAAATTGTTACCTCCAGGCCACCATGGCTGCCCTGGAGATAGCATACTACAAACACACGGGCGAGGCTGTGAATTTCTCCGCCCAGGAGTTGACGGAATGCTATTTTGCTGGGTGTACCGGGGGTGATTTTAAACTCGTCACCCAGTACCTCGCCAATGTCGATCATCTGGCTACTGAGGATGACTACGGGGAGTATGGAGCGGTGAATGAGCGAGTGGGGACGTGCAAAGCAGGGACCACCCCAGATGGACTCATCAAAGTTAAGGTCACCGGGTTCATGAGTATTGGCGTGGCGGATGTAGAGTATCACGTGTACACGAAGGGATCTGTGATCACCTGTCTAGCGTGGAGTGGTGAAGCGAGTGGTGAGAGGAATGAGTGTAGGGTTGGGAGTTACACAGGGGGTGTGTATGATGATGTAGAGGTAGCGGGAGGGTGTGATCATGCCGTGCTGATAGTCGGGTACACCCCCGATTACTGGATCGTGAAGAACAGTCACGGGAAGAGCTGGGGTGAGGATGGGTATTTCCGGATTGCGCGAGGGAAGAATGTATGTGGTATAGAGGAGAATTTGGTAGTTATGATGACGGAAGTGAGGCAGGGAGGCAAGGATGGGGTCCATCCTAAAACTAGATGTCCAGCAGATAGACCGCGGTACTGTGAGGAGCTCAAAACATGTACGAGCCAGAGTTTCTGCGTCTCCACTGGCAGAAAGAAGAGAAGTGCTGAAACTGTAGACTCCTCCAGGGATGGGAACAATTTGGTGGATCTAGAAAGGAGAAAGCCATGTGTGGATAAGAAACAGTCTTGCGCTACTCTCAGTGGTCCAGGTGACCCGATGTGTCCGAGTGTTAGTAGATTCTGTCCTAAGACTTGCGAGACTTGCCCTGACCAGAAGCCGGCCCCTCCCCGTACACGATCACAAGAATTGGTCCAGGGGAAGTGCGCCAAACCGAACATCCCTAATGGGAGAGTCGTACAGAAATCGAAAAAACCATACCTGGAGCCCCGGGCTGAGTTTAGGTTTGAGTGCCGGCCAGGATATGTCCTCCTAGGACCCGAATCCATGGAGTGTGTGGTTCAGGAGGTTTATAAACCGGATACCAGGTTACTTCCCAAGTGTGTGCCCGCAGCTAGCCTCACCGAGAAGTATGTAGGCAATGGACTCACTTACAATGGTGTGAAGAGTAAAAGTGTGCTTGGTAAAACATGCACGAACTGGATGTCCATGTGGATTGATGGACAGGCTGGCATGGCGTTCTTCCTCGGAAACAGTTTCGACACCACGGACATGCCAAGTGACGGAAACCACAACTTCTGCCGTAACGCAGGCGGAAACCAACCTGTTCCTTTCTGCATCGTGATTGGCGACAATGGATCACCCGCAGTCCAGTACTGTTTCGATCACCCGTCCTGTGACATATGTGACGGGGCAACAGATCAGGGAGACGCAGGTCTCTGTGAGAAGGGAGGACGGATGGCCCTGTACGCGGAACCGGGCAGAGCCAGTCAGGCCGAGTATTTCTGGGGGATGTGCACTAAGTTCAGCTGTGAAGCGAGCTCCTGCTAAAGTCTGTCAGAGGATGTTATTATGCAGTAGTTTTTTGTTTGAGAAATATACATGGTATTAGAACTTACGATTTATTCAGTAGAATCTTATGTCTGTTTCATGTCTGTGCGATGGTGAAATTATGGACAGAATTGGACCAGAAATGAGAAATAAGAACTTAGAAAACTGGAGTTGTGATATAACCCAAATTTCGTAATTGCACCTTCCTTCCGAACTCAAAATTCTAGATCACGAACTTGAAGTTATTCTAGCGACTATACTTCACACCCTTCACAGAAGTCACCTTGCAAAAATTCATGATGGTGACTGGTGTCACCAAGTTGGAAGACCTGACCAATAACCATGTCGTGAACACTGAGATGCACACAACAGTATGGCAGATTGAAATAACCATGACAACTATTTGACAAAATGACGCCACTCTGACAAGATTGACAATCTGAAATGACTATGAGATTTGTCGCCGCAGAATCAGTACAAGCAAAGGGAAGCGGAGTTCACGAGGGAACTGGAACAAGAACGACAGCGATATTCGGAGTGCCAAAACGAGCTGAAGTCTTTGCTCTTAGAAAAGGTAGCTGCGGAAATTTGTCCAGATTTTTGTAAACTTAATCGTATCATTTGAAATTACCCGAATTCATACGCTGGCAGTGCTCTGACTCCTGGCGAGGGAGGGCTCAGGGCGAGGTCCGACCCGCTTAGAAATTGACTCTGTTTCCGCTCCCCTGGAAAGAGCTTCACCCGAAGCCCCAGTTGAACTGGGCCAGTTCGAGTTGCTATATTTGATTCTGTCTCCGTCCTCTCTTCTGTGAAGAAGTTGCTGTAATTAACCCAATTAAACAATTAACCCAATTTAACAATTAGCCCAATTAAACAATTAACTGAAGGAGCGTGTTTTAACCACTGAAGAAGAAGTTGCACTAACTAATTGTGTGTTTCTCTCAGGTTGAGCGGTACAGCAAGGAGTCGAGGGAGCGGTGTAACAACAACAAACTCCGACTAGGACAATACAACACGGTGCGGTCAGGTGCACACTACCAGGAGGATTGGGTTAACGGGTATGTTGCTGTGATTGGGTTGCTGTGATAGGGTTGCTGTGAGTGTTGACTGTTGCTGTGATTGGGTTGCTGTGTGGGGGTTGCTATGAGGGGTTACTCTGGGGAGTGTTGTTACGTGTTGCATTGATTGGGTTGCTGTAATTGGGTTGCTGTGAGTGTTGACTGTTGCTGTGATAAGTGATTGGGTTGCTGTAATTGGGTTGCTGTGAGTGTTGAATGTTGCAATGTGAGATCCAACGATCCGTCTATAGCTTTGTGTTAGAGTATTGAGTAAGGTTACATTAGCAGCTGTTCGTACCCAACACTTATATCAATATTTTAATCTGCCTTGTTGCTGTCAAAATAGATCTAATGACAATGTATCAAAACTTATTATCCCCTATATGGCAATGCGGGTACATAAAAACAATTGGTCCACCCTATGATTACGCGTTAATGATATCCCACACACACACACACA
>CAMPET010000017.1:421012-447983 GCA_946803715.1 Beroe ovata | reverse complement strand
ACACACACACACATACACGAGGGCTTCGGTTATGTCATGAAAAAAACTTTGTGTGGTTCACAGCGGGTGGAAAATCCATTACTGTGTGGTCATTGTGATAAGAATGAAGTCGGGCAAATTAGTACAGTAAATTAGCAAAGCAATTATGCCATAAAAGGTGAGATTTACCGGAAAATTACATTCAACTTGTACAAATGAATCATTATTGATGGTAAGGAAAAAGAAGAAACCTTTAGTGAAAGTAAGTTTTTGAAGTTATTTTGGGTTTTTTAATGGCATTTTAAAACAAATTCATGCAGAAGTTGATTCATTCTATGTCAATTGATGTCGAATCATAGTTTCCAATAATCAAAAGTAATCAAAGTTTCAGAAGGTAATCAAAAAATAGCAAAATTTAAATCTTATGTTTCACATACCAAACGCATAAATGAACAACGCCACTTTCTACAATGTCAAAACTTCTCCAAACATCCGCCATTGCAATCGTCTTTTTCACCAATCGTAATTTTTACACACGCACACAAACTGTCTGGCAGATAGTGACACGCGCGTGACACCATCATGTGACGTGAACCAATCAAATTGCACGAAATTAGTCACGTGCTAAATCCCTTCTCGTCCAGAATCACGTTTCCTGGCAACACTTTTTCTTCCGTCGTACTGTCTCGGAGCTGTCCGAAAGTTTGAGATTGCGGTGTGGGAGTGGGGAGGCTCTTATCAGAGATTCAGGGACGTTTCGACCTGTAATGATAACGGCTGTTTATATTCCAGTAAGTACTCCTGTGGTCAGTGAGGGTGTTAGTTCAAGTGTAAATGTAAAATGTGCGACTTGCGGAATTGACTTTAGGGCAATTTTTATCAATACGTTGTTGCACCAGGACGGATCGAAATAGTTGCGCATGTGTAATTGTCACGTGTGAATTAGCCGGAAAAGTGTTCTCTCACAATCATTTGTGCGCTTTTATAGCTCCACATATTTCATCGGTTTTCAAATACTACAGAATCCGTATATCCTCCCTATGTAGAGACTTCCTCAGAGGCTCATGCACTTCCCTGTCTCTTATTCTAGAAGTTACCAGAAACATGCGTCATACAAATTCCTCGCTTCTACTTACCACGCACGAAGCATGGTTTTAGAAACGAATATTTTCTCTGATAAGAGTATTAGGTAGGTANCACAGACACAGACACACACGGACACAGACACACACACAGACACACACACAGACACACACACACACACAGACATGCACACACAGACATGCACACATACACACGTCACTCACACATACACACACACAAACACACATACAGTACTCACAAATGTAATGGAAGGTGTCCGTAACATTCTCCCCCGTTTTTGCAGAAGTTTCAAAGTATTTGATCCCCTTTTCTTGTACAAAACTCTCAATCTCTGCTAATGCAACCTGCAAGTGCAAAACATTGATCAAGTATTTTTGGGGACTGTGATCCGATAACTATATTGACATTTGTTAAACACACGCTGCAAGACAGAAAATTATTCCTTGAATGTCAGTAGCACAGAAATCGGGAAAGGTGGACTGCTAATTATAACGTTAGCTAGGACTGTTATACGATATGGTGTCTGTGGTAATAAACAGACATCTCAATCCTTACAAAATACCGTTCTCTGTTGGTGCAAATCCGACTTGTTCCCCACTAAAACCATCAGCATGTTCTTAGTTCCCTTATCTTGTAGCTCCTTGATCCATTGGTCCACACTTAGAAATGATTTCTGCAATTTGATTGAGATTTCAAGTCAGGAATGAGATTGCGATATGAAAGATAATAATTGAGCTCTGATTAATCAAGCATATAGAACGAAATTCGTGACTGAACAGATAGTCTGATTCTGTCAAAACAGGCGTACCTCATCGATGATTGAAAATGTAATAATAGCTGCAGCAGCGCCACGATAGTACATGGGGGCGAGAGCTCGAAACTGAGGATAGCCAATATCAGGGGGCAAGTAAAATTGAGGGAAGATTAGGTTTAAAATACCAAGTAGGTAAATGGGGATGGAGCCTAGATATAATAGTAATGATGTAAGCATGAAAATTATTGTCAAGAGATGCAGCTCAAGTCAAAAAACGGTCAGGAAGAGGTTATTACCTGCTCTTGACCAGCAGTGTCCCATATCTGAACTTTGTACGACTGAGATTCAACATCAACTGTTTTCGCTATGTAAGATGCCCTAGAATATGGGTCTGTTCGTATACAATTTCACAGTGAGTCAGGTCAAAACGGTTTATTATTCAAGGCTCTAGCCATTTACTGACTGTCAAATCGATAATTTTTGTGGGGAATTAATTTTTACTTATGTTTTTGAAAAGGAAAATTGGCGAAAATTTTAGAGAAAATCTAAATGATCAGCAGAAATTAGCAGAAATTAAAACAGTGAAATGGATTGTTTATGAGCTTATCAATGAATATTGCACCCACAAAAATATCTGGTTTTACAGTAGATTACGCTTCTGCAATATTTGACTTCTCCTTTAATGGAAATACCAACCCAACTGTGCTAAATCCATCCTCAACAAATTTGTCTTGAACAAAGCGTCTGGCAATACAACTCTTCCCAACACAACCATCCTGAGTAATGGACAAAAACAGTAGACCTGATATGACAATATGAACATAATAGATTCCATGAAGTGCTGCAATGTCAAATATACTCACACCAAGAACACAAACTTTCAACTGTCTTTCGTCTTTGTTTTGCATTCTGGTATTTAGCTAAGAGGGAAATAAAAACTCATATCATAGTTGGTTTAAATGCAGGCAGGTATTAAAATCTAACTCCAGTCTCCACTAGCAAAACAAAATTTCAGCAAAACGTTTGTCAAGTTGAGTGACGGTACATCGAATTTTTCATAGGCAAAGTTTTCCATCATTGATCACTGATCATGGATTCATGGATCTATAAAACCATGCATATGCACTTTACATGGGTTTGCATTTGGATTAATCCAGTGGATTATGATAATTCAAGAATATTGGTTAATTGTGAAGTGGTGTATATGTCAGACTATGAATAGACAGTCACAAATTAGTTTTAAACTTTTCAACACTACTTATTACAATCAAATTTGAGAAGCGAGGGCCACTCTTTGTGGAGATCCTGAAGAAGAGACTATAATGTCTTGAAACTGTCAGTAGATTTGTGGTGAAAAAGTGTGTGGGTTTGATTCAATTGACTTTGTATTACTGTCTACAATGTTCAATCATCTGAAGCACAAATTAGTGCACTATCGGAAATATATTATCCTAACTAACAGAAATTGAGGCATAAATCAACAAAAATTTAAATTAATCCCAAATTTCATTTTCAGACAATGTTTAAAAATTTTAGCCATTGTATCAATAAATTGCGCGACGCGCGTTGGTGCGTTTTATATAGCGTAGCCGGGCAATATTAAAAATTTTGCTAATTGCTAGGGTGCGCCCTTTTTTCTAACTTTTTGAGGCTCTAGCCTTTTCTGGTAGATCTCGATGAGTTTTAGTCACGTGATCAGTCACGTGGGTCACGTGACTCATCTGCTAGTACTTTTTGCGCGCGCTTCTGTTCGCGCGCGCTTATTTCTGTATATCCCAGGCATGCGCTTTGATATTGATACGCAATGATTCTGTACAAATACAATAAGCTAAGCCCTAAGGCTACAGACAATGACACCCACTGCAATTGATTGACTCAATCATTGAGTGACATACTCAAACATTGGTCGATTAAGATCAAAATGAAGTACCATGGATTTGTACGGTGTCATGTGACCCAAAACACTGAATGCTCCACCCTAACAAGCATATGCAACAGTCTGAGTAACATGATCACTTGGCCTGGAGACAAGGAGCATATACATTGTACAATGTACATAGAATAATATTATACATTGCATTCTTAGAGTGCGCATGCTATTGCTATGCTGAATATATCTCTTCAACCCCACTGAAGTAGAACTTGATGAAAGATTTAGTAATCAAAGCTGCACAAGATCCGTGTCGTTATTGATGGAGATAGTGATACTCTCTAGATTTTAACGTCACTGATACCAATACCATGATACAGCTTGGTCCGGTGGAAGTGGTGTCAAGTGACCAACTTCGCCCCCTGGAGTTTCAGTTTTAAGCGTGATGTCAAGCAGCACTATCCCTGTCACTGTCAGTAGCGAGCGGGACTTGACACCACTTTTGTTAATCCACTGACTTATCAATACTGGAATTCGATATCGCTTCCATTGCTTTAATAAGTTTGGAGCATATACTTATAGGAAAACAGTCAGTAGCGCTGAAGTCTGCTAAAAGTCCGCTTAAAGTCTGCTTAAAGTCCGCTTATCTTGCCGTTACGAGCATGGTGCAATTATTACTCTGGTGTATAGCCCCAACCCAATCGGAGTTATATGATACTTGTGATGTCTTCTACTCGAAGACTGAAAGGGGTCACGTTATCTGCGACACCTATCTTCTAGAATACCCAATATCGGGACTACCCAACGTCGTGAATACTCAACATTCAACCCTAGTTGTTAATCATAAATGTTTATTCGGGACAATTGACTCCCCAACACTCTCACCGGATCAAGCTGTAACATGGTTATGGTATTGGTATCAGTGACGTAAAAATCTAGAAAGGATCACTATCCCACACGTGCGGATCGACAGAAGATTGTTGGAGGCCTGTGTATAATAATTGTACCATGCTCGTTACAACAACTACAAGATGAGCGGACTTTTTAAGCAGACTTTAAGTGGACTTTAAGCAGACTTTAAGCGGACTCTCAGCAGACTTCAGCTCTGTTGACTGCTTTTATATGCTTCAGATTTATTAAAGCAGCGGAAGCAATATAAAATGCCGGTATTGAGTCCGTGGATTAACAAGAATAGTGTCAGGTCCCGCTCACTACTGACAGTGACAGGGACAGTGCTGCTTGACACCAATCATGGTGTCGCGTCCCGCTTATAACTGAAACTCAAGGGTGACCGTGAAGGAGGCGATGTTGATTGCTTGACACTGCACTTCAACCGGATGCATCTGTTCCATGATATTGTCACAGTGACGTAAAAATCTAGAAAGGATCACTATCCCACACGTGCGGATCGACAGGAATGACTGCAAGATGAGCGGACCTTAAGCGGAACTTAAGCGGACCTTAAGCGGAACTTAAGCGGAACTTAAGCGGAACTTAAGCGGAACTTAAGCGGAACTTAAGCAGACTAAACAAGTTTAGCCGAACACGCCTCAGCTCACCTGACGGGAAGCTTATTCGATAGTTGTTCATCGATATATCTGTTTTCTGCTAGTGCTAGTGAGCTTAACTTTATCAATCTGCTTAAGTTCCGCTTCAGTTCCGCTTAAGGTCCGCTTAAGTTCCGCTTAAGTTCCGCTTAAGTTCTGCTTAAGTTCTGCTTAAGGTCCGCTCATCTTGTAGTCATTCCTGTCGATCCGCACGTGTGGGATAGTGATCCTTTCTAGATTTATACGTCACTGATACCAATACCATTACCATGATACAGCTTGATCCGGTGAGAGTGTCGGGGAGTCAATTGTCTCAAATACCCAACTCGGGTTGATTGTTGAGTATTCACGACGTTGGGTAGTCCCGACATTGGGTATTGAAGATAGGTGTCGCAGATAACGTGACCCCTTTCACTTTCAGTCTTCGAGTAGAAGATATCACAAGTATCATATAACTCCGATGGGGTTGGGGCTATACACCAGAGAAATAATTGCACCATGCTCGTAACGANACTCAGACTTATCCGCTCTGCAACGGAATCCCGCCTGTTCAAGCCTCTGCACAACTTGTCTCACATTCAACATGTGCTCTTCATCATCACGACCCGTTATCAGTATATCGTCGACACGGCAACAAGTCTGCTCGATTCCTAGAAGAACTCCGTCAATGGTGCACTGGAACTGGGCACCAGCAGCATTGATTCCGAAGGGTAGGCGTGTCCACTTAAGCAGTCCCAAAGAAGTGTTCATCGTCGTGAGTANATATCCAGTATTTCGATATGTTTGCAGTTTACCCATTACCCATACACCTCTATAGATAAAACTTTGGATTCCATATCTTACCTTGCCATGGGTGTCTTACCAGCCCCCTGATGTTTATAGTCCACCCACACCTTGGGCTGGTATTTAATTGTAATTCCAATTCCTGTTGAATTGTAAATGTATGACTGGAAAATATTGAAATAGCACTGACTGGAATTTAACTAATAAGTTTTTGAATTGTATTATATTTTTACAGCACAATATCAATGTACTGAAGTTGATTTTGGTTTATAAAGAGGGGCATATCTTCAGCTAAATTTATGAGTGATACAATGGTCCATGGAGTTTACAGAATTGATCAAGATCAGAAAGATAGAAAACGTTACATGCCTCATGGATACATTCCAGACTGCCCCACTTGGCCCAGGAATTCTGAGTGTGTCTGCACATGTTCTTTGTTTTGACAGTAAAAGCACAAAGGTGTGAGTTTAGGCAACAGCTACTTATAAGCAGTCAGCAGACATCATAATAAAGAATGGTATTTATGGGAAAGGTTCCCAAATCCCAAAGCTCATTTTTGGTGAACCATGGGATCTGTGTTGGTTCTTGATGGCCAATCTTCTTCACACGATTCACTTGATAAGCTACTTTTTACTTTGATAGATCAATGAATATTGAGATACGTTTCGAAAGTGTTCGAATATTTGAGACCCTTCCCCAAAAATATTATTCCAAATCTCAATACTCAATCATATTATTGTAACCCTAGCCATTGTTTTTCAGTTCCAGCTTCTAAATGGGCTGGTTGACACAATTACAAGTCATGGAACCCATTGTATTATTTCGACAAAAGATTTTCAGCAAATTACGCTATTTATTGGAAATGTGAGTTTGCTCAAACCTTAGAGTTGGTTGAGATACATGAAAAGCTTCTTATTTCCCGGCAAATGATTATACTTTCAGAAAAATGAATGTAATCTCTTAGTCGAAACTCTCAATTGTCTAGCAAACTTGGATGATATACAACTTACGCTACCATTCTACTGCAAGCCCAAAACTAAGGTAATGAACCAGCTCTCTTGAATGAAGAGACAAAGCTATCCTGATTCCTGGAATACTCATCATGTATATTTGTATTCAACCTCAAACAGTGTTCCCATAAGAACACAGCTCACTGGTTATCCTTTTCAATCATTGTCCAGGGACTGAATTACCAAGTGTACAATGAGTTGCTGGAGTTTGAATGGTTGGAATTTCCGCCTACGGGCTGGTGCATCTCACGAGCTAACTCCGACTTCAAGGTTTGAATAAATTGGGAAGCACTTATATTGGGGAACACTTATATTGAGAAGCACTTATATTGGGAAGCACATATATTTGGAAGCACTTATATTGGGGAGCACTTATATTGGGGAGCACTTATATTGGGGAAGGGTCACATGTTTCATCCCACTGCTTTCCTGTTGAAATAACCTACCTGTTATTGAAATAACCTACCTGTTGAAATAACCTAATCATAACACATTGAGCTGGCTGAGCTGGTTTTTACGAACGTCAAAAATGAGTAGGTTCAATCTGCAAATGCTATAGCTTTTGCAAATCATTTCGACCAATGTAGACGGGTTTCACATTTCAATACCTTGATAACGAGGGTTGGGTTTCAACTCGATTGGAGGATTCATAAATGACTGTCTGACTTGTTGAAACTAGGATAACTAACTAGGATATTTTCAGTCAGATGACGGTATGACTCATCTGACTATGTTTTGATTTAACTCCCTATATTATTCAAGCGATCCTCAGAAGATAATCTGATTTGATAAAGAGCCACAGTTGGGGTTAATTCATGATTTTTTGCATTTTAGTAAGAATATGGACAAAGCATTTCTTCTGACGAGTCATGGACATTAAGTTTATGTTCTAAAATAGGATAGGCTCTTTAGCCGAATAGTGGGTAAATAATGTGATTAGGCAGCAGGCTATGAACTTCTGTTACAGAGTGCTCTGTACAGAATCCCACGGTTTCGATCCCTTGCTTGACATGCCGTACAGAAAGGATATCCACAGTGTTCGCCAGGCTAGGCACATAACCACTCTGTCTTGACCAAAGTCTCGTTTACAGGAAATTTTTCCTTGTGTGCCCACATAGAACACCATTACAACGAGTAGAGGTGGTATAAGCTAGTCTTTATATGAGAGACGAGGCGGAAGAACCGACCATCGTCACACACACAGAGTTAATCTTTCCCCGATTTTGGAACAAAAGTGGAACAAAATCGGAAGTAGTGAAGGACTACTAGAACCACTTGTAGCTCAATTGGATACAAACTATGGCTTCCAGAACATGTCCCCACCTTGTGACAAATTTAGTCTTAGGTGCACATAGTGATATGGTGTGAGGTGGCATTCTGTGGCACCAATACCTTGAATTGACGAATAAGAGCTGTTAGATACCTTATTTCAAACTCCTTTTGCACCCGAGATCTAAGTTCATCAACATTCGCTCAATCGTGTATGTCCCAATTTGTGACAAGTTTGTTCCATTTCGGGGAAAGATCATATGCACACACAACTCAACTTGCTGAGCGCTGTCTCTGAATACAGTTTCGTCGTGAAAAGCCACATATTTCACGCGCGCACGACACTATTTATCGCGCGCGTATCAACTCTGAGGAAAACACGCGGTTTTACCGCCAAATGCTGGTGGCCACTGGCCAGCGGAGTTTTTCTTTCTTCATGATACTGCTTGGAATATTGCAGTCCAATCAGTGTAACTCCAATGATGAAATTTACCGTTGACAAACCAATAAACCATGGCCAAATGTTTTCAACACTAACTAACAACCCCAAATAACAGAAATTTTCTGTCAAACAATATTCTACCCCGCAAAAATTCAACCACAGATCACTGAATCGTACTCGGAGTACCTTGTTGTTCCCAATGGATGGGAAGATGTGATGCTAAAGTTAGCTGAGTGCCGGACTGATGGAATGACTCCTCGTCCAACATTCCTACACAAACACTCAATCCACGGAAAGGTGAGCAGATCATCCCTGATCAATTTTTTCGGTTCGTTTTCATCTGCGTAATACTTTTGACACTCTCGTACAATATTCTCACTAACTTGAAAAGTTAGTTAACCCTCATTATACATCATGTATACAATGTATACAATGTATACTATACATGATGTATACATCTCAGTGCATGGTGATAGTCGCAGGTCAGCCAGTCAAGACCCCCACACTCCAGTATAAACTGCTTGACAAGGATTATAGGGATTTGGATAGCATCTACATGAAGAGCGTGGCAGATTGTACGGGTAGTGCAACGCTTGTCACAGAGAATTTACTGAAAGGTGATTTGTCAAATATTTTGGTATTTATCTAACTTCTCAATGATTTAAAGATCGTGGTGGAAACAGTTAACAGCCCCCAACCTCCTAAAAATCTTCCCTTCAGATAAGTTAAACAAACGTGATTATGAGAACTGGAAGAGCTTGAAACTCAATCTTCCCCCCGATTCGCTGAGAGCATACATATCTGAGATGAACCGGAAGGAAACTTGGGCCGCGGGAAACAAGAAATGGCTCGATTTGGTCTGGTTCTTCCTCTGTACAACGGATACTCTCATCACACACCTAACAGAGGTCGGGAACCCGAATTATAGTCTACAAAATCACCAGAATATCCGCAAAAAACGTCTTGTTTTTCGAATTATAATCTCCTTCAGCTTGGACGAAGTATCCTGATAGAAATCTACCCCCGCATCCTATCCTCTCTTCTCCAAATTTGTATAGAGTCTCGTTATCGCACGATCTACGGCCTTCTTACCTCAATTATCCGTAAAGATTGGCTCCACTCTGGCTACAAATTCAGGGACGAATCAGCAGACAATTCCTGCTCAGAATTCCTCCTCTTTCTCCACTCGGTGCGACAGCTTACTCTCTGGTACCCGACTTCGTTTCAATACACCGCAGAATTCCTTGCCGAGTTACACTCACACTCAAATTCATCCCGGTTTGGTGATTTTGTGTGTAACTCGGAGTTGGAATGCCGCGCGCTGGACGCTGCGCACCGAACGGTGTCTATCTGGGAGGGCAGGTTTGCGGGCGGGGACTGGGACGTAAAGAGCGTGAACCCGGCGTATCGACCGAGTGAGGAGGTACTTCGACCGTGGGTGTGGTCACCGTTTAGTGTGAGGGAGTGGGGGAGTGTCTTCCTGAAACATAGGGTAGTGGATAGAGAGAAGGAGAGAGTGATGAAGTGGAGATATGTGCTGCACGCGAAGCACAAAGCTATGCGGGTGGGAGAGTGAGTGGAGGGGAGAGGGGGTGTAGAGCAACAAGGATGAGTGTGTGGGTAAGGAGGAATGAGTGAAGGTGGTGAGGAGCAAGAATCTTGCTGCTAGATTAAAATTTCAATAATTTGTTTTGTTTCAATTTTATGTATCCATGATTTACTTATTTGATTTACATACCGATATGATAATACATTGAAGTCGAGCACTGTTTTGGTGAGATTTTTCTACTAATCCAGTACATTGATTTTGAATTTTACTATATTTGATTTGATGATTCCAGCGGATTTGATATGGTGTTTATGTTTTATAGTAGATTTGTATAAATGTAAATTGTCAATTGTAATTTTGTAATGAAAGCTATTGGAAGGGTTATAAATAAGATCTGTACCAAAGCTGTAGTGCCTGTTTCATTGATCAAATGAGAGAATAATTTCACCAGATTAGACCTCCAACCTTCGAAAAAATATATGCAGTATCGCAAACCTTTGATTTGAAATAACCCCAAGCTTATCCTAGCTATGTATAAGATGGAGAACGGTTATCCGAAAGAGACAGATTTGTTGACTGATACGGGAAATATGATGAACTTGAGTGCGCCCCCGAAGAAACCTCCTGAATGATTTGTGAGTACTGAGTAGCTGAATTGCATGATGTTAAACTCTTTGTTATCTTGTTAATAAGTTTTTTTTCTCGATTGACACATCTATTACACTCTTTTTCGTTCAATTTTCCCATTTCTCAGGATTCTTTCAGTTTCATTGACCATTTTTATTCCTTCCATTGTTCATTTTTATTCACTCTTTCCATCCAAGAATTCCTGTTCTGTTAAATACTGATTCGTTGGCATATTAGGATATGCTGCAAATTCAGAATTATTCCCAGAATTGAATGCACTCTCATCTCTCATCTATCAATCCATGTATCTTGAGGGGCTGGTTATAATTTATATTGATGCGACGCTGACGATTTATTCAACTTTTCTACCAATCCGTTTGTACCAAATACCAAAACTTTGAATTATATTTCTTGTCGCATGATAGCATATAATCAAAGAAATTTAAGTTCACTTTGAAAAATACGTACAGGGGGCGAATGTCGGCTGTCATGAACACTCGATAGTTGGTTATCTGTGAAATAGGTACTCCTGATTATCGACTTTTTCCTGATGACTCTTTGAAAAATATCCTCATTAAGGACTACCATGTTATGGCAGTACCCAGTAATAAGCATACTTTGAGGACATTCATGTAACAGTCCATCAGGGTTTATCACTTACCACATTGAGTTAGCTAATATTTTGTAAAGACCTGTGTCTGTGTGAAATCAACTCACTCAACCGAAGTTATATATTGAAATTAACACACAAAGAAATTCAATTTGAACTTTACTGTTCTAACGCATGACGTATTGTAGCACTAAGTGAATTAGTAGTAAGCGGTTAGCCATTCGTAATGAACTGCATTCATCAAAAAACCCTGCGGAATGAAGAAATTATGAGAGTAAGACCTAGGTTTATGGATTCGCGTTCTACTTTTTTGATCAAATTGTTTTCATCACTTCCTCTTTTGCGAGGTGAATCGAATTTTTAATAAACCAATTAGATAATAACAAACCCCTTTTTAAGTGATAACCCATTTACGCTACAGTTGCACGTGTCTTATCACGTGATTTCGGATTTGTGTTACGTGAATCTGTTATGTCTCGCATAGCACGTTACGTCTCATTAATTTTATTATTTTTATTTATGATGATGAATTTATGTAATACAGCGCGCGTACCTATATGTTATGAGAACAAAAGTCGTTTAGTTATCATTTGATTGGGTGTCAAACGTGTTCGATCAAATATCAGTTTTTTTCAAACACAAGGATATGTTTTGTTCTTTTTTAACCGTCGCCTCATTCAGCATCTTGTCCCAGAATTGACTTTGATAATATTCCGGCACATTTGTGAATCTGGAAAGAGCAAGGTTTGCCCTTCTCTTTTCCATAATTTCTCCATAATCTTGATTTTTTAATTCAATTTTTATCAAAATTTTTCCCAATCTACTTCTTGAACATCGTTTGAATGATGAAAACTAACTCAACGAAATTAACCCCACATAGATTGTGCAACAGAAAGTTAATAACCAAAAACAGCGCCCTCAATCTCGCTCAAAAACGCATAAATTTGTTGTAACAATTTTTGTGTAATTTGAACGCGCATCATCACGAGCGACTCACCATTTGAATATACTATATTATGCTGTGTGTCATAGAGTTCGACCACTGAAACAAAGGGTTTATTGTCCCTTATTTGAATAAATTCTGCTCGCAAAAATTTTATTTCGCTAATTATCCTTCGAAATTCAGAACATAGTGGAGGGTTATATATTTATTTAGTGAGAAGAGGATTTAATGCAAGATTTTGTCTCAAGATTTTGTCTCCAATTTTGTGATTATAAGTGCGTTATTAAGGCCTGTTTCGGGATTTTCGTGGTTGATTCTAAGTTGGGCCCAACATTTTGATCTCCTATATTCATATTGAATCCTCTTCAAAAATAAGTTGTTATTGTTGCTCATAAGGCAGAATGTAGTAGGGGTCTGTGTGGGTAAAGTATGCCCCCAAAGGAGCTTCTATTTCGGTTTTTATTAAATTTCTTTTGCTGGTTTGCTGGATTATCTTTCTGAGATCACATATCTTATACCCTGCCCAACAATCATTCCCCTTTCCATCAATTATATCACCCTTTCTCATATGAGTATAATATCATAATATGTGTCGAGTGTACTTTATGTTTGGCGAGACAGCAGTTTTTTTACTGTTTTATATTAATCATCATTCATCATTTTCATCATTCATCATGTCTTCTGGGTGAGGGCGCGCACAACGACTTCTCATTAATCATTCCTCACTGCTGATCAAGCAATATAAGCCCATTCTGCTGGTCAAACATCCTAGCCCGATAATACGTGTGTATATGATACGTCCGTTCTACTATTCTATTGGCTTATGTTTAAGCGCCAGTTTTACTCTGCTTAAAGATCGTTTTCCTTTTTTCATACTGTACGTTGCTTCAAAGTTCAAACTGTAACCTAGGTTGATCATATGACTAAGGAAAAAGGATAAAAGTCAGGAGTTAGGATAATAGGGAATGAAGAATAGATTGATACTAGATAGTGCCCATAGGCCATAGTGAAACATGGGTCACGTGAGTGGAGACTATAATAGGGATCTGGGTTTGGCACTGAGACATGCGACAGATTGGTCTGAATGTGAGTAAGCGACATTTTAGTGTGTGAGAAGGATTGAGGGATAGGCTCCGTGTTTTATCATGAAAAGACCATGCTCTATCCGTACGGTTGCTATATAGAGTTTTGATCGCCCTCCCCTCATGCAATTTTAATGATGCCTCCCTCCCTCCCTCCCTCCCTCCCTCCCNCCCTCCCTCTCTAACACTTGCTATAGACCGTGTACGAGACAATTTTAATAACTACTCACACTCGCGCGCGTCTCTCCCCTCGTTATTGATTAGTCACGTGAAGGGAGAAACCCTGCGATATATCATTGGTCACGTGCTCAATCGTACTAGCCTCTGATTGGCCGTCGCCGCGCGGTACTGGGCTCTGATTGGCTGTCGACGCGCGGTGATGGTCTCTGATTGGTGATCGGTTGAGCAGGGGCTGCTTCTCGTTACACGAAGTGAATGAATATTGCCAACGTTGTGCGTTTTTGTTTGATTGTTTGATCTCTCCTTGCAGCATCTCCTGACCTCCTTCGTGCTATTTTGGGTGCTCCGAGAGTTTTACTTATTGCTAAGTTAAATTATTTTTGCAAAGCATTTAGATCTGGAAAAGCATTTACTTTTAAATCTTGACTTATCTTTTCATTTGTTAGACTGAAACTTGAAAGTAAAGTTCGCGCATTGTGTCATATTTCTTTGAAATGTCATGTCTCAGTCCCTCTCTCAGTCGATTTTTGGGAGGGGGCGGGGAGATCATGATAGTTGATATTTAAGGAATGAATATGATGGATTGATAGGAAAAATGAATGTTTTTATAGGGAATGCCATCATGATGAGTAAGATTTTGATGGAATGTCATGAATTAGATGAGTTTTTAAGATTGGGGATTGTAAACTCGGAGTTTGTGTAATCAAAGTACCCACAATTCACATCAGCAATCCACGTGTAATTTCGAAATTTCGACCGAATTTACTGAAAGCCTCTCACGACCATCTTTTACTCACAGTGAAGAATATTGCAGATGACATAAACACTGCTTAACTATTTTATTAACATGGCCCCGCTAAAACGCGTTTCTTAGACTCATTCTTGACCGGGATTTGCTCGAGCAATTCGCCCCAATGATTGCTCGGGCAAGAGTAAAGGGTCATTCTGTCTAAAAAGGAACTCTTGCTCTTCCGAGCTCCTGCCTAGAATAGGCCATAGACTTCTTCGCGTGAAACAACTTCTCTAAAGTGGTTTTGCGAGGTCGCAATGATCATTCAATGAAATCACCCATAATATACTTTTATTGCGCTCACGATATTGTGTAACTCAAAATCCCACTCTATGTTCACGTAATATGTTCAACATCGGCTAAAATCTTTCTTAGAATCTCGATCTTCAATTTTATCACGTGACTATTAGTGTCTCATTTAAAAGTACACGTGGTAGCCCGCTGGAAAGTGTAATATCCGCATAGTCCGAATGGTCCATGATCATACTTGGGAGCGAGGTCGTGTCTGTTATTTCTCAATCACCGATTTATCGGTAAATTAGAAGTCTTTATTGTCACCCAAGCGAAGAAATTCCAGATCTATGATCATTGATCAAGTACAATTAAGTGTTCAGGTAGGTACAATCAAGTGATCAGCATCGAAATTCATAAGTTAACCCGGATTACACAATTTAAATCAACTTGCATGCTGCCCGGATCAAAACGGAAAACCGTTTGCGTTGGTTAACAGTTATGTTGTCAACAGCAATTGGCTCATTCATAACCGATAATCCGATAAATTATATGCTCATCATTACGTCATATTGCAGTTGTCTGGATTTATGAACCATGTGAAAAACAAGTTGGGGTGGTATAATTAGGCTCCCATTCTCCCAAGTGCCTCATGTCAGTCGTTCCTTGATACGTTCGGTCGCTGAATCGACTCCTTGCCGAATATTTTGGCCCTATCTCACATCTTCGAGGGGCTGTGTAATTTCCAACTTCACGTCTGAGAAAAAATTGGAGTTCTTACGGATAAGCTGATTAGGTACTAAATTCCTGATTAACATGTACATGCAATCATTCGGAGTATATTTTGTTGAATTGCGAATCTATATTATAATTCCGTAGTATATAATCTGATCACAACTTTTGACTTTCTCATATTATTTCATGTTGTCGATAACTATATTAAAATTGCGATCATTATTGTGGCAGAATTGACCGCGTTGATTCAGTGTAAATGACATTTGTTCGGTCATCATGACCAAATTTGGATGATTTTTTTCCAATACCAATTTTATTAGTTTTGAATGAACTTAAATGAAAAATACGATATGCAGTGTTTTTGAAGGATTGAAATGGTGGAATAAGAATACTATGATTTTAGTTCGACATTTATTGAATAACTTATTGATAATTTTTTATATGTCCCGTGGCTTTGCGACACAGAATTCAGAAACCTCATTGAGCTCCTTCACTAGAATATTAATTTCCTTTATTCAAGGTCATTAGTTTAGATATGGCGACAACATGGTCGTCTAGTCGGCCGAACAAAATCACAGAGGACCATGCAGTAACAATATGTTGCAAATTTTCATTGTACGAAAATTAGCTATGATTTATCTAGCATGCCCTGTAAATAGGTAATTTTATGGTCTATTTCCAAAGTTCGTTATGTATGACATGTGATCCATCTCCGCAGAAGTTAATAAAATACATTCCTAATTAAAATCATGACATTTTATTAATATGAGGATTGAGGGGGAGCTGTTTCTCGGTTGATCAAAAATTCGATTCGTTGTTCTGCTTCTTGATCCTATGTTCTGAATGTAGCATCATGTACAAATTGAGCCGAATGAATTTATTTAGGTTCATTTAAAATGATATTTTCAATCGACTGCCTAATCACACAAATTAGCGGATAAAAAGTGATTTTTACGTACATTATGCCTTCAGAATTAATTTCCACGATTTAAGACGGTTAATCTCGATGATTTTGAGTAAGAGAGGTATTATTCAAATTTGTTCTTTTAATTAGTTTGTAACTCTCTCCGACGCACTACAGTACGCCGTTGTTTGTGATATTTCCTTGTGTTTCCTCAAAATAATTCTCAATTTTCATTTTTTGCTCGATCATACTCCCTTTCCCGCATTGATCAAATGGTGGCTCTTGCTGTGCTATGTACTCTATAATCATCTAACAGTAGACTCTACCGAAGTAATTCTATTTATATCCTTCACTGCAAGATTCATGTCACACACACACCCACACACAAGCATACACCCACACACAAGCCCCGGTCAATCCCATACTTTTCTGAGTTTCTTCCCTATTCAGTACTTGGTCATGATCTCATTAAATTAGAAAGACTCTACCGGCTATCATGCTACACCAATGGTGCAAGCTGCGTTTAGAATAACGGTCCAAAATAATCTGCATTTAAAACACCCGGAGAATCCGAAAACACGTACACAGAACACAATACACGTGTTCTGTGAACACTGTTCACGTACACTTGTCCAAGCTGTAATTATTAGCAGTGTACTTATCAGCATCATTGTCGCATCATTCCTTTTTATTTACTCCATTTATTACTTGCTTTATTAATTATTTATCATACTACTCAATTTATTATTTTAGCCCTTTTTTACTTTCTTAAGTTTCCTGCTGGCCCTGCAGGGTTCAATTGTTCGTGGGTTATGGCCATGGTTATAAAGACCTCTAGTCATTATGATTAGCTCTTTACCCTGTCTATTAAGGACTGAGTGCCAAATATTGCTGTCTTTGTTGTCGGTTGGTTACAAGATGGCGTAGCTACAATATACTCTGTTACCAACTTATCATTTAATTGAATAACTAGTGGCCCTTAGGGTACCTGATAACTTAGTGAGTTAGTGGCTAATGTTAACAATTGACTGCTATGATTGCCTATGATTGATATTGATTACATAATTACTAATTATTAAGTTAATCTATCGCGAGAATTAACTATTACTTGTTCACTATAAGGGTCATTGGAATGTCACTTTCGACCAATGAATTGTCATTTGTCTATTGTTAGATGACAAGAAATTAGTTGGCACTAAGAATTTGTTACTGTTATTGTTAGTGATTTATAAGCAGTTATTGTAACTTATATAAGTTGTTATTGTTGCTGGTATAAGCTGTTATTGCTTCTCAACAAGTTGTTAATTGGAGAAAGTTCCATGACTGTTCCCTCTGTAACCAAATAGCTGCGAACTAACGAACTGTGATTATTGTCTGGAAAGGAGCGGCGATAGATAAATTGACCGGTAACAGTTGGTAGGATTCATGGTGGCGACTTAGCTCTCGTCTTCTCATGACTCCCTCCCAACTTTTCTCTCTCATTATCCCCAAATGTATCCCCAAATCCCACCCGAAACACCCTGAATTATGATTCTCCGATATCAAGTACCAAAATGTGAAATAATGAATTCGATAATGTGAAAGGTCAACACCGGTGAATAAGAATAATATGGTTAAATTATTACGTCTCGTGAGTACTTTAAAAACAGCGTGTTAAATATATTTCTGCCCAGCTGCCTAATTCCTGCTTTTTGACTTATCAAGTCCCTGTTGCCTCGTAAAGGAATGTTGCGTTTCTTAATTTTAAGTGATTATTTGTCACTTTGGAATCACAGAGCGTAAAAAATCTCGGTGAATTTGTGATCTCCACCTAATATAGTTGTTACTTATATCTGCCCGATTGTGATTGGCAGGATTTGTGATATACTGATCGCTCATTGGACAGCAGATTATTGATAGATTGTGTACGGCACGAATCAGGCGGATTTATAGTAGCACAATACGTACCCCATATATAATCCTTAACAATGGTGAATTTCATAATAAAGGGTTGTATCAGTACCTTAATCACGTGATCCCTATGGTCCTTAGTCTTCATGCTTTGACGAAATCGGAGATTATCTCGATCCTCATTGGTCGGTCAGGGTCACGTGACCATATCTCTGCCTTCTGATTGGTCGGAGGAGGATTCCGTTGGTTTTTGAACAGGTGTGAGTGGTGAAAGAGTCCGATACAGCCTTATCTTCATGATTACAATGGTAGCAACATATAATGCAATAATCGTTATAATAACACCCGTGACGCGGGGTGTGTATCGCAGAATCCCTCATGTCACGATACACATTTGATTTTATCACGTTACACGGTTAATCACGTGATTACTGATTTGGAGTGACACAAGTTGAGTTAATCACGTGATTACTGATTTGGAGTGACACAAGTTGAGTTAATCACGTGATTACTGATTTGGAGTGACACAAGTTGTGTTATAGATGTGTGCGCGCGCGTTGGTTACAAATATACATGTCAAAATATGATGCAGGTGTTTGATAATTGGGGGTTTTGTCCCTGTAATTGGTATCGGTGGTGTCGAAATCTCATTAGGGGAAACACGGGGCAGGGGAGTAGTAATTAGCATAATTAGCTGAGTTAGATGAGTGAGAGGGAGAGAGAGAGAGAGAGGGGTGCTTATGTCTGGCAAATCACTGCATTCGTCTGTGATTCTGGGTGCATTTTGCATGCGCATTGCGCGCGCAAGAGAGAAGTCATGGTTTGCAGGCAATTTTTGCGGTTTTTGTGCTATGAAACAGGTGTTTTTCAAGTGAAACCCATGATGATGCGATTGTTGAAGATAATAATAAATGTGTCCCTCAAATGTGTGAAAAGGTGAATCGGCATCATTTTGACCCACCTTCATACTTTGGGCTATCTTCAGATTTGTTTGATGAATATTGGAACTTCAACTTCCTAATTCCTGTTGAAGCCTACTTCATATCACAACTAGGTCATATTATTTTCACTTTCCATTAAGTTTTCATTACAAAAAGTACACATTCCTATCATTATACCAATTTTCGGATGTATAGAAGTATAGAGTGTTTCCCGGATTAACATTGTGGAAAACTCTATTTCCATCAATGAATTGACGAATCTGTTTCATTTTTTTCTCGCATTCTGTTCAAGCGCGTAGTTTTGCCTTCATACGTTTGTAGTGGAAACGTTTGTTCTTTGCGAGGGTACGGTGGGCCGAAACCCCTCTGTTCTCTCTTGCCACCTGCTGGTACTGAGATCCACATCGCAGTTGACAGGGGAGGGCCTTACATCTGCATTCTGCAGGGTAACCGCTGATGATTCACAGTTTAGATTCTTCCCTCTCTTATGCCAATCCTTGGATTAGAAAATCGATATCCAGTATTTTGCTATGTCTGCAGTATTATACCCATACACCTATATTGAGAATACTTTGGATTGTAACCAGAATTATCTGATTCTCGAGAGTATAATACTCGCTTGTATCTGATATCCCCTCCGTACTTTGGGTTGTATCATTATAGCTGCAATGCCATACGATAATTTACTTGTCAACTGACTCGCAAAATGATTATTTTGGTTTCGTATGTAATAAGCCAAATGTCAAAAACTAATGATGTCGATTCATTTGATTTGATTCAATATATTTGATTTAAAATATTTTCAGTAATACTCTGTGTTTATCATAATTTCCGATAGGGAGTTTCATTGATAACGTCATACTATACCTAAAAACCAGTCGTAATTCATAATTTTGACACAAATCCATTTTAAGCGTGTGTCACGTCAGCTTATTCAGTGTTATAAAGAGAAGTTATCATGAAGCTCTATATTCTAAACATCAAATAGATGATTTGTAATTAAATCGGATTCTTTGATCAAAGAATCTTACAAAATTTGTGTTGATATGTATACAGTATTGAATTATCATCATGTGTCTTGATCGTTCTAAACAGATGAAAATTTCGCCAATTCGATTACAGATGACGTTAAATCTGTTTTGGGGGACATGAAATTGGAAATAAATTGAAATCTAGACATCAGTAGTTGTAATGGAGTTAGCAATACGAGGACAGAAGTAGCAAGGGTGATTAAAACAGTTTTTATTGACGGTTATCACCGTCTGATTGTGGAAAAATTCCCCGTTTCTTCGAACCATTGTCATATGAACAAGCCAAATTAGAACGATCGGAATATGCAGTTTGTTTTTTCTTGCTTAACTTTTATCATCACTGAACGCTTGGCCGTTTTGGTGTTTCTGATCGTATTGTATCAGTTTATACCTTGACACTTATATCTTCATTATTCGATTAATATCTTCATTATTCGATTTAATAGATCAATACCATAAATTGTACCCTCAATAATTTTTTTTTCGGCAAAGACAGATCCATCGATTGCACGTGACTCAAAAACAAAGAAAATCGATTATATTATCGTATTGGATTAATTTATCGTATTGTTCTACATTTACGTTAATTCTGGCATCAGAAACTTATAAATGTTTTCTCTTCTGATATATTACATGAGATGTTGGAAGAAATTCTTTTTTCTGAATTTAGATTTTACTGACTCTACCATCGCATTCCTATTTGATCGCAAAACCCTCTAAATTAAATATTGTTCTCCTTCATTAATGAAATTGCTCAACCTATATTTATTTATCAACTAGAACCATATAATCAATCAACCCCTCATGTAATCATTCTATCATCACCCAATTATCATTATCCTATTAACACACTAGCACCCAATTATCCAATCATCATCATTGACCCCGCTTCACTCAGTTGATAAAACTATACGTGATTTCATGATAGCTATTATATTATCAATCTCTGCTCCATGAACCATATAAAAGAGGAGAAGCATGACCAGATAGCCATTCATATATCCCCAAAAATATAGACGATTTATCAATTATTATCGATAATTACCGATTCGTACCCGCGTTCCCCTTTCATTGACTATGATCCATAATATATCTGAATCCCGCTGGCAAAGATATATATGCGCACATCCATGCATTGGCCATTGTTCAAGCTATAATCATCAATTATGAAATACCTAACACCATCCGCCCTCACCACCCTTGTTTTTTCACTGTAAATAATAATATGGTCCGTGATGCGAGAAAAAATAATATTTTGGATTTATTTTCCTCATCTGTCTCAGATACGATTTGTCTGTGGTGGGATTTATTTTACTCCCATCACTTCCCCATATTATCAACCCGTCTCTCTACCACCTGTTTCGGATTCCCCTCAATCCAACCTTGGTTCCTCCCTCCAGCCATCTTCCCCACTCTTCCCCCCCCACTGCCATGAGTATCAGCGCAACTGATCATGCGATGTATAGGGGAACACAGGAATATTGGATGATCCTCATCATCCTCAATAACTATTCCCATTCCTCCCCCGCTATTTTTCCCCCCTCCCTCTTTTCCTCTTATTTTCTCTCAATAACAACTCAGATTATCCTGGAAATTGCCTCTCCCCTTTCTCTATCTGAATGTGATAACAACTCCTATTATTTTGAAAATCGCCTGTCCCCCCCTCATTTCCCTCGCGAAGCGAACAATGAACATATATTTTGATAGTTCACGACCTGTCATCAGCCAGCTGTTTACTTTTCATTCTATATTAGCACCATGCAACTAAGGGTGGTTCCCTAAACCATGCAGCTAAGGGTGGTTCCCTTCCTTATTACCAATACCACGTCTGCAGAGTGGTCATAGGTATGTTAAGGCAGCTGGTGTTCACGACCTATAATGAGGGGGGCAATAGAGATGGGCAGAAATTAGAAAACGAGGAAAAGATGAGAGAAGGAGTGGTAAAGGGAGTGAGAAGTGAGATTGTTTTATTGCCCCCCCCCTCAAAATTAGCCTGATATAAGGGCTCATGCCTACTCCCATATCACGTGAGGATATTAGCAAAACATAGTTCGCATGTAGCTTGAAGCAGGAGCACAAAAGAAACTCAGTTTCCCCACTCCCTATTTTAGCCCATTATTTTATAGCTCCCGTGCTCTCGCGCGCGGCGTACAGAAAATGAGGAATTATCGGTTTTTATCACGATCATAAGCTTGCTATCTTAGAATCCGCTGAAAACAAATGATTGTGTTCGCATTGTTCACGTTGAAATATATTATAGATCGATCATGAAAATTGCACCTGCACAGGAATTATCGATCATTCGGAAGGGAGAGAGGGGGGGGTAAATTGCCACCGCCGTTTACAAATCTTCTTATGGTTTTGTCAATAGATATTTTAAACGGGGAATCGTATATAATACGGAACCAGGGCTTTTATAATCATGGGCCAGCTGGCGAGGCACAAAAAGAGATGGTGAAAAGTGGGTTATATAGGGAAGATGGAAGAAAGAGCTGAATCAAAATATATAATTGCCCTCTTGAAATTGAGTAGCGCGCGCGTGTTGTACTGTTGTGTGTGCTTGAAATACCTAATGAGTGATTTCCCAAGATTTTAGAGTCGAGTTAACAATGCCCTGCTATTAGTCAAATTATTGTCCCCCCCCCCTTTTTTTGCTATTCCTCCTCCGATTAATTACAAAGATAAGAGGGCGGGGGAGGGGGTAGAAATTAGGGATATCATTTCGATTATCATGGTGATTGTGAGATCTTTGATTTTTCTCTGGTCATGAAGGGGCTAGGATTTTAAATCATTGTTCGGCAGAGGTCGGGATTTGTGCGTTTTTCATTTCGCACCCCTGGTCATGGCTGAGCTTCTCCAGCATTTTGAGCAACTCCGATGTTCCGCATTTACTCCTATAAGCTTCTCTTCTGGAGAAATGGCAGTTTGCTTTCGAAAATTGGACATCATCTAGTCGTCATTCTAGCTACAACTCATATAACAATGCCGACATCGATTTGCACTTTTCCGTGTACAGTTCTGACGATTTTTCAAAGCCGCGCGCTAATTTCTCCGCACTTTATACTATTATTACAGATAATTTCATCTCATACAGCAATCATGAAAATTCAATTTATTTCGGAATTTATGTACTCGGTATTATAATACAACAATCAATGTCCTGAATTGAATTTTGGTAATTTTTAAATTGAATCTTGCGTCGATATATTTCAGTGAAATTTTTATACTCGAAATTCATTTTCAGTGACGTTATGCATACTGTCTACTCACAAGGGGTATGGGAAATAAAATTAATCAAATTCAAATTCTTCTTTTATATTATCAAACATTCTTCGACGAGAATTCTCTCATTTCGTCGGGGGGGATGCAACGTGCATTAATGTCAGTATTTGNTCGATAATTACCGATTCGTACCCGCGTTCCCCTTTCATTGAGTATGATCCATAATATATCTGGATCCCCCTGGCAAGGATATATATTATATGCGCACAGCCATGCATTGACCATTGTTCAAACTATAATCATCAATTATGATATACCTAACACCATCCACCCTCACCATCCATGTTTTTTAGTGTAAATAATAATATGGTCCGTGATGCGAGATAAATAATATTTTGGATTTATTTTCCTCATCTGTCTCAGATGCGATTTGTCTGTGGTGGGATTTATTTTACTCCCATCACTTCCCCATATTATCATCCCGTCTCTCTACCACCTGTTCCGGATTCCCCTCAATCCAACCTTGGTTCCTCCGTCCAGTCATCTTCCCCACCCCCCCCCCACTGCCATGAGTATCAGCGCAACTGATCATGTATAGGGGAACACAGGGATATTGGATGGACCTCATCATGGCNTCCTCCCCCCGTTATCTGCCCCCCCCCCTCTTTTCCTCTCTCTCAATAACAACTCAGATTATCCTGGAAATTGCCTATCCTCCTTTCTCTATCTGAATGTGATAACAACTCCTATTATCTTGAAAATCGCCTGTCCCCCCTCATTTCCCTCGCGAAGCGAACAATGAACATATACCTATTTTGATAGTTCACGACCTGTCATCAGCCAGCTGTTTACTTTTCATTCTATTAGCACCATGCAACTAAGGGTGGTTCCCTAAATCATGCAGCTAAGGGTGGTTCCCTTCATTATTACCACGTCTGCAGAGTGGTCATAGGTATGTTAAGCCAGCTGGTGTTTACGACGTGTAATGAGGGGGTGTGAGTTCAGAATAAGTGGGGCAACAAAGATGGGCAGAAATTAGAAAACGAGGAAAAGATGAGAGAAGGAGTGGTAAAGGGAGTGAGAAGTGAGATTGTTTTATTGCCCCCCCCCTCAAAATTAGCCTGATATAAGGGCTCATGCCTACTCCCATATCACGTGAGGATATTAGCAAAACATAGTTCGCATGTAGGCTGTAGCTTGAAGCAGGAGCACAAAAGACACTCACTTCCCCCACTCCCTATTTTAGCCCATTATTTTATAGCCCCCGTGCTTTCGCGCGCGGCGTACAGAAAATGAGAAATTATCGGTTTTTATCACGATCATAAGCTTGCTATCTTAGAATCCGCTGAAAACAAATGATTGTGTTCGCATTGTTCACGTTGAAATATATTATAGATCGATCATGAAAATTGCACCTGCACAGGAATTATCGATCATTCGGAAGGGAGAGAGGGGGATAAATTGCCACCGCCGTTTACAAATGGTTTTGTCAATAGATATTTTAAACGGGGAATCGTATATAATACGGAACTAGGGCTTTTATAATCATGGGACAGCTGGCGGGGCACAAAAAGAGATGGTGAAAAGTGGGTTATATAGGGAGGATGGAAGAAAGAGCTGAATCAAAATATATAATTGCCCTCTTGAAATTGAGTAGCGTGCGCGCGTGTTGTGTGTGCTTGAAATAATGAGTGATTCCCAAGATTTTAGAGTCGAGTTAACAATGCCCTGCTATTAGTCATATTATTGTCCCCCCCCTTTTTGCTATTCCCCCTCCGATTAATTACAAAGATAAGATGGTGGGGGCGGGGGGAAGGGGGTAGAAATTAGGGATATCATTTCGATTATCATGGTGATTGTGAGATCTTTGATTTTTCTATGATCATGAAGGGGCTAGGATTTAAATCATTGTTTGGCAGAGGTCGGGATTTGTGCGTTTTTCATCTCGCCCCCCTGGTCATGGCTGAGCTTCTCCAGTATTTTGAGCAACTCCGATGTTCCGCATTTGCTCCTTCTCTTCTGGAGAAACCGCAGTTTGTTTTCGAAAATTAGACATCATCTCTCTCGTCGTCATTCTAGCTACAACTCATATAACAATTCCGACATCGATTTGCACTTTTCCGTGTATAGTTCTGACGATTTTTCAAAGCCGCGCGCTCATTTCCTCCACACTTTATACTATTATTACCAGATAATTTCATCTCATACAGCAATCATGAAAATTCAATTTATTTCGGAATTTATGTACTCGGTATTATAATACAACAATCAATGTCCTGAATTGAATTTTGGTAATTTTTAAATTGAATCTTGCGTCGATATATTTCAGACTCAAATCAAGGTATACCATAATTTCAGTGAAATTTTCATACTCGAAATTCATTTTCAGTGACGTTATGCATATTGTCTACTCACAAGGGCTATGGGAAATAAAATTAATCAAATTCAAATTCTTCTTTTATATTATCTAACATTCTTCGTCGAGAATTCTCTCATTTCGTCTACGTTGAATGATTTCCCCTTCATTTCCCCTCAATTCGAATCGATCACTCACAACTTTATGATCAGCTTTTGTTCTCAGTTTTACATGATTTTACAGTATTTTGGGTGCGCCACTGCATTTCACAACGATCATTTTGTTTAACTTAATTCAATATGCCCAAATTTCTGTCTTACTCATTAACAGTGTTAATTTAACACGTGCGAGTATATATTCTTTGTTTAACATTCATCCACTCAGTGTTATTAATTGCTCGGAATTATTATTATTAATTCCTCGTCGTCGTCGAAAGATATTAAATTCGAGAATTTTGTTTTTTATTGTTAAAATTCTGGGTACGCCGCGTGTGGTTATGTGTTTATTTTCGTTGTTATGAAAAAATATATGCCCACAGTTATAGGTATATTTTGTATCTTAGAACGTGGTTTAATTCGTACAGCTCTCTTATTGACGGAGTCCGAATTTAATTGAATTATCAATGTATGGCTATTCTTTAGAAATTTAAGTTAGCGAGTTGTTCACTTCTCAAATTTTAATTTGTTCAGGCGATAGCCCCAATGCATCTACCTTTAGACAAAATGCAGACCAAAAATTTAAGCTTGCTGACAGACTTATGCTAATTTGTAAAAAATGAGGGGCACACATTTATTATCGCGATAGTTGAACTGTTTTATGTTTTCTATGAATTGAAAATATTTAATTAAATTTTTGATTTATTTCATTAAGTTGTCTTCCGACGGCTTTGTTTATATTTCTGTAGCAGTCTGCAGAATTCATTTTCGATGTTTTGGCCTAATCTGGCCTAATTTACTATTTGAATATGGTTCCCTATCTGGTTGTATTAACTATTTGAATATGACACGTGATTTGTTGTAGTGGTGAGCCACGCCCAGTTTATAGGCCACTCTGAATTAATCTAATGAAAGATGCTCACACACACACCCACACACCCACACACGTCACACACGTCACACACAC
>CAMPET010000017.1:406883-417059 GCA_946803715.1 Beroe ovata | reverse complement strand
GAGAGAGAGAGAGAGAGAGAGAGAGTGCGTGAGGAGGGAGTGAGGGCTGAATGTTCTAATTTATATAAAGTCCCAGAGCTCTGTCCTTCATTGATGTGAGTAGTTGTAAAGGGTGCTATAACTGTGCGATATGGCTGAATCTTGTATCGGATTTTTGTTCATTTCAATGGCACGCGAGAGTATAATTTTTAGTTGTTTCAATAATTCTATCTGTTACATATCCAATCATTTAACTTAAAGTTATTCAACTTCAAGTTAAATTAGGAGTCCAACTATTTCAACTATTTCAAACCAAATTCATTCAAAATAATTCACATACATTCATTCAGAATCGTTGATAATAATATCGCACTTTAGAATATTTAGTATTTACTATCTTGCGACTCTATCAGTTTATTCCCCAATCACGTGATCAGATAGCTGATTTTAAGAGGCTGATTTTGACCCCATGAACCTCACTTTAGGTGATTATTTTCATTATTATGCGTAGTCG
Organism: Beroe ovata; assembly: GCA_946803715.1. NCBI lineage: Eukaryota > Metazoa > Ctenophora > Nuda > Beroida > Beroidae > Beroe > Beroe ovata. Next base: position 416,566 of record CAMPET010000017.1, on the reverse strand, counting down.
CGTTCTCAAGTCAGAGTGAAATTGAGATTCTTATAATAACCGATATTATTTGCATCTCATGAGTGAATAGCCGATTTTCTAGGGCATGAAGCAATTAACTCTTCTTCGATGAGGTTTTAACGTTGTTTAAATGCGCTTGTCTTCGATTTACTCTATTCGTGCAGTTATCGATCGATCCTGTCATACCACTCAGGTAATTATAACTTGTCATGTGGAACTTCACTCGAAAAGCAAACATGGGTCATCTGTCTAATCATGACATCTAGCGAAAATGGGTAATGGCTACATTAATCTCACACGTGTATCTTCCTTTGACAGATTTAAATCCCCAATAATAAAACCAGGTGGCGATTACCATTTATTTCAACCATTTCGTTTATTATTATTTAGTTACTTTCAAATAATTTTAATCGTCTTTGAACTGCGAGTTTGTCGTCTGTACATGTCTCCGATCTCCATGATGATTATTATTTGGTCGAACGGAACGTCATCAAACAACCAAACCTCAGCTTCAGTGGTCTTTATAGCTACCCAGTTCAGCACATGTGTGTGTTATCGAAATTCAACTATTTCATGATATTCTACATCTTTTGTTATCTATAGCCTTGGGACTCTAATCAAATTCTGATTTCCTCACTCATACTCATCTCGAGAACTAATTTCCTCCCCCGTCAGCTGGATCTCACTCATCCTCTCCTCACCCCTCTCTTCCACTCCTCACCCCCCACTGCTCTCGCCCCTTTCCTCACCCTCACCCCCACTGCTCTCTCCCCTCTCCTCACCCTCACTCCCGCTCCTGTCCTCCCTCTCCTCACCTCTCCTCACCACCTCCATCTAGTGCAAGAGAACCATGACTGAAAGTGTACAGCTGCAGAGTAGCTCCGACTCCGTGATGAAGTCTGCGGATGCCCCGCTTTTTATCAAGCCCNACCCCTCACTCCCACTCCTCATCTCTCTCCTCCGTCCCACCCTCACCCCACTGCTCTCGCCCCTTTCCTCACCCTCACTCCCACTCCTCTCCGCCTTCTCCTCACCTCTCCTCACTACCTCCATCTAGTGCGAGAGAACCATGACTGAAAGTGTACAGCTGCAGAGTAGCTCTGACTCCGTTATAAAGTCTGCGGATGCCCCGCTTTTTATCAAGCCCGAGAATACCGTCACTTACAACATCGAGGGTCTCCTTGGGTTCAAGGAATTCTCGAACAGACCTGATATTTACACTGAGGTAAGATCTGGGGGGAGGGGGTTGAATTTTGAGACAGTTTTCTGAAATAACCTAGATTTCAATTTCCGATGAAGTGATTACTTGAGACACATTTTCGACTAAACATTGAATTGGTATGAGTGTTAACCAATAAAATGATAACCCGCTCAATACAGACAGAATCAAATGATTCGAAGAAATGCCAGTCGAAATCATTTCACCGGTAGTGATATTCATGCCTACCACCGATTGAGAATTTGACGAAAACAATTAATTAATTGACGTATTATCCAATTAACCCATTACTCGATTATAACAATTACTCAATAATTATTGTCTCAGGTGAAGAGAGAGGGGAATCTCCAACCGGAAGCCGTACACCCGTACATAGCACAGATCAAGCACGAGAATAAGATACCCGTGATGGGTGTACACTCCGTTGCCGCCGGCCACAGATCACTGGGCAGCCCCGGAAAATCAGGTGAGACGGATTTGTGTTTTTTGTGGTGCCTTTTTTAGTGATTTTATGTGGGGATTATTTCATTTTTCCAGGGGTGTTATGGGACTTTTCTTTTCGATTTTTGGGCCTTTCATCTTGCTTTTTTTGATTTTGGTCTTCTCATTTGGTCATGTTTCTAGCTACAGATCCATAGTGGGCATCATCGAATCCCTGACTTGCTTAACCTGACTCACTCCACCCGTTTACCGCCCAGGTTTCGTACTTTAATACTATTGCTTATTTTCGGGGGGAAGGGTTTCTGAAAATTTCATTGAACTTTTTTGTCTTTCCTCGCCGATTTCCGCGCCAGCTCATTATTCAAATGAGACATTATCGATGATTTATGAACGCGAAATTGAACAGAATATATTCATTTACCGAGCATTTACTATCAAACCTGTAAACTGCGATTTATAGAATTATTGATTTCCTTATTTTTCCTAGAACCGAGTATTCAATAAATCCTATGTCCGTTATGCTATCGAAATCATTGCATAAGATTCATTATTAACGTAACATTGATTGGTAAATCCAATAATATATTGAATGGCACATGATTGGTGATGGTCAAGTAGTTCAGTTATCGAATCAATGAAATGGTTATGAAAATTCATTTAATTATTATATTAGTCTCAAGTATTTAAGTTGACTTTTTACTTGAGAGGGAGGCATGCAGGGCGCAGGCAGGCATGCATCCCAGTCTTGTTAAATGCTACAGTTGTTAAATAATAAATGCTTTAGTTGGTATTTTTGTAGTACAAGTTCCCATCTGCTGTGTGCACTGTTCATTGGAGCAGGGTTCTTTGTTTTGATTCCTGGTTCCAACTCTATTCATCATTGCTGATCAGTTTACAGTTGGAAACTCAAGCTATTTTGGTTTTTGAATAACACGTGCTTTATAGATTTTGATAAAGTGTTCAAAATCTGGAAATCTAAGCAAATTTCCGACATGTTACAAGTTTTTACCACTCCCTCGCATAGTTTGATTGTGGTTGTTAACCTACGTCACGTGGCATGTTTTCCTGCCTTTTGATTGGTCGCCCAAACTCACTCTATAATTTGCCGAGCTTGAGCTATATGATATACTATATATATATCACGTGACCGTAGCTAAACTGCTCATTCATTTGATTGGCTCCTGACTGTCACGTGACTGCTTTACTGATTCCTGATTGGCCCCGCCCTCTTTAACCTGTTTGGGGAAGGAGTTACGTCGGTCGAAGTACTTACCGTGAATAGCAATAAGATTTAATAATTGTTAATAAATTTTTAATTGTCCCGTTCTTATTCCGCCTGTCAACGAACTGTCAACCACCAGTTTATAATATGACAGTTTTTGATATATTATGGGCATTTCTATCACCCGCGAGGGGAATCTATGTCACGATTTATAACACGTGATCTAATATAGATGAGAAACATGCTGAGAGAGAGAATGAAACGAATTTCCAAGGTGGACTTTTTCCATTGATCACCTCCGGGTTCGTCAATTTGGGTTCTTTGTGGTGTGAATTACACAAAATAATCATTCTTCTATGCACACATGTTTTTCGACGAACTCCTATAACAAAACACGGGATTTTGTTCTCGTAGGAATGGCATTCTAGTTTACCCTCCCAAGTCCCAATTATTAATAATTGCTCCTATCAAATCCTGTCAACCGGCTGTTATGTCAGTTTTTGTTATCGCGATGTCAGTTCAACATGACTGTCCGCCATGACATTGAATAATGGAATCGAGAGCTCACTCCAAATATTTGTCGGCATATAGCTCTTTTTCAAAGGACAAGAACTACGCATTCATAACTTGTAATTTAGTAACGAACTGTAAAATCGTGTTACATAATATGTTACTACCTGGGCGAAAGTTGAGGCACTTGCACGTGCAGATTATTGGACTTGTCACCACTTTAGACTTCATTGAGCGTGAAACTACGGCCTTGTCACGTGCGCTGTGTCACGTGACATTCAATTAGCACGTGGCGTGTGCGCGCGCGCCATGCACCCTTATCATGTGTCAACGTTACAAAGGGAGAAAAATTTGTTAATTGGAAAAGTTATATAAAAACGACTTACAATCGACAAAATTCGATACTTTGTAACAAAATAATTTATGTTTAGTAGTAGTATGTAAGGCGAAATTATATAATGCAGATAATAATTGTGTTTATTAACTTTTTCATCGGCTCAGACTCTATGACGCCGTGCATTAAACACATAATTGTCACGCGCCGTAGAGTCCAGTTCTGGGTAGCGAAACATGAATGTTTTTCCTCTGAGTGGTGTATGCCAAACAATTGTGCTAATTGGCCCGCTAATTAGATTAATTGTTGACTAATTAGGTTAGTTGGTGCTAATTAATTACTATCTCTGCGCAGGGTGTGACCATGGGTGGGGAAGCGTGACGAATTTTGGAGTGTGTTTGTGTGTGTATATGTGGGTGTGTGTGTGTGTGNTGTGTGTGTTCGTGTGTGTGTGTTCGTGTGTGTGTGCGTGTGAAATGTCTGGTATGATGTATCATATCATGGTTTCAGGAATATGAGTCACGTTCTAATACTAAATAAAAGGAGGGCCATGTCAAGTGCCAGCTGCAATGATTCCTCGTCCTGCCACAAACCTTGACAGCTTTCACACAATTTCTGTGTAACATCGGGAAGCGTAACCTAGGCCTTAAACCCACTCGTAATTCAGTCCACCTTTAATTATAATTACTTTTCAAAAGTAATAAATCCCATATAGGTGCCTGAAATCAAATTTTCAAAACTTCTGATACATACATATTGTAGCTATGATTTACATGAAACTGACGTTCTTATCGGCTATATTTTACTCAAGATTATTTTCTCTATCGGGATTTCTTTGTCCCGTAATAATTCAGCCACCCTAGCTGTTTCTAATCGGAATTACCCAATGATAGGAAAATTACACTAAATAATCAGAACCCCGGCCCTTCTTATGATCTTCTGGGTTCCTCTCTAATTTTACAAATTTTCCGTAACCAAATGTTACTCTAAATGTAATTACTCAATGTATAATATAGTTTTCTATCGGTTGTAAAATTTGGAAATTATAAGGAAAATTTAGAGTTCTTGTGCTAGTTTTAGCGTTGCTATATTCTAATTTGCAGGCTATCGATTATATATTGCGCGTTTTTATTATGTTCGCGCCGAAATTGAGGACGATTTTGCGCTAATGATTCTTTGACTAATGATTGTTTGAAAGTGCAGTACACCAGATGTTGAATCGTAAAGAGATCTCAAAATCAGACTTGGACTTTTATCATTGAGATAGCAATGTTTTTGTAGAAATTTATGTCAAATCCGACGCCTCGGAGGCTTCCAAGTTCGTTGAAAATTCAGTTTATCACTTATATCATTAGTATTAGCGCCAAATCTTATCTTGTTCATGTTATAAGTTAAAACTTTTGGCCCCTTGCTTTGTTGTGCGAAGTAATATCTGGCAATGTAAAACAGAACCATTATGATGGCCCCAACTTAAACCGAAAATGAATTTATTCATTTTGTGAACGCTGATCGGCCCTTTTGGTCTCCTGAAAACGTTGATCACAATTCACATTAACACTCCATAGCAGCAGGAGTTAATCTAATGAATAATTTTCAGGTGATTAGGAAATGAGATTATCAAATGATCTTATATTAGACCTGTTCTAGACCTTTTGAATCCCCACCCCTTATCGGCAAAATATGGGGAAAACATGGTAAACAGTAAACACACAGACAAACAAACAACACAAACATATGAAGAAAATAATGAACATAAAAGCTTACAAACACTCACAATGAATCATTCATCTAAAACAATTTTGACTAGACAGTTTCCTGGGTGCAGAATTAGCATTCTTCTCATGAATTATGACCCAAAGAATGAAGATTGTCAAAATTTTGTATGATCTCATTGGGTCTCATTCATTATTATGAATTAGGTATATGCGAAAAATAAATATTCACCTGAAATCAGAGCTTAATAATAGAATTAAATTAGGATTTTTAGTTTCAATCGCCCAAATTCTACTTTTGAGCTGCATTTATATCGGTGAAGTTGAGTTTCGATAACAATGCTCAAAAACTTTACCGTTCATAAGTAATCTCGATTCAAATTATAATTCACCATGAGATAGGTGTCAAATGAAAACATAATTTATTACAAATTAGCAAGGTCGGTGAGCTGGAATTTGTTAATAACCAAGGACACCCGCAACGCTAGCACTGATCTTTGCTTTCTGAACTTTCACCAAGATTACATTAAGATCATACGTTAAGTTATAATAAGCTATTCAATGATGAGTTATAATGAGCTATTTCTACTTCGATGATGAGTTATAATAATCTATTCAATGTAACGGATGAGTGATCAACTTTGCATTATTTCCCGAATTTCGTTTTCCAATTTTATTCTCAGTTTACTGCGACACTAGATTTGACACCTTATAATCCACAGTTATACGTAACCGTGTATAATACAAACCACAGAAAAACGTGTTAGACCCTCTAGGCTCCAATCCTAAAGGTGCTAATTAGGTTATATATTAAGTGATTACGTACTCGCTGTGTTACCAACGACCGTTTCTAATTAGCTCAATTAGGGCGTGATCGTGGTGCGAAGGGGGTGATTTCGACACACGGAGTTTAATTGGTTTAATTAGATGATATGTGTTTAATTAGGATGATCATCATCGCCATCGACACACTGACACTACCCTCAGGGGCCAGTGTTTTGTAGTGTCTGACTGTGTAATAACTGATAGTAGTTCCTGCCATAAGTTCCTTGATTTCTTGTCAATCTTTGGTATTAATCCGTGTGTTGGTCGCTATGTGGGTCATATTGTGTGTAGGCTTGTAAAATGATAACTTGACGCTTTTTGGAAAAAATGCGTTACAATGTATCCCATTTTATTTCTGTTTCGGATATTTCAAAGTCAAAGAAATCCCCTTGGCTTTTTCTCGTTTTTCATTAGATTACAAACAGACACATGCTCTTTGGGTATCTCAAAAATGGAAATCTAATTCAATAATAAGCGCTCCATATTTCTTCCTCTGTTTTGAAATTTGGGCACGTGTTTTTCACGTGACATTTAGCCCCACCCTTCTTTCCACTTCTTGTACCAGTGTGTAATGTGATCAGCCCAATATCATTTTCCCACACACACACACACACACATGGTAATAGAACCTCATTATCAATGATTATGTTAAATTCATGAAATGATCGAATTTATTTCGATCAATTTTCGTGTTGATGGATAGTAGATTTGGATCGTAGTAGTGTGTGTTTCCAACCCTCAAATTTACTTATCTTTATTTATAACTCCTAGTTTTTTTTCATTTCTTTTTACTACTTGATGTTAACTAGAAATTCGATTTGTATACACATTCATTAGATTTATCTACTCAGATAGATTATATATTGGATTATTGAATATATTTTCATTAAGACTTAACTCGATTTTATACCTGATTTATCGAATCAAGTTAGATTAATTTTCATCACATTTTGTCCACGCTTATTACTTTATTATGTTGGTTCCTGCAATGTTTTTGTTGCTCCGAAATGAAGGGATTAATCTTATTATCGTGATGAGAATTGGAACCTTCTAATCCAATTATCGGTAATTAATAATTCTCATCCCGTGTTTTTGATTATTATAGATCGGAACATTATTTCACTTTTTCCATTCGGGTTCATTTGATTTTGATGTTAGGTCATTCCATGGCACATATATTACATATACCGAAGTCATTTTATCAAGTGGCTCCCTCTTTTGTGATTGTTTTTAACAACTTTCCATTATAATACTTCTCTCTCTCACATGTTCCCACCCAATTCCCTCTCTCACATGTTCCCACCCAATTCCCTCTCCTGCTCCCACCCAATTCCCTCCCACTGCCCCCAATTCCCTCTCTTGCTCCCACCCAATTTTCACACCTAACTTAGAAACCCTATCTACTCACCATACTCTAGGATCCGCTTAAAATTGATCAGTCTAAGTTTCATCGTACACACCAATGTTTCAACCTCTCCCCCAACCTCACACACGGATCTCATTAACTGTGTCGCACAATGGCGAATTTATACAACAATATGATAATTCTGAATCTGACCACCATTAAACTATCACATCGTCCAATCAGAGACCCATATTTTGATCACCAGCCAATGGTAGCCAAGAATATCAGTCACGTGACACGTGCACTCAAATAAACGTAACTGAAAAAGTCTCTGGATGAATAATGCATTTCCCGGGCCCGCTTTGTCTTCCCATAACTAGGAGACAATGAGCTAATCATTTAAACCATCCGGAGCTCGCCCATTGGACAATGCCCGGCAGATCTCGTCCACTCATTGGTCAATTACTCTGCTCCGGGGGCCTGTCATTGGCTCCCACACTCACAGGGGGAATCTATAGGCATTGTCACCCAATGTGTATAACTGAGACAAAGCATTTGCGCATTGATTAACATGGGAATTGTAGTCTTCCAGACAGGTGTTAATTTAAAACAGTGTTTGTAAAAAGGGGAGGTGTTGGGAGAGGAGAGAAGGGGTGAGGGGTGCAACTTTTCAGTCAACTAATTGCGGCTAATTAGATTTGCATTCTCTCATTCACTTATAATTGGGACAGGGGGAGGGAGGGTCGTGAATTGAGTGATGAATATTGAATATATGTTATAGAGCTCGCTGCTAGTGTTCATTCTGAACGGCCGCACGCAACTTTCTGAACAGTTAATTAGGAGATATATTTTATCAAATCAGAGTTGGGGAAACTGGAGCCAAGGAAATTATAGCCAGTAGTGGGTTCATAGAGGGGCCGAAAATTGTTATAAAGATAGATCACACACGTTTTAGAACCTTTTTCATTTTCCCTCAACAGTTTCACGCTAAAACCTGCGTGTTATCTTGAGTCACAAGGAAATATTATCAAATTGAAATAACTACATTACTTTCAATTAGAAAATATTTCCTTGTGTTTGACATCTCCATGTATCACAGATAGCGGCGATAGCGGCATGTCACCAGGAATCGATAGTGACGGCAAGCAGAGGAAGTGGAGGAACAGACACACCTTTACTCAGGCTCAGTTAGATGTGAGTACTGTAGACATAAGGAAATTATGGGTTTTAGGTCCACCATTTAACAAGCTGTACAATTTAATGAGATAGATCCACGTTATCATGAAATTTATTCTGATAATTTGTGTCATTCATGTCAAAGAATCGGCGCAGAATTTCTATAATTTCGCTCGAATTGGTGAACACGATCTAATGGTACTATTGGGCATATATAATGTTTGATTTCTCGGAAACATTGAGGGCTGTAGCGATGATTCAGTTTCTTCCCAAGTCCCTTTCCTTTTATTACACGGCGATTTCAAATTACCAAATTTTGAGACGGTCCCCAAATTGCAGTTTATTATATGCCACAAAATGGAAGTTTGAATGGGCTTCCGCGCTTGACAAAGAATTCAATTTGATTCTTTGATCACTTTTTGCCATCCTCGGGTATTGAATTTATGTCATTGAGACCTGCTATAATATCTATATGCGTAGCCCCACATCATTGAACGGTTAACAATGGTTAACTGCTAATGGGTTATTAACGCTTGATGGGAGGAAGAATCTGAATCGACCTCCTCCATTTGAATTATAGACACAGCTGGCGACAAACTTTATAAATTTTAGAAGAAAAGCTCTCAACAGATTTTGTGTTGGTATAAAAACTGTCCGTTTACGAACAAGACTGGTGCAATGAATATACTTTCTGTGAATTTAGATGCAGATATTCAGATATCATCTACTCAACGAGAATCATTCTCGTTGGGTGACTCATGTGCCCCCTCCTTATTGAACCACCCGTGTGCCCCATCCGTATTGACTCCCCTAATACAACCCCATTGCACCCCCCACGATACACCACCCTTTGATCATACAACCCCCTCTTCGCACACAGGGACCTCTTGTCCCCTTTA
>CAMPET010000017.1:383749-406604 GCA_946803715.1 Beroe ovata | reverse complement strand
ACCCCCTCTTCGCACACAGGGACTTCTTGCCCCCCTTTACCTCTTACCCCCCTTCTCATACAGGAGCTGGAGCAGGTATTCGCAACGACTCACTACCCTGATATCTTCACACGAGAAGAGCTGGCGAACAAGCACAAACTGACCGAGGCTAGGGTCCAGGTGAGCGAGAGAGATAGGTTTAGGATGCATTTAGGTTGCGACTGGTCAATGACTTCTTCTATTTCCCCATTTACTTACCATCCCTCTTGACTTCTCTCTTTGTTCTGCCGTGCATTTTTCTCTGCCCTGGGTACTAGTATTTTACCTTTCATCTTGTGCCCGCCTTAGGTCTGGTTTCAGAACAGGAGAGCTAAGCACCGGAAGAACGAGAAAGCGAAAACAGCCGCGGAGAACCTGATCAACAGCAACCTCATGAACAACATAGCTCTACAAGGAGCACTGTTGAACCCCTACACTAGGTAAACACAAGGAAATGTTTTTTGTCGCTCGCTCATATATTTCGGGTTTCCGCACAGTTTCCGCTGTCTCAACTTATAGTCTAGAGTGTAATGTACCCCTAATTTAGGTGAATTTAATCTATAATATATGATTCAAGCACTTTCTCTAGCCCTTTGAATCTCACTTTATCATAACACTTCATTATATTTTCATCAGCATTGTGACGTAAATCAGAGATAAATTCATCTTTCAAAATTAATTACCAAACAGGGTCGCACCTCCTTGGTTGGTAAATTAATCGCCCATTGTACCCTTCATCAGGGTCTGAACATCGAGTAGCTCTGGGACCAGGACACTGAAAACAGCCTCTGTCATCTTTCACTCCCAAACGATCTGCTGCTGTAGACCCCATTTATAAGACCCTGAGCAACCCCCCCTCCCATCACACCTCTCCAAATCCAGCTCCCTACCTGCCACTCCCTGACCCCACGCCCCATCCACTCCCTGACCCCACGCCCCACGAACTCCCCAAATCCCAGTCCCTCACCCACCCAAATTCCCCAATCCCTAACTCCCATCTTTCAGTGCGGCGGCTTTACAAGCTCTGATGGTGTATCAGCTGAAAGGGGGATCTGCGCCTGTGTCGCCCGCAGCATCACCACAGAATGTGTCCCCGGGAAATCTAGCGTGAGTGATGTTAATTAGCTGATAATTACTAATTATAAGGTAATTACAGTCAAGCGCAGGAATTTGAGTGGCACTTGTGTGGCGCGATATTCTCTGAGTAGATAGTCCGTTGAAAATGTATCGTAAACAAAATTGTCAATGTTGCTCAATTCCTTTTTCACTCCACCATCGAAACTTCAGTGATTATGTTCAGCTGTTTCCTCCCCAACTTCATTACTCAAAATTATGATTACTTTGGAGTCAAATTGGGATTGGCCTTCTTCTATGAAGTGCGCGCGTTCTTATTACCTACTCAGATAAAAATTTGACTCGCTTGAGTACTTTTTGGTCCGGATTGCAATTAGTGTCACACTCCGGGATGAATTAATCTTCTTAAAACATAGCTCATTTGGCCACGCCCAGGCACGGCCAACTTTATCATATTCACGAAATATAGCTGATTAATCCGATGGCCTATATAAATGACGGTAGTTGCACCATCTTTCAGGAGAATTTATTTTGAGAAAAGTGATTTCCCACCAAATCCACTCTATTAAACTATTGAAGGATAAAAGTGCTCCTTAATAATTATGCTCCTTCCCTCCCCCGCTCTATCCACAATCCACATGCGATCTGCATCGAAATTATGAGAAATTATTGAAAAACTAGGGCACACACACATACCTACTACTATAGCTAGCTCNTAAAATTAATTTGGGGAACATTTTGTGCCAGTTATAGGAATGCAGCACCGACTGGGACAGTCTCAACCGCACGCACGTGTATAGGAAAGGCGGCATTGTGAAACCAAAGCAACAACATTTAGCTGCCTACTTATGTTGGAGTGCGCTATCAACCGCAAGAGATCGTATCTTCTATTTTTGGTGTCGCCGACACGTTGGCTTTAGGGAGGTATCGTTTCGATCTAATTTTCTTGTTTTTCCGTATAGTATACAGATGAATAATCACTCTAAAACCTTGTTTATTGTAGACGATATGGATGGATAATCATCATCAATGATCAATTATTGATTACCATACACAACGATAATTCCTGTCCATGACGGGTGATAGTGTAATTTTCGGCAGCATTATTCGGATAAAAGTTGTAAAATTCTTTCTTATCGATGTTATAGAGGTATATGGTGTGAAAAAACTAGCGAGAAGATTAGGGAATACCTGGCGATAAAATGTAATTTTTGGTGCAATGTGTACTGACCCTCCCCCGAGAGGAGGGCAACACGAAGAGTTCTGCTGAGACCCATGATCCAACGGTAGTAGTATCCCCTTGCGCTTGCCTTGGCAGCAGACGATAACCTAACCATAACCATAACAGTAACCTAAGCCTAACCCTAATTTAACTGTAATTGTGGGGGGTCAGTTGTCACACTACTGTAGCAGATGATATCCCACCATGTTACATTGATAAAGTATCTCAACCGAGACTAATGAATATCATGCCATATGTCGGTAAATTTTAACAAATTATTGTTACTGAGATCTATGATGTTGATTTTGATTAAGCTTGGTTATTGAACTCGACATTCAAGTGTCAAAATCATGTGCGCTAAATGATAATGAATATTAGATGCATTCTGATTAGAGGTTGTCAGGAATGTGATAGCTGTTTTATTATTACAACGCAATTATGAGGAATTAGGAATCAATTAATAATTGTAAGTAATTGTAAGTTACCATAACTAATTGAAAGATTCGGCCACTTAGTATGTGTTTCTGTGCGTATTTATGTATCTGTAATTAATCTGTATGTATGGGTGTGTGAAAATATTTTTATAAAAAACATTTCTAATTCAAAATGCTCCTTGGAGTAACTCCTAATGTAATCTCAACGACACCAGTTGGCACTTCTTCTTCAGCCAATCGCAGACCAGGATTCCCAACATGTGATCAGTTTTAGCCAATCATAGCACTTTCCCAACACACATGAGTTAGTGTGTGCGTGTGTGTGTGTGTGCATTTGCTCCTTCATAAATTGGGAAACATACACATTACACACCTTAAATTTCGATCAATTTTACGATTTATCAATATTCGATTTTCAGATCAAATAATGGGCCGCTAAATTATCATCGATTTGGGGGTAGTGTCAAATCACGCGTGGCTATGTGCCAAATTTGATTTACCTGCCAAAGTCACTTCGTATAAACTACAAGGTCCAACGTTCCACCGATTTTTCCCTGTCAAATTTATCCAGCGAGGTAAAAAAGGAAGAATGGGAATTCATAATTTGGGTTGGAAATAGCCCTACACAGCAGGTATATGATATTATGGCGTGTACGAATTAGGAAAAAGTAGAATTCAATAATCTTATCAAATTGCGTGACCGAGAGGAATTAGTGATAAGAGTGTCGGTCAGGCAAATTATGATGAGTTTTCCTCATTTATCACATGGGCCAGCTTTGGTGTGTGATAATTGAATTAAAGATAAAGAATATTCCGTAAGACACTTGCTAAAGTCACACATGCGTGCATTTCAACAATTTGGTGAATGGCAACTCGATTTAAAATGATTATAAATGAGTTAATTATGATGGAATGAATTTGCAGATTAAAATTTAATAGGCGTATAACATTTCAATGACGTTAGACAAAATCAAATTCTTTTGCATCTCCTCATACGTTCAAACTCATCAAAATCAAACTCATCTTTGTCGATTATCACGCATTCAAAATCAACATTGCGCGCCTTCAGATGTAGTTTATCTGAAGATACAGAATGATTTTGGTTGTTCGCAATTTCAGATATCTCTTTCACTTCCTCCTCAACAATTTCTTATCCCCGCATTCCCCACCACCTAAATCTCCCCACCCTGACCCCCTATAATACATGTCCCCTCACAGGTTTCTACAGACCCTAGCCCAACTCCAATCCATCGGACAGTTGAGCAACATCCGGGCGACCTCGCCGACCACAACGACAACCACGCCAGGAGCCACGGTGACCACGATCGCAACATCGTCATCACTCGTGCAGCACGCTCCAGCAGTCTCGTCACCGACACTGACCGCGACCAGTTCACCTGTGTCGCTTCCTTCGCTGGTGAGTAGTACGACCACAGTAGAAGTAGTATGAGCTAGTTACAACCACAGTAGTTACAAGTTACAACCACAGTATTAGAACCCCGTTACTACCACAGTATTACCTACGACCACACGTCCTAGTTATTGCGTTCTCGTATCCTTAGCTTTCCCTTCCAAAATACATACAGTATCTTCTGGTCAGCTCAAAATCCCGTGAGTTTGTTTGTGCATGACGTCAAATCATGGCCAAGACATCATCACAGGGTGTGTCAAGTTCTATAAATAGAAATGATAATCCCAACTCATTTTACCACTCCCCTGATCTCAATAATACGACCCTCATATCAAACCTAATATCTATAATATCTGATTAAATCTTATTATCTGTGTCCGGCCCTGATGGCAGAGAATTTCCTGCTTATTTTCAACTTATTAGAACTGTGTATGGGGAGCTGGGAAAGCTAGGCAATTAATCACGATATTGTCATTGTTTTAATAATATTGTAAACCCCGTGTATTTACTCCACACTACAATTCCCCGTCCAATGGGTTTCCAGAATCCTCCCCCGCCAGCCAATGAGAGCTCATTTCTGCGGACATGTGACAATATATAATATGTGTGCTTAATTAATCAGTGCTCCGCCATTACAATCGTCTTATTATTGGACATTTTCACCGTATGTCGGATTGTCCTTGATTTGATTATAAGTGGGACACTTGTAAAATGTAATAAGATGTAATAAACGGCTTTTGAATCTTATCGCTACTTATGTTAGACACAGAGCTAGTATATCTGGAGCTCTAATATGATTAGAAGAAATTGTAAGCAGAATATTTCTCCTTGATGTTATGAGGATGCCTTGTTGTACGGAAAATCGGGCGTTTAGAGTTACTACCTATTCTAAACAGGAGCTCTAGAGAACAATTGCTCCTTAAAATCCCTGTTAAGATTTTAGAATGGGTCTAACTAAACCGTCCTCTAAATTCACTTTGCGTCCCCCAGGCAGCAGATATCAATGTGATTGACACAACCCCAAAGCCTCACGATAACCAGAAGAGTATTGAAATGTTGAGGAATAAGGCGAAGGAGTACGCATCCGCAATGGGAGTTAAGTCCTGAGCAAATGTGTTCTCATGAAGAATGAGCTGGTAAGTCAAACGCAAGGATATGTTTTCTAAAGTTTGGCGCATTCATTTGGTCTTCATCATTTGAATTTTTATTTTTGTTTATGTGAATTTCTTCAGGACTCAAATGAAATCGGAAGACACAGACAACCAAAGATGAAGAAAGAAATAGTTGATGAAGAACTGTAAAGGCATTTCTTTTCGAATATACTGCACGTGTAATGTTGAGCGCGCGCGCAACACAGGGTGGGCGTGTACACTGTACATATTATAATTATGTATTTCATCAGCACTATGCGCATTTCATTATTTTGAGTTGAACGTGTTTTTTAGTTTTCTGACCGCTGCATTTTGATTTTATTCTTCTTTTAGAGGAGTTTGCTCAAGTTGTAAATTTAGCACGGGTTCCAATTGATCAATGCAATTGCAAATGATATTTAGTGCTTTTGAACTGTTATATACGTTTTCACTCGGAATTAGGGGAATTCAGGACTTTGGCCGATCATGTATCATTGAAAAGGTGTAGATTGCGATAGGCTGACTTTCTCTTTAAAGAGAATTCATCCGCTTTCATACTGCTAATAGGACATCATTGATCTTGAGAATATCTTTGAGTGAAATTCTAATTCCATGACTGTGTCCAATTTTTAAAATTAAATTCAATGTTATGTTGTTATTTTTGACTATATATTTATTGTAGTTCATTGATTATATTTGTGATTCGAATTTCGATCATCGATAACATTTTAGATTTATGATCAATGATGTTGGTTTAATGGTTTATCATTATGCTCAATGGTATTGGTTTAAATGATTATATTTATACTCATATTTCGTGTGGGCGGCGCATGCTCTGTCCAGTTTTGTTTTGTCATATGTTAATTTGCCGGATGTTATCTATCCACTGTTTCTTTCGCGCGGCGCGCGCAAGAAACAGTGGACAGATAACATCCGGCAAATGCTAATGCTTTCTGACCTCTGTTTTGTGTTTCTCGCACCCGCGCGAGAAGCAGAGTCAGATAACATCGGACAGTGACAATCAGATAACAATCAGATAACATAACAGTGACAATCAGATAACATCGGACAGTGACAATGAATCATTGCCAGGCATCGAAAAATTTTGTCTGTCCTGTTAGTCAGTGGCCTGAAAAGTCGTAGAACCACGGAGACGCGCAGCGCGGGAGTATTTGGGTCGCGCCGGGCCGTGCAATCCGGGAACATTCTTTCTGACCTAGTCTGTTTCTCGCACGCACGCCTTCGCCCTTCATCGATGATCATAAACTTAAACTTAAAGGCGCGCGCGCGCGAGAGGCAGAGGTCAGATAAAATCCGACAAATAAACAGTTCTCAGAATCAAACGACCCGGACCAGATGTTAATCTGGTTTATCTGACCAGTTCCTCGCGCGCCTTCAATGTTCAAGTTCAACGCCCGAGATCAGGAACTGGTCAGATTAGTCAGATGTTACCTGACCTGTTTCTCGCGCGCGCGCCTTCATCGAAAGCCTGTTTCGGCCTTCGATGAAGGCGCGCGCGGGAAACAGGTCAGGTAACATCTGACAAGGTCAGATATAATTATAAACATCTGTGAATGTTATCTGACAAGATAAGTAGCAGATAACATCTGACATCGAATACTGCATTCAAATACGACAGAAATTGACAACCGATCAACATGCCTCAAAATCTTGTCAGATTAATTTTATCCGACCTCTAGTGTTTCTCCGTCTCGCGCGCGCGCGAGAATGGAGAAAGTTGAAACGGAGGTCAGATAAAATCTGACAATCAAAATCAATAATGAAGTCAAAAGTAATACCCGATTATGGCGGATCAGGAGGCTCACCTGGAATTTTNTTGTAGTTCATTGATTATATTTGTGATTCGAATTTCGATCATCGATTACATTTTAGATTTATGATCAATGGTGTTGGTTTATCATTATGCTCAATGGTATTGGCTTAACTTTAAATGATTATATTTATTTCTGTTCGTTCATACTCATATTTCGTACGTGGGCGGCGCATGCTCCTTCCAGTTTTGTTTTTTCATATGCTAATTTGCCGGATGTTATCTGTCCACTGTTAGTGTTTCTTTTGCGCGCCGCGCGCAAGAAACAGTGGACAGATAACATCCGGCAAATGCTAATGCAAATGCTTTCTGACCTCTGTTTCGTGTTTCTCGCGCCCGCGCGAGAAGCAGAGTCAGATAACATCGGACAGTGACAGTTTAATCATTGCCAATGCCAGGCATCGAAAAATTTTATCCGTCCTGTTAGTCAGATGTTACTTGACCTGTTTAGTGTTTCTTACGCGCGCGCCTTCATCGAAGGCCGATGAAGGCACGCGCGCAAGAAACAGGTCAGGTAACCAATAACCATGCATCTGACGAAGTGACGCGCGATAAACAGTGCAGTTGTCAGATTTTTTGTGAACACGTTGCGCGCCCCTGTTCTATGCTCCTCAGTGGCCTGAAAAGTCGTAAAACCACGGAAACACGCGAGTATTACTATTCGAGTCGCGCCGTGCTTGTCAGATGTTACCTGACCTGTTTCTCGCGCCTTCATCGAATTCGAAGGCCGAACTGTTTCGGCCTTCGATGAAGGCGCGCGCGCGAGAAACAGAGGTCAGATAAAATCCGACAAATAAACAGTTCTTGTTAAGTGGACATGGAACAGATAACATCCGGCAAAATAATAGATTTAGTTCTCAGAATCAAATGACCAGATGTCATCGGACCAGTTCCTGATCCTCGCGCGTCTTCAAAGTTCAATTTCAACGCCCGAGATCAGGAACTGGTCAGATATGATAATAAACATCAGTGAATGTGATCTGACATCTGACATGATAGGTAGCAGATAACATCTGACATCAATACTGCATTCAATTTCAAATACGACAGAAACTGACAACCGATCAACATGCCACAAAATCTTGTCAGATTAATTTTATCCGACCTCTGTTTCTCCATTCTCGCGCACGCGCGAGAATGGAGAAAGTTGAAACTGAGGTCAGATAAAATCTGACAATCAAAATCAAAAATGAAGTCAAAAGTAAATGTTGTTTAAAATACCCGATAAAGTACGCGTCTAAGTCAAAGGGCCCGTTTCACTTTTAATTTAATAGCGGCAGTGCCATAGTATTTTTCGTCATTCATCAATCATTGTGATTCAGATTGAGCTAGTCACTGCACTGGTCATTCATCCATCATCGATCATACTCATTGCCACTGATCAATCTTCATCAGCCAATGCATCATCTGGATGAATATCAACTGGGTACTCATCCACAATTGGCGCAACGAAGCTACAAATCTCAAACGGCAAAAAATCCGAGGAAATCGCTCTTTTGAACTTCTTGGGGATGGCTCCATCGCTTTTTCGGAGGGAAAAGTATGATTCACCTCTGAAAAACATCAAATAGTTCTCGTAAAATGAGTTTGTGACGGCATTGATTTTGTCAGTGTCGAATTTCCACTTTTTAACCGTCTCATAATGAGACTCCAGTCGTCTACTGTCCGCCGACACAAAGTCCATCGTCCACTTGCCGACTTTTCCCGTGTCTTCAAACAAAAATACGCTGTTTTTGTCGAAAGTCGAGGCCCCCGTCAACACACCACTGGTCCGGAATAGACTGCTCAATTTTCTCGGTTTCTTGTTTTTCCTCCTCAACTCTCCTTGCTCAACATCACTGTTCACATCATTCAGCTTCCACTCATAAACATCACTCCCGTCGACAAAGTAGATAAGTCTCTTCATGTACGGACTGTTAACAACCGCCGTGAAGGAGGGAGGGATTCCCTCAAATTCCTCGTTGATATACTTGGGATAGCCACGGGCAAGTCGGGGTCGATTGCTCGTGTAGAAATACTTGGCGAATATCGTGTTTCCGAACAGGTACAGAAAGTTTCCTCGTCGGAGAGCGGCACGGATGTAATTCTGACACGGCCATGACCCGGAAGTGGCTTTCTCATCCGTGGGCGGGACTACTGTAACCGGTGGAGTGGTCGGGATGGGGCCCTCCGACTCCCCCTTCTCACAGATAAAGTGCTCTGTTTTGATGAAATCCCCTCCGTTACAATCGATAAACTGCCAGACGGGGGAGTTCTCGGATACCTTCATTCGGAGACATTTCTCATTCTTGGGATTCATTTCCTTGGCTTTGTTCTTTCTCGGCCACCAGTCGAAATTCTTGTCATTCACCCAACCCCGTGCTGACGATTTCCTGCCGATCCAAGTTGGAGTCCGCCCGTTTGCCACTCTCTGTAGGAGGAAAGCGTTGAGAGGACTATTCGTTACACTCGCCAGCAATCCACCCTCGGCCTTGCACTGCAACTGAGCTTCATCCCACGTCACACCACGCGAGATGGTGTGAACTTTGTAACACATCCCCTCAAACCCATACCACGTTTTATCACACTGGACATTCGAGTTCCCGTATGCCATCTTCACCGCCAGGATGTCGTCCTCGTGAAGCTGGCCGGCGTAACCGCCCGGTAAATCTGCCCCGATAATAGGTTCCATGACCGATCCCGCTTCCCGCGAATGCTTCAACCCGAGGAAGTGACCGAGTTCGTGAATAGTGACGTAGAGAAAGTTCACACTCTCGTCATCAGTCTCGTCCCAGTTTGCTGTGTCACGGTAGTGGACTCCACCGTGAAACTGAGGGTCATGGGGGAAGGGAGCGTGAGCGAGTTCATTGTCCGATTGGAAAGTGTAATCATTGTGCTTATCCGGGACAAACATAAGATTCACATCTGCGTCAAGCTCCCCCTCCTCAGCTCTTGTAAACTTGATTGCCGGTCCTATCGCACTTTCCCATGCTTTGAACGCAGTGTCTACCTCTGTTTGAGCATAGCTCAGTTTCTGCCCTGTAGGACCGTTGTGCAACTTGTACGTGTACTCGGGTTTCGATTCGAGGTCGAGTAGCTGCGGCTGCAGAGCGTACCTCTTCACTCTCCTCTCTTCTACATCCCTCCGCAATCGGTTAGCATGGTCAGAATGCCCCTGCAGAGTGAGAACATTTCCCATGATCTCTGCAGAGTAATCATCCAGATTTCCATCCTCGTCAAATGTTATGTCCGGGAGGGAACATCGCTTTTCGCTCATCTTATGGAACAAGCCCTGACCTTCCTGTGTCCTGCTGACCGTTTTAAACGTTTCCATGGAAACCAGAAAATCATCCATCGTCACAGCTTCATTACACTTCCCTCTCGCTGATAGGGCTCCTTTCAAATACCCAAACTTTGTTAGGTAGCCTGCCGGAGTGTCCTTGATCGGATCATTCTGGTTGATACCCTCCTCGAGCATTGCTATGGTTAGCTTCTTAGTTGGATTTGGGATGTCTTTGATCTCCTTCTCAGACTCTTTAGCATTTTCACGATTCTTCAATGTGTCGAGGGACGTACCGAGGAAGTCCAAATCGGTAGCGATCTCGTCGAATGAGGTGAAGCATTCTTCCTCACTGGAAATACCGAGGAAAGACCCGTCCAAACAGGAGACTGTACCCTCGGTGAGGGGGAGTGAGGAGGCGAAGGAGAGGAGGTGAAGGAGGAGGGGGATGAAGAAGATCGGATCTGTCATTATATCGTATATCTGGAGAAAATATGGGGTCAAAATTATGATATGAATATATGGATTAAATGAAGAAATATTGAATTGGGGTTCTCGAGAGATATATTGGGTTACAAATTAGATGGGGTGGGGCACACTTCAAAATTTTTAGAAAAAATTGCGTGATATCTTTCAAAAAGGTTTTAAAAAATTTTCAACATTCATAGGTGTCAAAGTCTAGGAACACAAACTAAAGATCAACTCTGGGGACCGAAAACAACCTTGTGAGAAATTCAATCCCAGCTTTTTATAATTTCTTCCTACTTCGGATGGAGCAATCTTCTTAATTAGATTTGGACTTAATTGGATTTTGATTCTTCATCCTCTGCCATAATACATGATAATAATACAACAACCTTGAGCTCATACGTAATAATAGTGTATTCTAAACTCAGTCTAATTTGGATACTTCCGGCGTTTCAAATCGAAAGTAATGAATTAGGTCATCCAGAAACGGATTTAGAGTGCACTCAGTCATGTATTGAGACGGGAGTTGAATATTCGCAGATTATTCATCAAAACTCATTGGTATGCCTGATCTAATATGTTCCTGTGAAGTCATCGGCATAATAAGCTTGTGAACTTGAGAAAAGCACTCCAGACGAAAAAGAAGCTAAATATCCGAAATATTATTGCTTATCAGTCATTAACATAGCTCATCAATATTGCTCATCAACAATGACCGTAGGTATCATCTGTCCAATATGTATGATGTAAATCGGACATCTGCAGAGCTTATGAGACCACTATTATCAATTCCAATCAATTCAAATATTCACGCGAGATTAGTCTGAATGTGGACAGTTACGAGGTATATATTACCTGGGACATACTTCCTATAACATGAGACATGCTCTAGATTCTATCATCCAATGTTTCAGACCATCCACCTGCACTTGCAGTACCCACTGATATATGCTGCATATCATGATAACTCTCTCTTTCTCATATAGCTAGTCTCTCTCTATCCCTCAGACACGTATGTACCTCATAGAGTCCTGTGCAGAGTGGAGTACTACACACACATCTCTCTCATAGTATACATACGGGTTACCGCCACTCCTTCATTAACCATTACAACATCGTGTGTGTACCGGAAATTATTACACTTTGTTCTCGTTGATACTATGTCAGCCTCGTTTTCGCTTTTGAGTGTTTTGTCATATTTATTCAATCAGGTAGAATAAGATTAACGCTTTTGAAAAGTTATGTCATGGACTATAATAACCTAAACCAACCTCAATTATGTCATAGGTGTGAGGAGGAAGGCACACGTACGAACATCGTTAACCCCTGAACCTCCTTCCGGTCATGTTGGAAGAATCCCACAGCCCCTCTGATGAAGAGGAAGGGACCAGTGACTTACCAGCGTCCCCCTCTCCTCAATCCCGTGACAGTATCGAGATTATTGGGGAAGAGCACGTGCTGGAGAGCCGCGCCGCGCAAGTTGATGTTGTCGATTCTGATAGTATCCATGACAACAGTGTGGGAGATAATAACGCGCAGGATATGAGTCACGTGACCAAAGTTCAAAATCAACTGACTGATCACGTGACCAGTGTTCTTGATGGCAAACAAATGGATGAAGCAGCAAAGGCCGTGACGGATATTTCAGTAATTTGCCGGGCACTCAGAGTACTTTTCATCATGCAAATCTCGGTAGCATTTCAGTTTTTGAAACGGAAAGCAATCAGATATACGAACAACGATCGATTGCGGCCCCTTAGGGTGTTTGTAAAGAAACAATATGGGGTTATCTCAAAACACTTTTCCAACTCAGTCAAGCCCCAAGCCCAAGCACACGGGAAAATTCTGCTAGGAGTTGGTATGGTCTTAGCATCCTGGACTGTTTTCATCATCCTCTATTATCACTTATTTTCCGGTTCTGATTACTTGGAACACTCGTACGAAGGTCCGCGGAAGTCCCCGCTTCTCTACGGCCCTTTCTACAAGCGACATGTCAGTACACGGGAAAAGTCTAGTCTAAAGGAGGAATCGATGCAGGTTCACAGGTTTAACGGTTTCCTGAGCAATCAGCTACCTCTGAATAGGCAAATACCAGACACACGATCAGAGGGGTAAGTCTCGCAGAGACCAGAAATAGGTTAATGAACCTATTGAAATTACTGATTGAAACATCCGTGAATGTACAGAAACTGATATACGATCATTATGTAAACGTCCCCTTTCCCTAATTGCTAATTGAGAACTTTTTTGGGCAATTAGCCATTTGTCCTAGATGTTCGAAAAACTTACCTACCACTTATCATATACCACTCCTAAGTCCAAACTACATTTCCACTGCTGCAGGTGCTCAGATCTGCTCTACCCCCACAACCTTCCTGTTGCAAGTGTGATAGTGGTGTTCCACAACGAAGCTCTCACTGTTCTCCTGCGGACTGTACATAGTATCCTGAACAGAACTCCTCCCAGACTCCTCAGAGAGATCATCCTGGTGGACGACTTTAGTGATCATGGTAGGGGAAATAGATATTAAATAGGGTCACAAATGTGTTCTCAAAATGGATTCTCCTGTTGTTGTAATTTAATTGAAAATCAGTTTCTACCTCCGTATGCGTATAAAGTTGGCACACCATTTCAACAAAATGTAGGATATGATCACAGTATACATGCTAAATTAAAACCAATTGGTACTCTCAGAGGAGCTAGCTACACTGGACGCAGAGATAGCTAAAGTCCCCAAAACCAGACATGTTCGTTTGCCCAAGAGAAGTGGACTGATAAAAGCGCGGTTATTCGGGGCGGCTAGAGCAACAGGGGAAGTGATGATCTTTCTTGATAGCCATTGTGAGGTGAATGATCAATACACAATGACAAATTCCACCTACCAAGACTTGCTAGAAGAGTTGTCAATTCATTGAATTTGAAACTTCAATTCGATTCTCTTACTAACACTTGAGTAAGGTAAGTGGTAGTACTTAACCTACAATTCAGAACATTATTCAAGTTTCTACCTTGTCAAGTTCCTACCTTATTCAAGTTTCTATCATATTTCAGTGTAACAAAGGATGGATAGAACCACTCTTGTGGGAGGTTAAGAAGGACAGAAGAACTGTTCCCAGTCCAATCATTGATGTGATCAAATTTGATGATTTTGAGTATCGACAAGCAATTCCACAGGTAAGGGTCGAGTGCCCCCACTTCATGATAAGCCTTTCATTCTTCCAAACTAGCATTTAAGGAATAGCTGGATCCTAGAAGCCCACTGCAATTATAGTTGGGGATAAGAATTGTGCTGTGGTGATTGATTGCCGCCTTATAGAGGCGTGATGACAATTATCTATGTCCTAACTCACTGTTTGGTTCTGCAGGTGGGAGCATTTGACTGGAGTTTCAACTTCTACTGGCAAATAAAGGAACAGGGAGGAAACTTGACAACTCCTCTCATGTAAGTTATCTAAGTTTATTCATTGTTTCGTTTTGTTGAGAAATTCTCGAGTAATCCCTGAGCTGCTCAACAAGTAACTACATACCGTTACTGTGATACACCTTTATACATAGTAAAACAGCATAGGGAAGTCTTATTAACAGTGATACATTTACCAGTGTTTCACATCGATTTCCTCAGAGCCCCCGTCATGGCAGGAGGTCTCTTTGCCATAAACAAGGACTACTTTGAGGAGATAGGAACATATGATACCGACATGAACATTTGGGGAGGAGAAAACATGGAGATGAGCTTCAGGGTAAGGTTAAGAACAGGAAAATTACTTGAAAAAAGTTAAATACAACTTTTTCATATTTCTCTCCCTTTTCTTGTTAGGTCAGTTAGGTATGACCATTGTCATAGACACTTTCCTGGTCCCATAATCTAATTCAATAGGGTGAAATAGTGTTCCATCGCAGATTTGGATGTGTGGTGGTCGACTCCTGTCCTTGCCATGTTCCCGAGTTGGTCACATATTCAGAGACAGAGCTCCGTACAGTTTCGGCGATCAGAGTGTCACGATGACTTTGCTACGGAACTATGCGCGGGCAGTTGAGGTAGGTGTACATGTATTCATAGGCTGATAAGTATGATTGATACCTAACTGATTAGGGATGATCGTTATACCTAATAGATTAACAATCATATCCGATCGGAAATCTTGGTCTTACAAAACCAAAAATATGTATTCCGGCCCCTTGATAGGTTTGGTTGGATGACCACAAAGCTCTGTTCTACCGGTTTGTCCCCCTTGCTAAAGATGTCGATGTTGGCGACATATCATCTCGAGTAGCTCTCAGGAGTCGTCTCAAGTGTAAATCATTTGATTGGTATCTTGAGAACTTGCTACCTTCCCTCCCAACTGAGAATAGACTACTAGCTTCAGGACAGGTGCGGCTTTTTTCACTGTACCTATTGATGCCGACTGAGTAGGCATGAGCAGATGATCGAGAAAAACCCTAACCCTGATCTTGCAGATAAGGAATCCGAAGGTTAACCAGTGCATTGACACACTGGGTATGAGGAAAGCTAATGACACTGTCTCTCATTACAGATGTCTTCCTACACGGGAAGTCGGTTACACAAACCAGGTATTATTATAGATTCCACATAGAATGGAAAGAGAAGGTGACAAATTGATCATGAGCCATGACGTAGTGAGATCGAAACCCGCTATATTCTCCCCCCCCAATGTTCAGGTTTGGATGTATTCCAAGAAGTACGAGTTGGTCTCCCTTGAGAACTGTCTTGATGCCTATGTGGAGGATCCGGATGACGTCAGTTTTAAGAGGGTGGCTTTATATCCATGCCATGGGTTTGGTGGGAATCAGAAGTGGCATTATAGCTCGGTGAGTCATGCAATTATAGTTACTTGAATTTCCAGGGTGTCAAGCTCTACTACAATTACAAACCCCCCTTCCCCTACATAGTCCATGCGACAGCTTAGATAAAATCCCCCTGAGATAACTTCCACGATGCAGTAATTCTCTACCACTGGCTATGCTCATAGCTGCTGCAGAGGGAGTTGATAACGCCTTATCATTTCAGACACAACAGTTGATCCATGAGCCGTCTCAACTGTGTCTCTCAGTAGGAGATCCTAAGCAACCCAAACTATTCCTGGACAAATGCAGTGACTCGCCCTACCAGACTTTCACATTTACAAACATTTACATAAGAGATGATTTTGATTTTTGATGCATGAAACCTTGAATTTAGAATTAAATGCAATTTCTCATGTTTTCTTGTTCATAACAGGTGCCTGTATTAAGTTTCGAGCTGTTTTGATACAATCTCATAAAAAAGTAAATAGAACACACCATACATCCATAAAAGGAGGCATCCCTGGTAAAAACCTATTTCTGAGAAAGGCAACACACCATCCATCAAGGATCAAACTATCCAAGTTGATTTGCTGAACACTCACTCACGAAAAACAGTTACCTTCTCTCCATACTCATCATAAATTGTCAATTCATCTGTTGCATCAAACGGCAAATGCTTAGCATTTTTCATGATAAAGTTCTGCATATTCTCGTTTGATTCCCGTAGGAACTTCATCTTGGTTTCTGTTTTGTTGATCCATGATCTATACTGCTCATCCCATGTTTCTACACAGTGCTGTCTGATATTTTCCTCGTTTTCTTCCCACTCATCCTCCTTCTCTCTCAATTCCTGTAGAAAAAAAGCACATTTTACTAAAAGTATGGATCTTTCATAATGACATACATATTATAGATCAAATAGAATCGTTCCTATAACTCGGAGATTTATCATGAAACCCACCTGAGATAATTTATTTAGCTTTGCCCTCAGCTTATGATTTTCCTGGTTGATGTGCTTAACTTGTTCCTCCATCCTCTTCTTCTCCTCGGCATATAGATGAAACACTGAAGCTCCATTTGGGGACGTTATGGTCTGCTTCACACTTTCCTCCGTTGCCTTCTTCAGAGCTTCACTCAGCTTTTCGATAGTCTGCTTCAACATTTCCACCTCTTTTGAATGAATCATCCTCTGCTTCTCTCTTTCAGTTTTAAAAGCAGTTTCCAGTAAAGCTATCTCAGCAGCATGGGCGTCACATGAGATGTACTCCTTCGATCTCTCTCTACTGATGGTTTTGAGCTCAGGTGGTTTCTGAGGTTTGGTCAATGCCGCTGGGTTGTAGATTTTAGGTAGACTTGGAGTTGTTTTGGGAGGAGGTGTATTGTTTATATCCTGCCCAACGCCTTCACAGTGGCATGTTTGTACAAATTCTGCTTGACATGACTTATTGTCTGTGAAAATCTTGCATTGTGCCCAATTTTCCTTCACCCGTTTCCTTTGCTTTCGCTTCGGAATTTCTGCTTCTTCAGGAGGCGAAAGGAGGAAAACATCAATGGTATTCACTCCTCGATC
This sequence comes from Beroe ovata, assembly GCA_946803715.1. Lineage (NCBI taxonomy): Eukaryota > Metazoa > Ctenophora > Nuda > Beroida > Beroidae > Beroe > Beroe ovata. Next base: position 389,381 of record CAMPET010000017.1, on the reverse strand, counting down.
ATGTGATTTGACCTTACAGGGTACTTCAATGATCTTCTCCTCGACTTGAATAGCTGGGATAGGTGCAACCTGTCCAAATACTGGCTCTGAAATGTCCCTATTGATGATCTCTGTCTTCACAATGGTCTGGTTTTTTGCTTTCCTCAGGACATCAAGACGGTCTTTGAGAGTGGATATTTGATTATGGAGTTCCGATATTTGCTCCTTAGCCCGTTTGTATTCAGCCTTGTAGTTAGTCTTGGTCATTTCCTTTCCGTAGTCACTTATGATCAATCAACAGGTTCTGAAAAATTACAATAATTAATCCACTGAGGTTTTATTTCGACAATTGGCGGGGTTTCGTACTATGAAGATGATACATTATATGTGCCTTGAAAAACTCACCAAAATTAAGAGTCTGCAAACAGAAACAACATTTTTGAAAATGAAATGAAATTTTTGCCGACAAGAGATTCAACACTGAATAGAGAAAAAACAGTGCAGCTGTACGAGGAGTAACTACGAGAGTAGCTGTTTAACAGGTACTACATGTATTGAAGTGCATGCATAACGCTTGATAAGCAAGCCAATCCATCTTTTCGAGCAACTCCGATCTTAAAAACAGTAATGTACAGTGTACAGTATTGCACAATGTTATACAACATTTGATATAGATTGGTGAGCGGGCCATTTTACTCAAACATCTAACATGGCATTAGTTTCAAATGCTGCGGGAGGCGTACATTCCTGTGATAATCTCGGTAAGTCTCAAAATGATAGGATCAAATCTCTTGTGAAGGAAGTCTTTCAGGTCTCCTTACAAACTTCTTTAAGTCATCGGGAATTTCAGGAACGCCAACTTGTGTGGTATCATCGAGGAGGAACCAGGTACCCATTGCAGCAATCAGACTCATCCCTCCAAATATTCCAAGTACAACCCTTTGATCAAGATAATCATACAACAGGGACACATACGGGCCACTGATAGATCCAAGTCGGGCGGAGCCAGAACAAAATGCCACAATCATGCCACGGTGGGAGGTCGGGGACAGCTCAGAGGTATAGAGGAAAATGGTGACAAACTCACACCCGATAAAGACAATTGCTATGAGACATGCAACTTGCTGCAACGTCCAATGTTGGGAAAATTGTAGAGGAATCATAGCAATAGCAAAGCACAAAGCTATGCCGATGAATGATGTGATTTGGGTCTTTTTTGCGCCAAATAACTGGACCAAACTGAACGTGGAGGTACATGCAATGATTTCCGAGAGCACAGCAAGACTTTGGCTCTCAAATATATTTGATCCCATCTTGTGCCAGCCGAAGCTGAGGCCATAGTACAGCAGTGCAACTACAATGAAACAAAAAGAAAGGAAGAGAGTTCGTTTCATCATCACAGGATAGAGGATAAAATCCTTCAGTTGCTCCAGTAAGCTCTTCTTATTAACACCTGAGTTTTCACTAGTCAGCAGTATATCGTCCTCAAACTTAGGAGTCCCAAAAAATGCTGCCAACTTGTTTAGGATAACTCTGGCTTCTTTATCTTTCTTCGAGCAGATAAGGTATCGGATTGACTCTGGACAGAAAAACAGGGGCAGGTGAAGAATGAATGCAACACCAGCCACGACACAGATATTGTGCCTCCAATTTTCCATCACGAATGATATCAGAATCATGATACTTCCACCAATAGGCCACGTCACAGCAACGATTGCATTTGTGAAATTTCTGAGCCTGATAGGAGCAAACTCAAACATCCACACAACTTTGCCATTATAGCTCACGACAGCCGCCATCCCTTGTAAGATACGCAGCCCCAACATGACCTCAATATTTGGAGCAAACGCCTGGATCAAGGTTGCTAAAACAGCAACAAACCCCGCACCAATGACCACAACTTTTCTCCCCAGCTGATCAAAGAGACTGGAACTAACCAACAATCCGATGAGTGCACCAACGAAGAAGAAACTATTGATACTTGACTTATCTTTCTCAGAGTTGCAATAGATATCCCAATCGATGGCAAAACTCGTCCTTAGAGGTGTCCAAGTAAAGTCAGAACCAGCAACCAAATCATTTGAACACATGGTGTGTCTACTGAAGAAATCAGTTCCGTTATCATCAGGGTTGTTGTGCAGGTATTGCTGTTGGAGGGCAAAGCACTTCTCAGAAGTGCAGTTCCATTCAGAATATGGAATATAACCTGGATGAAAGTTATCTTGATGAGTAACTTGAAAACCGATTGGATTGCATAGCAGATATGATTCGTATATTAATCATATTTGTTTATGTTTGTGAAAGTGAGGAAAACTCAAACAGACATCACACTGACCATTGAAGATAGGATGATAGCACATCATACTAGATGTAAGTTGTGAAAGAAGGAATATTGATAAGAACATGATGTATCGTGGTAGACTCCCGTTGCCACCAACCACCCTGTGAAAAATAGATTGAAACACAAACGAATCTATGTCTAATGAAGTGTAACGTTGAGAATCCATTTACTTATCATTATTACCTCCTGATGATTTCCTCAACAGTAACGTTATTAACATAAAGTCCTTCCTCTTCATTCTCAGCCGACTTCAAGGGCAGGTACTCCTTCTTCAAAACATTCTCCCCATTCTCTCTATTTTCTTGCTCCATCTAAAATATTTGTCCACATGGCCAGCGCTGAGTTTCAAGAATTTCAAAGAAATTGATATCACAAGACACAAATGTTCCATTGACATAGTACAGAAGTCAAAAGTTGGTGAGGTCAAACTGCAGTAGAACTTGAGATAAGAGCAAATTACATCTCGGAATGAGAAATCAAGAAATTAGGGAAGGTAACTGAAACCTGCGAAGCGCTGACCCTTCACCAAATAATTTCAAAGAGATCCGCAATATTTCAGATCAAATTAACTTATTAAGACCGGTAAACCATGGAGGTCGAATATTCAGGAATTCATTCAGTAGACACTCAAACTTGAAGATTTCATTTCCCAGGGATTATAAAAACTTATCCAATTTACAAGGTAGAAGTCAAACCATTGAACATTGAGTTACCCGAATTAATGTTAAAATAGTACTGGGAAAGTCGTGGTAATATCAGCAATTCAATGAAATTAATTCTTAATGAAATTAAGATTGGTAAAAAGATGACACTGTCATAACAAGAGGATTAGTTTGTCAAGATATCAATCGGGGGGTCCTTTCCGAAACAGATAAATAAATTGCAGACTTTCACTTCAATTCGGGATGAACAAAGTAATAAGGACCTCGAAGCATCAAGCTGAAATACCTGGATAGGTACAAAATAATGCCATACATGATTGTTATCCAGGAAAGTTTGGATTATATGCAAACTGATTTGGATTGACGCCAGCTCCAGTTGGAGGGGGTTGAGCTGACTCGGGTTGATAGGCTCCTTGTGGGGGAGGATATGCACCGCAATGAGGGGGATAGGGCCCCTGAGGTGGGTAGGGTGCCTTGGGAGGATAGGATGCCTGGGGAGGGTAAGGCCCCTGAGGGGGATACTGATAGGGGCGCTCAGCGGGATATGGCCCCTGAGGGGGATAGGGGCCATGGGGAGGATACGGACTTGGAGTGGGATCATATGTGGGTTGTGCAGGATATCCTGGATTGGTTGGTTGTGCTGTCTGGGCTCCAGTAGCAGGGTATTGCTGGCCGGTCCATGGAGCTGGTGGATGATGACTGGCATGGTTTGCACCAGGCTCAGGTGGAGGCGCACACGGGTTCTGGGGCATTTGTGTGGAGGGTCCTGCTTGAACATGCGTGGAGGGTTTAGGTACCTCTCTTCCCTTCTCATCAACATAAATAATACCAGTCTTCCCATCTAACACGCACAATTCCAATGGAGCAGCGGCAGTAGCAGTGTCTTTCCCCTTGTCACTGTTCTCATTGACAACTCTGTTTTCCACTACCAGAATATTCATTTCTACATTCGGTTGCGATCGTTGTGCACGCACTTTAGCTTCATTCTCAGCCTTCCTTCTTCTCTTTGCTTCTTCTCTACTTCTTGATTCAGACACGGCACGCTTGCAATACTTCCAAAAACCATACAGCAAAGCTACCACCAACACTGCACTCCCAACATACAGACCAAGTTTCACCTTGCTATAGCACTTTCCGAGGAGCTCCATATCCCCACTGCCGTTACACTGTGACTTCTTCACACATTTACCAGCACCCCGACGTCCCTCAGTCGTCATCCCATCTGGACAAGGTCTACAGAGTGTGCTGTTCTTGTCACTAAACGTTTCCTCGTCACAGACACCACAATACTGCTCTCCAAACGAGCTATATGAGTAGTATCCAGCATTGCACGCGCATTTCTCATATGTGCCGTCGTTGTAGCTGTTGTCAGGACAAGCTCTACATCCCATGTCAGACCTTGCGTAGCTGGAATTGCATGCGCAGGAGATGGTCGTGGTGTAGTAAGGGTAGCTTGTGTTACAGTTGTCAGTGGATGTTAAGTTCGTGTCGGCGTAACATTTATGCGACCCGGAATTTGTTGTTTCACAGAACAAATCCTTGAGGGCGAGAGGATGCGAATTTGCCCATCTCGACGAATAGTACTTGTAGTCGATGTAAGTTCCAGAACCTGTGTATTTTACCCATTCTGCCCTGTGGAAAACGGTGGCCGAGTCAGAACTCAGATTTTTGACATATTGACAGACAATGTCAGCTGTTGAGTTTGAGGGTGTCAAATTTGGCGATGATCCAGATCTGCAGACAGTTCCTGCCTTGTCGTGGACATAAGTGTCTCCGGTGTACGTCAGAAGAACTCCGGTGTGCGATGGGGTCGTAGCACTTTTGTAGACAGAGAAGAAGAGAGCTGTCTCACCTGGAATTAGGCCGAATATGTACGTGGGCTTTCAATGATATTTCGGTAAAATCATATAATTCGAATTTTGTAGTCTCCACGGATATATAGTTTGAGATATTGATAGAATGACATGCACTTTTACCTGTTGATATTAACAAAGGTAGCAGGATCAATGGACCATGTAGGATATTCATCTGAAGATGTTACAATCGTGAGAAGGGTGTCAAGCTTTGGGGCTTCAGATCTGTGATCCAAAGCAGAAATGAATAACGCCAACGGGTACAATTTACCCCTACAGAAGGTTGGAACGCCAACGGGTACAATTTACCCCTACAGAAGGTTGGAACTAAAAGAACTTCCAAGCAAAAACGAATGGGGAAGGGAAGTCTGCAAAAGTAAGTCACGCACCTGAGTCCTGACACGTCAAAAACACACTATACCACATCGGAAGACAGTTCATTTAGGTAAGCTCGGACTGTTGCAGCGCGATCGAATTACAACAATCACTGCATGAATTGATAGCAATACCTAGTGAGTTTATACTTTATCTAGTGAGTCTCGCTACAGGAACATCGAAAACAAATAAATTTCGCCTTTTTTCGGAATAGACATTTATCAACGAGGTCAAAGTACCGATTATTACGAAGGAATCACAGAACAAGACTTAGATCACAACTAGAACATGATACACATGAGAATACTCATGGTTCACATACCCTGCACTAGACATGGGAGGGTTCTAGAACACGCGCCGTGTGAATGACGTTTTCATATATCCACACACGTGACATGTGTGTGTGTGTGTGTGTGTGTGTG
>CAMPET010000017.1:372544-383590 GCA_946803715.1 Beroe ovata | reverse complement strand
TGTGTGTGTGTGTGTGTGTGTGGTCCTATCATATTCAAACAGTATTGCTATCAAGATTATCAATTGCCATCCCACCCCGTATGATAGGAGCTTGAGCAGATTCCACTGACTGGTAGAATCGAAGTGTATCGAGTCAGGGATATCTGGTACTGAATGATCTGTTTGAGATATGAAATAGATTCGGCTTCCTGGACCAATGTACTGAGCTCGTTTTTCCACTCAAGTTACAGGTTTTAGTGATAAAAACGGGGAGTTTCATTATCACTGCGGTAATTCACATGGTAGGTCACGTCATTGACAAGTTCCATCGTAACTAAAGGCCTGTCCCAGGGGGCATTTTTAAAGTCTCGATGACGCTATAGTTTAAAATGCTGGAATTGGGAAGAGATGAATCTGTGCTAGCTGATCTGAGGATTCTGCAGAACTGAAACAGGCATCCTTGACAACAGTGATATACTGATTTTCGGGCAAAACTTGTCACTATTTTTCCCATCTCGTGAAAGCATATCATTTGAGCTTAAATCATCTATCAAGCCCATTTTTTTAATAGCACTTTTCAAGCGTGATCATAAATCACGATTGAACCTACAATACGGCCTACCACTATTATATTATAGTCCGCCCATCGTCAGTGTTGAAAAGACGGCACTATTTGAACTCGCGTTACCGCGGACCAAAAATTACATTCCATTTTGGCGGGGGATATATGGATTCATCCCAGCACACACACACACATACACACACACACACCCACACACACACGCACACATACACACACACACCCACATAGCGAGTGTTGTAACTCCAGTACTCACTTGAATCTGCAGCAAAAATGGAAAATATGTAGGAATCCTAACAACTCGGTACTATAATATACGTTTTTCATATGCGTACGAAGAATGGGGATATATATATTAAGTTTGACATGTAACCTTGGTCAGTTTTCAGGACGACCGCACATTTAGTAGTTACGATTCATGTCGCACATATAGTACCATGCCTTAGATTGATGGAATTTAGATTTCAGTTACCCTAACTCCTCAAGCTTGTCCTAGGACTGGTCGAGATCTTCTTACTTTCTTAGACTTTCACTCTTTATGATTGTGTTATTACTTTATCATTTCAAGAAAAACAGCTGAAGTGTACACTATACATAGCCGTCATGGATTTGAGAATGTTTTGGTCACTCCTCATTCTATTCCCACTGGTTAAATCGGAGAAGATTGCACTGGAGCAAGGTAACGAATCAGCAGCTGAACTATGACAGCTGCTGTAGTTCATCCGATGTTTCGACCGCGGGTCCATACTTTGTTATTGGAAGTTTTTCATCTCTTAACTTTAAAGATGATTGTACATACAATTTCTAGAAAGAACTTTGATTTTCCAAAATGCTAAGACCACAGATCAAATGGGCAATGGCCCGAACCCCCCCCCTGATCACTCTAACTCAGGCTGGACCACGGTATCTCGACAAGGTCCAATTTTCTCCGTGAACATGAACACCGGATCGCTCCAAGTCCAGACAAGTTCGGCACTCGGCCAGAACAAGCAAATCAGTGTCGGTATTATCGGGCCTGATGTCAAAACACGGAAATGGATCGGATCGATACGGATCTTTCTAGATTTGGAACCGAAATTCACAATTGTCGGGTGTACCAATACCTTCGCCCGACTACCGATACCGAATTTTCCTTCCGGCCTCGTCACAGGATATCACGATGTATTTGACATAAAAATACGGGATGAGGCTATTGTTATACAATGTAATGGTGTTGAAGTCCTGAGGTATAGTTACTCGAGTGCCGAAAGGAAGGGCTGTGCAGGTGGTTATAGGGGGATGAAATCGGGGATCAAGTTCTGGAAAAAGGACACGGCGTCAGAGGCTTACAGAGAGGGACCACGAGGTAAGAGATAGTTCCTCAGAAAAAATCATTTCTTCAACGATTGTATTTTCGCAAAATGTTGGAAATTTGAGTGTGCTCCACCCAAAGTATGGACTTATTTTCGATTATAGAAGGAAGATAAGTGAAAAAAACAAACATCATGCAGTTATTAACTACTCACAATTCTTCGTTATTATCCAGATTTTACATTGTAGGTTTTGTAGAAGATGAGTCATTCAAAGAAGCAGCTGCAAACATGGAGTTATGTCCAGATTATGTCCACTCATGTCCATCTGACCCCTGCGTCTCGGCGCACTGTCCACTTCACCCGAACTCCACGTGTGCAGTGGTGGACATGTGTCACGGTGGAGGTTGTAGAGCGGAGTTCAGGGACAGAAATGGGACCGTTGTGTTCTGTGAAGAGAGTGAGAATTTAGAGATTGCCCGTGACGCAGACAAGAGCTCGTTTCAAGACGATGATTATGGGAATACGATTAATGATGGAAGAAATGCTGGCGATGAAAATGATGAGATTGATTTTGAGAGGGGAAATGGAGGTGGTCTAAAAACCAGTGGTGTTCCAGTTGATGACCACTCGCGAAATGGAGATGATTTGGAAAAGAAAAGTGGCAGAGAAAGTGGCGGAGAAAGTGAGGTAGGAAGTGACCTCTCGCAGGAATACAGAGATTGTATCGCGCCGATTGACGCTGTGTTCACCAACCCGAATAAGAGATCAGCCTACATTATCACAGGTAACCGTAATTAATATAGTTGTTGTGATGTGATATTCGTTAAGATACACTAATTCCGAATCCCACTCAATTAATCAATCATCCTGTCATCTCAATCACTTAAGCAGAAGCTTCATCAAACTTTTATTGGCCACAGACGATCTAAGCGATTCGAAATTAAGAGGTTTTTAGAAATATTCTGTTCCCCTGTGCGATATGTGAAACTAAATAGCATAAATAACTTAATTACATTTACTTTCACGCAAGCACTCATTTACAGGTGAAATATCGGTGAAACTGAAGGTGAAACCCGACAAAAACAACTCACCTAGACTCGTCATCGGCTCCCCCAAGCCTGTATCCAAACAGTGGCCAGGTCTGCAGACTCCCGTTGACGCAGCTTTCACTGATTTCCTAAGGAGAAGAACGTTTTTCTTCACCAAAACACGACAAGTTTTCGAGTGGGATTGGATTGAGGGCCGAATGGTTGGGGCGGGTGTGGATTTGGGAGATTCTGAGTTCAGAGGGCTCCCGGATGATAAGGACATAAAGGCTTTGTCAAGGTGAAGCCACGTCATGATCAACTATTGTATTTGTACGTACCGATCTGTATTATCATCACACCAAACTACAATTGCACTAATCATGGTTTTTAAATGCCGCGGAATTCCCTGATTCATCCCCCCTCAAAACAGTTACCGAGACCACGTTGTGTTTGTGTACGAGGGGGAATATTACCTGTGGACGCAACACGAGGACGGAGGAACAGTCCTGTCTGAAGCTCTGCTCTCATGGACCGGGGAAGGTGGGGAAGTGGAGCTTCGCTCTTGATCTCATCTCCATTAATCTCACATCGTTATTAGAGATGCGGCCGTTTCCGAATCCGTGTTACAATTCATGATAACTGCTCTCATGTCTCGGTTATAATTGAGAGTGGGGTCTGGCCGCCGCTCCACTGCAATCCTAATTCCAATTCAATGTTGTTGCACGCTCGACACCGCTATAAACATGCTGCTATATGGGGATGTTTGAATTTTAGCTTTAACTGGTTAGTCACAAAATAATCGATAATATTTCAGCGGATGAGAAAACGGTGAAAGGTGTTAACGGAAAATTGGAGGAGTTTGTGAGGGGTTACTACACCACCGGACAACTTGATGATCCAGAGGTATGCGAACAAGATCATAACAACTATTTTGAGACTCGTGGGTTCATTCTGATCATTCCAGGAAGGTGCAATATAGATATCAAAAATTACTACTAGTATTAATCATTGAAAAGGTGTAGGAATTGAATTCATTTCATACATAACGAGTCTTATATATGCTTCAGAAGCACGTACTGGTAAGGAAGGGTGGACAGGCGTTCTCCTACGCTAAATACAGCGAGAATATGGATCTAAAACGATGTCCTGATCCATTATAAACTCTCGAGAGACTGCAGGAGTGCAGGAACTGGATCAAATTGTTTTGAGTGGGAAATAAGATCGAGACTTTGAATATGTTTTATGATTAAACAGCTGTAATTGAATAAAATATACGTCATACACCATGAATGTTGAGAAAAGTGCCCCTGGCTGACAAATACTGTGGATCAAGATTTCCTCTATAGATCTTTGCGCAAAGGGCAGTTAAAACCCTTGTCATTTTCGATAGTCATAGTTATCAGGTCAGAGAAATGTGTGTTTCATGATTCTGTTTTTAATCTTTTAGGGGAGGAACAGTTGTGTGACTTATTCTGGTCTGTACTGCGTTTCCGCTCCGAATCATCTGACTGGGAATTGTCTATTGGCAGGGGATTTTCTGATTTCGTAGGTGATTCTGCTTTCGGATCGGGGAATTTTTCATCGTTGTTTGCTTCAGAATTCTCATCAAGTCCACACGAATCGACATGATCTTTCGTTACACCATCACTACCCTCTGCGTTGTCAGTAACGCGTGAGGACGCATCTGCGTTATCAGTAACGCGTGAGGATGATGCCCCGTCCTCACTTCCTGACTCCTCATCTTCTTCGTCACCGCTGCTACTGTCAGATGATAGTCCTGCGATAGTAACTGTGTGACAAAAAGTGCGATTCACAATCTCTCGTCATTCGGAAAGAATCCTGAGAGCGAAGGTAGTAAACTAATACCACAGCTCGTATCATAATGCATGTCCTTAGAGAAAGATGGACTTTTAAGTACAAGCAAGACATTAAGCATCCAAATTTCAAAAATGATGAAATAATGTGCCAGCTATAAAATATGCACCAGTTAGATACTCACCATCTGCTGCACCAGATACGTCATTTATCTTCGCAGAACATTTGAAATCCTGAGAGTGAGAGAACGGTATGAAAAACTGACAATCTCTATTACGAAACACAAAATTAGGGGCACTTGGGAGTTGGGCGTTGCCCCAGTCCTAAGAATTTGCTAATTTCACACGAACAAATATGCTCACCGTGTCGTTTTCTTCATCATAGAAACCCCCGTACAGATTATCGTAGAAAGGGTCGTTGTCCGCTTTCTCCATTACTTCCTTCATGCGGCACCCCGCGTTAGCCCTCTTTGACCTAGACGCAGCCATGCTGGGGATAATTCGACATGAGGAGGACCAAAATTTGTGATAATGACAAGTTAAAGTAAAAACAAAACAAAATGTCTTCCTAGATACTGGTGATGGTTCGAACCATCTATATTCTCTGGCATTTTCTCTCCTAGAGTGGCTACCAACCAAGTCGTCCAGTGAAATTGACAAAATTCAGTCATATTGTGTCACTAGAATCAATTAGGGTTAACTAAATTAGGCTTCCAAAGGAGGAGAGCAACCTATTAATAACAATCATGTTTGTAACTCTATCCTTATCCTTCATCCAGATTTCATAGATTATTTTACGTGCGATGGACAGAATTGATATTAAGCAGTACATCTCCAATGTACAGATAGGTCAAAATGTGTACAATTGATTTCTCACCTGTCAAAAGCTTTGTATAATATGAAAATTACCTAATTGGCTTAGATAATAAATCAAATTAAATTCAACAAAAATAATTTTTACGCTTGCGCTGCGCGCACTTATGCGGCGCGCGTGAATCGAAAGTGGATGCTTCAACAAAATTGTGTCGCGCGCTCCAAACATGGTTATCAAATTTTGTGACAGGGCCAAATTAAAATGCGAATTAATGCGTAGTACAAAGTAGTGATGAGTAACACGCAGCAAAATAGAAATATACACATGTAACATACACAATAAATTACTCCAATACAAACTGACACAACTGAATCAAAATCTGGGGATTATGTTAGCCTAAATGGGAAAGGGAGGGCACGAAAAAGCTCAAGTTTTACCACTGAAAGCAAAACACCTGAAATCCACCTATCTGACGTCAAAACATATCAGCGAAATATTTTGAATGTCAAAACATTAATATTTGTAAAAACCTTCTCCGCTTTTGTTACCTAACTTACCCTCTGCAACTAATCTCTTGAGAGTTTCAGGCACTTGGAATATTTCGACTTCGGGGTATTTTTCATGCCACCTAAACAGAATTATGTGAAGTGAAAAGACCAATCTTTCGACCATCTCAATGATCTCACCAAATACCAGAGACCAAATCAAATAATGGTTTGAAATGAACATAGTGCAGAAGGCAGTGAAACGATACAAAATGTTCCTTACCCTTGCAAGATGAACAGAGCTGTATCGAGACCAACATAGTCAGCGAGTTGGAATGGTCCCATGGGGTGTCCAGCTCCTAACTTCATTGCGGTGTCAATGTCTTTGGCTGTTGCAACCCCTGGAATCGGTGTCCGGCCTCAATATTGTGTCAACTGGTGTCATTAACGGACCGTTAATAACGGTCTCCTGGAAATTCGTTGACACCACTTTGTATTTATTCCGAAATCAGAAAGTGGTGTCAAAAGCACAAACCTCTTTCCAACATCCTCATAGCCTCTGCAAGGTTGGGAACCAGCAGTCTGTTTACCACAAACCCAGGCGTATCAGAACACTCGATAGCCACCTTGCCCATATCCTTACCAAATGACATCAGGGTAGCCAGTGTTTCGGGGGAGGTTTCCGGGGTTTTGATTACCTGTCAAACACAAGGAAATGTTTCTAAAAACTCAGCACGGGTCACTCATGTCGAAGATTTTGCATCGAATAAGTTATGTCAAAATCAATTGAAGAAGTAGATAGAAGACGTATAGTAGACACTAGGCACGCAAAAGTCTCTCCACTATTTAGGGACACAAGGCACAGTCTTGAGCCCACTATTCGTAGACACACTCTTATATAACAAACACTCCCAAACCTCTAGGAGTTTCATCACAGGAACAGGATTGAAGAAGTGAAGTCCTCCAAACCGATCCTTTCTCGACGTCACCTCAGCTATCTCAGCGATTGACAGAGATGAAGTGTTGCTTGTGAAGATCACATTCTGAAAATGAGGCTTATCTTATACTGAAAATTATGACGGTTTATTCATACTGATCAAGTTAATTACTGGCTTGAGTGAGAGAATGATGTAATGACTTATCCTATCTACCGAGCGAAGCGAGGCGGATAAAATGAACTAGGTATTCACTGACTCGAGCAACTCTTGCTCGTGCAAAAACACCGGTTATTTCATAGTATGATCAGTGTCGTCATTGAGAAATAGCAGGAAAATAAGTGTATCATTGGAGTTAGAGTTGACACCTATTAGGGTTCCTCCCGTGTAAGTTGTGACCATCATGAGGTCATGATATATTACCACTGGTGACTGGTCAACTCTTTTGAAAAAGTCAATGATGATCATTCATCGTTGATGATCAACAAATTCATGAAGAAGCATTTGATCGATCCAAGCACGAATTTGATCCATCGCATCAAGAATCTGATCTTCAATTCGTGAGAATTGAAAAATTATTGGGGATCCCGGATTGCTGACACCATGGGATCACTCATCGGACACGTTCCATCGTATATACGTGATACTGTATAAGTTACAAGCGAAGCCGTATTGAGTACAGTGTTGTGTCATCACTGTGTAGAATACACTGGCTGTATTATGTATGGGTGGGTATGATATTACATAATAGGCCATGTTGTAAGCCTCCAATTTGCTGCATAAATGGAGATATGAAAATCATATGACGAGGATTGTGCCAAATGGATGTGGAAAGGTCTAGAGACACTTACCTAACATAGTAGGTAGCATGCGCTGATTTTCAAATGATTGACGTTAGATGGTAAGTGCATATTGTCTCGCAATGACGTGTTGGTTTCATGCTCAAATAGGCGACTAATGAGTCGGAAAACTTTTCATCAGTTGTGTGTATAACTGACACTGAAACAACCATGCAAACAAACGAACCATGGAACTAACTAATGACCATACACAAAAACCACACACAAACACCCGTAAAAACACATAAGCACCCGTACAGACACACAAACGCCCGTACAGACACACAAACACCCGTGCAAACATACAAACACCAGTACAAACAATCAAACACCAGTACAAACTAACAAACAAACAAACAAACATGTTAGTCACACCTCCACTAATTTGTCATCATGTCCTCTAGTTACTGATAAGAAATAGCTATAATAAGAACGCGGTGTCTTGATGTACTGTATGCCATGTACTATGATACATGGCATAAAACCATACACAACCATAGTCCATACGCACACTCACACATACAAACACACATACAAACACTCATACAAACACACTTACAAACACACACACACACACACACAAACACACACACACACATAACACTGACATAAATTCATATAATATACAAACACCTTTTTACACTTGTACGAATTTGCGCGTGTATAAGTGTGTTGGTAAAACAGGGTTTCAGTTAGATGCACACTTTCGTCTTCCAAATGCTCAAAGATGACAAAGATGACAAATGCTCAAATATGACAAACATAGGATTGGCTGAGGAGTGAGGGAAAGATTTTCCAGTCAACAGCTTTAAATAACCGAAGTATAGCAACTCTCTATGACTCACGAATTTGTCAATAAGGTAATGAGGATGGCTTCAAGCTTCTCAAAATTCAAATGCCGCATACAACACAGATCTATATCTATCGGCAATATCAACGTTATATCAGGGTCTACTTCCACCAATAAGGGGTCCACGCAGTCGCACTGGGGCAGAGTGGGAGCTCTACCCTAGCTGCATCACTGATTTAGGGTAGAAATAAGGAGTTGTTACTGTACCTGTGGTGCAGTGGCATCTAACTCCTTGAACAGCTTGTGTTTAACAGCCATATTCTCCACAATAGCTTCAATCACGAGATCTGTACCCTCCAATACGGGTCCTGGGAAAAGACAGTACAAGTTGTACTTTGAGTGAGAGAGAGAGATCTCGCGATGCTTTCTAACGGGGTTTGAGCCACGTCCAACTCCATTTCCCGAAGATGCATTCGATCGTCCATTCTTTCCTTCCTTTGCCAATTCCAAATTCCAACCCTAATTACTTAATTAGTCCACCCCCCCCCCTCACCTGCCGAAGTAGCGGTGGAAATAGCACCCATGGTACTCTCCATGAAGCCCCTCGCTCCTTCCGCATCTTCCCCAAACTTCTTCTTCGCCACCCGCTGCAGAGACTTGTTGATCCTCTCTGTTGACTGGGTTAGAATGTTCTGGTCTAGGTCCACCAGTGTGACCTTGTGACCAGTTTGAGCTGCTACCTGGAGATGAAAATATGAGAGGAGGATATTTTGTGAGGGATGAAGATTGGTATCATGAGGACTTATTTTGAGCTGTTTCGGGAAACCTCTCAAGTCATAAAACATAAGCTTTTCGGTATAGAATCTCACTTAGCGTTATAGAATTTCCCTCAACCCTCTGAGCTCGTCAGGGATATATCCCGCGAGGGTAGGGTGTTGTCCTACATCGCTGCTCAACGATCCTCACGGATCTCATGATCACACTTTCGATGAGCTATCATGACGAACTCACGAATGAATCCCACTGACAACGCTCGTAATGAATTGTGGAATAAACTCACCTGTGTGATACCCGAGCCCATCAGTCCTCCCCCAATGACTGTCACGTGACTGATAGCACGTGCACATGAAGTTATCGCTGTGGTGACAACACAACGGGAACCCGCTAACATATTTCCTACGGGATAATTGTACACGTGGTATTGGATAAAGTTGATCAGCATTCTCGATATCTTCCGAAATCGGGGTGTTCGCGAATCTTTGATATATTTGATTATCTGATAAGAACGAGTAGTGTTGTTACGAACATTTTACTGTAGCAATAAAACGAAGCGTTTTATTGCTACAGNCCACCTCACTAGAAAAAGCTAAGTTGTTTCTACACGTGAGGTGACGGCAGTCTGAAGTATATGCCGCGTTCTTTTTCATATCACAGACTTTAAAATAAAGAACGCACAGATGCTGCGGACTATAACAACCAAATCTCATTTGGTTTTGGGAAAAATAGTTGCATATCAAATTGATTAAATTCATATTATGAATCGAATCCATGTTTTGGTTTACCAACAAATCTACCATTCTTCCACCATTTTTCAATCGTGGAACCTTGAACACTCATGGAGGTCAGAATATGTTAATTCCGCCATTCTAGTGCCACCAATTAATAAGCCGCACTTTACAAGCCATATCAGTTTCGTGAAGCAAGATAACACACTGAAATTACCACCACTTGTCAGTCAGAAATAATTGATCAGGTAGAGAGTGCAGTGATTGGTCAAGTTGGTCAAATGCTGCACGCTAATTGGTTTATGAGGTTGTGAGAGGGGACGGAGGGAAAGTGAACATGTTTAGTCGTGCAAGTGGCCAATAGCCATTGTTTTAAATTCCACAATTGTGAGATTGGGATACAAAAACGGTCATTATCAAAGAATATGTTAGTCGACAGTCGTTACCATGATTGACCAAACAATAATCGAAATATTAGATATATTTAACTGAAACTATTAATCAAACAAAATGATTGATAAAAATCACTGAAAACACCAAATTATCAACGTCTAGAAAATCTTCAATATCCTCTAAATCTGTAATCTTCAACATGAAGATAGTCATTAGTCAGGTCAATTCCAAAAATCTCCGACACTCATCAAAACTTCATACTCCCTCATCGGGCCTCTGAAATCCCAGAACTCGACAAATCACACTCGAAAAAAGGCACACCCTGAAACATATAACGCACCCTCCCGCTATTATAGTACTATCCAAAAGCTGGCTGCGTGCTATACTGCACAACCAGCCGATCATTAGTCCCGAAACAGTCAAAGAGATTGCCGACATGCTGGTCAGGTGGGGGTGCAAACTGCTGTGCGATGTATAGGATGACCTGTTCGGAACAAATGAGATACAACCATACAAGCACACACACACACACACACACACACACTCACACATAAACACACTCACACACACACACACACACACACCCCCACCC
>CAMPET010000017.1:338847-362611 GCA_946803715.1 Beroe ovata | reverse complement strand
GTGTGTGTGTGTGTGTGTGTGGGTCCGTCTATTTCTACAATTTTGACGACACTACTAAAGTTTGAAATGACGTCTTGCCTTAACTCCTATCAACGTTACGTAATGCTATACTTACCTATTGTGTAAAGAAGCCGAGGATACTATAGAATTTGCTAACTAGAAATGCATTTCCCTATTTCACGGTAATTACAAAATGCTCGTTTTCAAACCTATAACAGCACGTGTCACGTGACTATTTACAAAAGTGAGGGGAGTTCAAAGCGGGTAGGCTTCCCATTATGGACAACAAATATAACATATGCAACATAATTGCTTGTTGGTGGGATCGGGGGGTCGAACAAAATGGCGAAATTACGCAAGAGAGACGCTGTAGAGGAATGCAGAGTGCAGAAGTAAGCCCCGTGTTATGGTCAAGAAACAATTGTCCTAATCATGACTTATACTAAGGAATCTTAACACGCGTTTAGATTCTTCTCAAGTTAATATTCTTAGTTAAAAGGTTAAAGACTAAAGATACCTTACAGAACAAGAACAAAACACACGCATTTGTTACATATGATTCCGTAATATGGCATGAGCAAACCTACAAGAACACACACACACACACACATACATGATAGCATAGAATTGCTGTATCGTAATCAAGAAAGACAAACATAGTGATAATAGATTATGTAAGTTAAATTATTATAGTGTGAGGTAATAATTTAAAATATGAAATATAGAAAAAAATGTTAACATTAGAAAAAAATATTAGAAAAAAATGTTAACAACGATTTTATGAAACTTCGTTTATCTTAATAACAAAGGAATTATACAATTTAAATAAGCTAGTGTAATGTTGAATAGGTTTTGATGAAAATTTTCAATGACGTATAACCAGAAAATAATTTTGAAAGATATTTAATGGAAATCCATCAATAAACTTTCAATATACATTGATATTTACCCAGACACACATTACCAAAAGTTGACGATCGTATTGTCCACAGCAACTTACATGGCAACGTCCTTAACAACACTGCCAACAACTTCAAGGGCCACTCCCTCATAGCAACACCCCATAGCAACACTTCATTATAGCAACCAAACTCTATGGTGCCCTGTATCACAGACAGCAACATTCCCCTTCAAATCAACAGCCACAGCAAGTGGTTTCTTCATGGCAGTCCCGGCTCTTTCCAAGTTAACGGATCTGATGAACTGTCCCTCTTTATCAAATATCTGGGATTGCAGCTGTTATATTGGCTTGGATCATGGAAACGTGATAAAGATGGTTGCGGTACGGCAAGACGGTATTGGGACGGGAGACGATTGTTACAACTACAAACACAAAATAGAATAGACGTTGTACTCAACATACTCAAGTATACAAGGCACATGTATTACTCACGGATTCAAAAAGTTGGATTTGAGACGATTCAAAAATCAAAATATGTATTGATTCTGTACTACTGAATCAGCATATTCGCTCATGCAATGTAGGTATAAATCCCAAATTTGGGGAGGTCAGATTTTACATCATGTGACAGATCCCCATCGAATAGAAAAGTAGAAAATTTCCATATCCACGTACCTGGACCCTGTTGTTATCACAGTCACACACAAACACGTTGTTAGATTGGTCTACAGCTATGTCAGATGGAAACAAGAATTCACCGTTTTCCGAACCTGTAGATTTTGAGAAACTAGATTTGAGAATCTGAAGACTGAGAATTGAGAAGAAAAAGTTGTCGGGGAGTTGAAAAGGGAAATGCAGGTTTTGAGAAACTAGATTTGAGAATCTGAGGACTGAGAAGTGAGAAAAAAAGAGTAGAAGGGGAGTTCAGAAGAGAAAATAATGAGTTGCAAAAAGAATAAGAATCAGCTATAATCAAGACGTCTCAGTAGCAAAGTACATGGTAGTAAGATAAGTAGCTGTAACACACGAGACAACTGCACATGAGTCAATGATCTGAACTCTGAAGTGTGTACATTACTACATTAGAAGAAGAGAGAGAGAGAGAGTGGACTGATGAAATTTCTCAGTGCGCGGCAGCAGCGACATCAAAATTCTTGCACACTGTAAACTGTACAGTTGTGTGCAGAGTGTGTCAAGTATACAGTGTAAATTGTGTGCAACACACTTTGCAAAGTATGGTGAGTGTGCAAAGATAGCCAGCGATTCTGGTACATGACTAGAAATAGCCCACCGAAACATGTCCGAGAAAAAAGCGAACAGAGAAACGGGAAAAAAGAACAACACCACTCATAATTCACTCCTAGTCTCACTCATGCCTCACTCCTAGTCTCACACCTCTCCCATTCCTGTTTCACTCATGCTTCACTCATGCCTCACTCATGCCTCATTCCTAATCTCACTCTTGTCTCACTCCTGTCTCACCTGCCATTATCTCATTTTTGACTCACCTTTCTTCCCGAAGTGATGCACATACTCCCCGGTGATGGAAAACACGGTGATGCGGTGTAACTCTGTGTCAGTAACGTAGATGTTGTCGTTGGTGTCAAGTGAGACACCACTCGGTGTACGCATCTGGGAGTAAGGGGGGAAATGGGGAAGTTAACAACTCATCTGAAAGGGGACAAATCCTATGGACGTCCCCGGGAAGAACTCCTGTCTCTCAAATAATTCCTCACCTGGCCAGCCTTGGCTCCCTCTTCACCCACAGTTCTGATGTATGTGCCTTCACGCGTGAATATTTTAACCTGGGATTGAATTTATCAAAAATATCCCAAAGAGGATATGAATGGCATGTCAATCTTGCTGTCAAGGAAGAATGCCTACTGTATCATGAGCCAATATGTCGATATGTGTTTGTGTTAGTGAGACAGGTAGAGTCTAGAGCTAACTAAGAATAGATGTGAATCATGAATGAATGAGGTTGGGAACAATCAAGGCAGAACGAAGTCAAGCGAGCAAGTCAAAGGTACAGCCTACCGTTCAGGCATCAAAATGGAAACTAAACAAGGATACAGCATATGGAAATTGAAAGTATCTTCGCCTATCCAAGGTCAAAGTATTCGAGAAGTTTTCCCAGTTTTACACAAAGAACAAACTTTATTCACATACAATGGCCAAGAGCTTGCAAGAACAATTATCAAGCAAACAAAGCAACAACCTTATGTCCCCCAAAATGTATGTGGAATATGTGAAATATTGCGATTATCATGGTGCTTCATACATGTCTCATAGGTACTCTTTGCAAGCACTCTCTCTTTGCTTCTTTAAACCGTCATATGCAATATATAATTCGGATGATCCTTTTCGATGAATCTGATTTTCCACCAGTCATGGACTTTATAACTGCATCTGTCCAGTGTGAAGTAACTGCATCTTTCCCTGCCAAACTCTAGTCTTGATCTGTCGATAAGTCGTTGAAGTTTAAAATCTGACAAGAAGGAAGATAAAGAGTGATTGAGTAATGCGGTAGGATTAAATATTTCTATCAGTGAAAAAGGTGGTTCATGCTACTGAATAAATCACAAATTTTTGACCATCAATGGTCAAAAATTGAAACAATTCAATAAACACACAAGAAGACAAATCAGAAGTCTGTTAGATCACAATCTGACGTGTACTCAAGTGCATTATTATTAAAAAGGGGTCAAGTTTCATGCGCATGCTATCAGTCAACATGACAAAATTTATGAAACCTGATCCATGATGCCTTATAGGTATCACATGTCATATCGTGATAAGCCGGCGGATATTGAAGGAAGTGCATATTATATCAGGGATACTAAATTTGACAGGTTTTAGGTTACAGAATGTGGGTGCTTGACGTCACACCTAATTTTGGACTAAGTAATAACTTCCCAGGGAAGGTACAAAGTATTCATTCAAAAACGAACACAGGAGCAAAAAAGGGACAAGCAGTGAGAAGCAAAGAAAACCAGAGCAAAGAACAAAACACTATGTTGAACAAACGACCGCAAAATGCCGAATTTATGGGCAAAACTTCACGGATGAAGGTCAATTCACACGAAACTGAATCAAAAGCTATCCGTATTACATACCTACGTATTATTGATTATTCTGTGTAAAGTATCCGAATCGCAAGAACAATTGCACCATTCAGTACATTAGCATCGAATTACGCATTCGAGTACTATCTTAACGTCAGAGACTACTAGTAATCACATCTAAAAAAGCTTCCCAACAGTATATAAAAATTGGTCCCCATTTGACGACGTTATTCATTCTCACGTAAAGCCATCGCACTATCGCGTTTGCAGTGGATTCTGCTGAAGCATGGAGGAAACACAAAATACCCACACAGTGATTAGTGGTGTCAGCAACTACTACAAGCCCTTTGGAGCTGATAGCAACACCTCTAGGTCCGTTGAGTTCCGTGTCTGTAGGATTAGCTTTCCTGGGGTAGAGATGGGGATAAAAGAAGAGTCAAACTTGGTGGCAAAGTGGTGTCAAAGTTAGGTGCAGGAGTGGTGTCAAAGTTAGGTGCCGAACAGCTGGCAAAGTCGGACAGGTGTCAATGTTGGGGGTGGAGTCAAACAGAGGAGCTACATCAGAGCGTATTGATCATGACGATACTGTTAACCGACGGGAAAAGGACCCCTAATTCCCGTGCGATCATTCTCACATCTTCTTAGCAGGGTACTCCTGATCTGACGATCTGTCGTGTCGTCTATCGTACGATTCTCGTCGTCTAGACGAGGATGAGGATTCACGGTAATAATCCCGGCTATAGTCCCGGTCTGAGAAGAGAGAAAGGGGTATTACCCCTGGGGTAAGGGGGAAGTGAGGGGGAGTGTGAGGGGGAAGTGAGGGGGAGTGAGGGAAGGGGAGTGAGGGAGGGGGAGTGAGAAATACTGCTGTTTTTATGACTCACAATCTCTGTCTCTGTAGTAAGAAGATGAAGAAGGGTATCTGTGGTAGTGGTGATGAGAGGAGTAGTAGAGATCGGAGCTGCTGCTGTGGGGGGAGCTCCGGTAATCACGGGACCTGCTACCCTCGTACTCATCCTGGAGGGGGTGGTGTCATGGTGGCGGTGTCAGTGTTGTGACAGTGGTGTAAGCGTGGCGTCAGGGAGAGTGGCGTGTCAGTGGAGAGTGGTGTCGGGGAGAGTGGTGTCGGGGAGAGTGGTGTCAGTTGAGAGTGGTGTCAGGGAGAGTGGTGTCAGTTGAGAGTGGTGTCAGGGAGAGTGGGGTGTCAGTTTTGTCACAGTTGTCAAATGTATCACATGTAATCGCAGCTGCTCACCCGTCGTCGAGGCACAGGACTAACGGGAGTCAGCTCGTCATGCTCCTCCCTGGGCAGGGAGGAGGGAGTTTTGAGGGAACTACTCCCCCGCGCTCCTATCTCGTGTGAGTACTTCCCTTCTGATGGGGGAAGGGGATTAGATGTAACATTCATATTTGATAACGAATCGAAAGAAGTGAGGTGAACCGGGTTCGCTTCACTGAATAACAAAACAAAACTGAATAGGTAATAAACAAAACTTCTCATTCAGTCAGTTTAACTTTTTCTCGGAGAAACTTACTCGGGTTATAGACAGCGATTCTGTGTTTGGAGCTATCAGCCACGTAGAAATAACCGTTATTGTCCACTGCAACGCCATTCGGATTCTTCAGCTTTCCATTTCCTTCTTCATTGTCCTGAAATACCAAAATAGAGAAAAAATCGGGAAAATGCTCACAAATCAACATTCGAAAAGTATCAAACGTGCATATTGCATAGGCACCTACCAAGAATAAGGTAAGGGAACAAACAAACATTCAAACAAACAAACAAACAAACAGACAAACAAACAAACACACACATACACATACACACATACATACACACACAAACACACAAACAAACAAACAAGCAAACACACAAACAAACATACAAACACCAACCCGGGTAATCTCCCTAACAATTGACCCCGTCATCTCGAACACTTGCAGAGTGTTGGCTCGGTCCACAACCACTATGTAACCGCTAGGGTGAAATGCCAGTCCGGTGGGGAACCGAAACTCTCCCGGTCCTAGAAATAGATACTTAGAAAAAATGTGAAAACGGGACTAAGATCATCGCAAGGAGAGCAATTGGAAACATAACAAGGCGTTCGTTCTTTATCACGAATTGAATGTTTTGAGTTACAAAAAAGTGAGCAAAATGCATCAACCCGAAGTAACGTTCGCCGTTCGGTAAGAACACTACAATATTCATAAAGCACAATATGCTATCTTAGATCAGACAATGCTTCAGACACACGCACACACGTTAGATCATAGACTTCAGACATGTAACATTGAATCTGTTAACACTTCATAGCAGGGCATGTAGTATGACACTCTATTTATTGTATAACACTTGACTTGACAACTGGTAAAGATTTAATGCGACAGGAAGTGTACGAAAATTTCGTTGAAAAAAAAGCATAAGTTCTTGGTAATAGTAAGTGGAATATGGAAGGAACAACGCTTGTTTTAAATGTCTAGAATTCTATGGAATAGCATGCATAGTTGAAGTTAAATCTTTTGATATCATAGAATAATATGAGGTCATCGAAATTTATAGCGGAAATAGAGGCAAGTCTAGCCTAGATACATACAAAATATAAAGACGCAAAAAACGACACTGTTGTTGGGACTGAGGTATCTGATTATGGAATCATAGTTAGACAAAAAAGCATACATGAATCGCCACACGTCAAGGTCAGACAGTGTATGACAATACTGAAATATGACAGCTGTGTATCACAGTATTGATACGACAGTCGTGTATTATGACGGTCCATGCATAACCATCAGTGTCAAAGACGGCTTTCCTGCCACAATTGCTGTTGATAATATCGCACATAGCATGTGAGTATTGGGGTGTCAGATAACTCATGGTGTACTCTGTGTGTAGAGGTGTGATCTATTATTGGTGATTAGGTCAATGTGTGTACGTGTGTGCTTGTGTGCGTGTATGTAACATGTATATGTATGTGTACTGTGTGTGTGTATACTGTATACATGTCCGTGTGTGTGTGTGTGTGTGTGTGTGTGTNGAGAGCGACGAGTAAAATTCACCGTGGTCTGAGGAAGTAAGAGAGTGTGTGTGTGTGTGTGTGTGTGTGTGTGTGAGTGTGTGTGAGTGTGTGAGTGTGTGCACTGTGCGTGTGTGCGTGTATTTAATATGTATATGTATTTGTACTGTGTGTGTGTACATGTCTGAGTGTGTGTGTGTGTCTGTGTCTATGTGTGTTTGTCTCTGTGTCAATGTTTGTGTGTCAGTTGGTATGTCAGTGCATGTATGTGTGTGTGTGTGTATATGGTACAATGACACCACCTTGACACCTATAATCCCTCACCTGATCCCTCGCTCCCAATCAGGTGTGGGTGCTCGGCCACCGCATCGTAGGTCGCAGTACCGAAAATTACCCCAATCTGCGGCAACTTGTTGAGGGGATGAGACTTGAACTTCCGTACCACCCTGTTCAGCTCCACTTCAGGTCTGTATGCGGTTATCTCGGCTACACGTGTACGAATAGAGGGCGCCATCGAAACCAGATCTTTCATATCGCCTGGAATTGTTGTAGATGAGGACGACGATTTTCTAAAAATTGGTCGAAATACCACCCTGCAGTTCTGGGATGATGAAACATAGCGAGTAGAATAATGTTGCAATTCCAATCTATGGCAGTCCCCATTGAGCTGGCTCATCACAGTACTGGGTATAACCTTGCTTGATGAGAGCAAAGAGGTAGTCGAGACTACTTTGGGAGGAGTTGACCGCATACTGTAGCTCCTTATACCGCTGCCGCAGTCTGTCTGATCGTTCTGTGGAGTGACTGCTCAGTTCATCCAAGAGCTGCTTTTCCTGGGCCCTAACCTGGGGAAAAAGTAATTCAACACTATCAATGGGGGTTAGGGAGATTCTAATGGGGGGATAGAAGATCCGAGACACACAGGTCACAGAGAGAGTTTGATGACTTAAGGACCCCTCCCCAAGAATACCATTCTCTATTGGAAATTGAAAGCTCAGGATGTTCTATGTGAATTTCAGGTATATTTCAGTACAATATGCAATCACATTGATAGTGATAAACTATCACTGAAACTCACATGTGCAATGACAGCTTCAGTCGTACTCTTAATCTGTTGTTTCACCACTTCATCATTGTCAGAGTCCTTGATGTCTTCCTCGACAGCAGTGATGAGTTTTTTCAAGGGTACCAGCTTCGATCTTCCACGTTCAACCTGTTGCAAAGAAACTTTGCATTTCTAATTCATCTGTTCACGTCGAAGTTCAGTCCCATTGTTTTAACCAACAAAACTTACTGCTATATTTGTGCTAATTGCACAGATAGATGATAATTTGTTTATTGTTATTCCTACCTCTTCTTGCAACTTTCGTCTCTTGGCAGCTACACGTTCTTGGAGAAAACCATAGCTGTGAACCTTGTGATCAATCAGAGTGCAATCCCTAGGGTTTAGTAAGTGTAAAATGTATAAAGATCTGACAACTCAGAATTACTAAAAAGCACCTGGTGTATAAAGAGGTAGAATAACTTCTTTGAAATGGTCATTATCAGAACATACCTACAGATTAGTTCGTCACACGTTTCACAGTACAAATTAAGCTCATTTTCTGTATGTTCCTTGCAATTCTCAGTTTTGGTGTAAACAATGCCAAAGTTCTGTTGTACCTCATCACGGGTTAGGAGTTTGTGATTGCTCACCGCCTTTATGTTGAGGTGAACCTTCTTACATTTTTCACAGAAATCAGTCTGACATTCCACACACCTGAGGAGAGAAGAAGAAATTGAGCTGCCTAATGAGAATAGATGATTTGTCTTTTATTTAAGACCAAGCTGTGGAATTTAGCTTGTGAAGAAAATCTGGTACTCCTCTGATGAACGAACTCTGCCGAAACAGTTTAAGGCAAACCAAAAAAGAGCGGTCTCCTCACAAGTGCTGCAACTCTTTGTATCCAGTTCTGTGCTCTCTCCTGCTTCAACAAGCTTAACAAACTTATCCATGATGTTGTTAGTTGGTAGAAGGTCAACTGTTGGTAGAGGAAGCTTAACTTGTCTCAAACAAATGGGACAGCTTATTCTGTTATCTTCATTGATCTACAAGGATATAATATGAAAACAGTCATCTTACATCAATTGTTCTTTGAAGGACAATAGATGATACACCTTTATATCAAAATACAAACTCAAGAACTTGTAAAGGGCTCTTACTCTTTTCTGGATGCATGAACTGCAGAAGGTATGCAAACATGATAGCATACGGGGATGTTGAAATCTTTCATCACACAAAGGACAGCCTAGTGATGTCACACTTTGAACGGCTGCAGTCCCCAACTTTTTATTCACTTCTATCACATTGTCTTCCTCTATTTTCATTTCATCTGAGCAATTACAAAATATGATGCATACTTTTCTGAATTTTTCCAGAATTGTGAATAATTCTCTGTAACACTTACATACCATCAGATTTTTCATCTCCAGATTCATTCTCAAGTTTAGCCTCAGGAAATACACTTCTGATTTCGTCAAGTTGTCTTTCAATAGAAATTATTCTGGGACCTTGTTCACAGTTTCTCTGTATCACAATTCTCTTACCCCTGAATTCATATATTAAAGTGTTTTAAAGTAGATTAACGAATAATCATGATGTACAAAATAACCATTGCTCAATTTCAACAAATTATTGCCTCATTTCATTCAGTGGTCTGTGTTCAGGAAGAGGAATCCTAGCTTTATCATGTGGACCATGAATTTCTTTAGAAGATTTTGGATCAGCTCCCATCATGCCACCGAGAAGGGCACCAACACCACGGGTGTACATCTTATGCATGTGATCATTTTCTTCAACATCACATGAAGAGCCATTAGAGGTCTTTTCACTAGATATCACAAGTTTTGCTGGGCTTGCATGTTCACCTTCTTCTAACTCACTACTCTGAGACATCCAATCTAAAATAAGTCATTTAGTTGGAAAAGTTGTGAGATATGTAGAAAATCCTCCAACTGAGAAGGTACAATTATCAAGAGAAATAAAAAGTATTGAAGAGACAGAGAAATCAAAAAAGTATTGATGAGACAGGAACTGTTGCATCATTAATTGGCCATACATCATACTAGCATATTTGGAGTGAAAACTTGATCATCAAACATGTTAAGATAAGATGTCCGTTGAGTGCAAGGATGAAATGATTGACCTCCAAAGCAAAATCCACTTGAATCCCTAAAGATCCCTGTCGGCTGTCAATCAATGACTCACTACACCAAAGATTAAATTTCATGTGCAATTGCGATATTTTGTCTGGTGATGCGATCATGGCTTGCTTCAGAGCTAATAGGCACTAGGCATCGAATTAGAGTTAACACTTTCCATGCCCTATTTCATTTTTCCGCCGCTTCTTACGCCGCACGCGCCAGTATCGAAAGCCAAGGCCAAAAAGGGTTTCGGCTTTGTTGATTTATTGTAGTCTTGTCGATAATTTTGTTTTGCGTGCGCGGCGCGGGCGCAAACTTATTCTATAAGACACCGGTTTTGCATAGTTTTGTCAATTGATAATAGAGGCTTGTCGAGAATTTCGTTTTGCGCGCGCGGCTCAAACTTTGCGGCTTGCATCAGCCGTTTGTCATCGCCCGTTGTCAATTGATGATAGACCTTGTCGTTGTAGGATTGGATTTTACCCTACCGTCGGTGCGCGCGATTTTNAATCTTTGCGGCTTGCATCAGCGGTTTAGCATCGCCAGACAACATCGCCCGATCGCGATCACAAGCATCGCCGCGCGCAGGAAACAGTGGACAAATTAAACACATGCTATTTAGCTATTACAATGTCTAAAAATAGAAAATTTTTTATCCACAATTTATCATTGTCCTTCTTTCATGATTTCAAGTATTTAGTATGAGATTATTTCTGTCACCAGACGATTGAATATTGTAGACAGCTATACAAGGTTATTTTACCTATTTCTGTGACTTATTTTTTATTGTACATTTTATTTGTATGATAATCACTGAATTGCAATCCTCTTGACTTGTTATTGTCATTCAACAGCTGCTGGCATGGTTCTGCTATCTACGTAGATAGAAATGTAGTATATATCTTCTGAAAAATTGCTTAGGATGTAAGTTAGGTTGCTGTTTGGATTCATGGATCAAAAGTCAAGTAACTACATACCTTGTCAGGTAAGGAATTTATGCAGCCAGTGCTATGAACTGTTCAATTCATTCTCAATCTAATTTATCTGAAGATTAATCATGAATCTTGACTGGCTTGTGCCCTAGGCTTCCTCTCAATCAATGGTACAAACTCATCCTGATCAGAACCATATACAGACACAACAACAGAACTCTGTGAACAGCCATCAAATGATTCAAGCACCTAGTCCCCAACAAGTATTTGCCAACTCAAAAGGACCAATGAGAGTTTGCTTGAAAAGAGCAGGTACTTTACCTGGTTCACTTTCAATCCCTTTTTGCTTCAATTACCTATGTTGCTCTAGTATTCTTTTTTTAGTTGAGTAGAATTATGATACTAGTTTCCATCAGATGGTACGATGGTAGAACAGACTCATCTTAGAGTTTCACAAAGCAGAGATGGGAAATTTGTCATCAATTCCAATCAAAACCAGGTGAAGATAATTGAGCTGTTGAAGATAAACTTAAGAAAGTGACTCAACTGGTAACTAATCCACCTCATTGTAACAGCCTGGACAGTGGATGCAGAGCAATGGAACACCCATCAGAGCTATTCTCATTGACAACAAGCAGGGTGGTCCATCACTCCAACTCCCCCCAACTGCCAGAATAGTGTCTCCGTCTTCTACAGCTCCCAACGTGACATCTGGTGGTGTCCAGGGTGCGAGTCCTGTTGTGGTTCAGAGGGGTTCATATCAGAGTTCTGGTGTTCAGAAGATAGCTCCTAAAACTAACCAGGGGCATGGCAAAAAGTTAGTTTAAGTTCATTATAATCCCCAATGTGATATAATTACCTCTAATGTGATCTATTGTTTCTCAGACCAAATTGATGATATATTGATTCTCCCAGGATTCAAATCCCTGAACATAGGCCGCCAGTGGACCACAACACCCTACATCAATCCCCATCCATTAGACCTCGACCTATGATGTTACCATCTAACCACGGATTCCAAGATCAACAGCTGCAGAGACCTGACTACAGCATTCCTCCCCAGCAACAACCACCTGTTATACAAGCTGCAAGTAAGTGTACAATGTACTCAATGTACAATCTAGATCTAAAATCTGCGATCTGATGTGTACAACTAATTAGGAGGACATTATATTATGTGTCAAAAATTGGACAGAATGTTAAGTTCACATCACTTTGGGGTCCCCTGATTGATAAATGTCTCTTCAGCTGGCATCCATGAAACAGATTACAAATCAACTCTAGCACCAATCAGACTAGAACCTACCGAAGTTCCCGCACAGAGAATAAACCAATATCTCAACAAATCAAACACCCAACAACCCAATGCATCCAATGTGCATTCCCGGGCAGCAGCCACTTCAGCATCCAATGGTAACCGGGGTGGTACCATGACAACTACATCCACCCCGCATGGGAGCCGGGGCGGTACCATGGCAACTACATCCACCCCACATGGTAACAGGGGTGGTAGCATGACAACTGGTACCACTCCAGCAAGGAGTTCAGGGAATGCACCTTCGGCTAGGTGGAATAACAACTCTGTACTGAATGGAATATCGACTATGAGTAACGGAGGAGGAGGAGGAGGGAGTGGGGGAGGGGCGGTGTCAAGAAAACGGGCATCACCGGTTCAGTTTGATGTGAAACCAACACCTCCGACTGACCGGTATAAAAACTTGAGTGTTTGAATAGGTAGCCATTCCTCGATTGCCGGATTTGACGGATCTTTGCCTCATTCTTCCACAATCCTCCTCAATTACGGTTGAATCAAATCGTTGTATCTCTTAATCTCGGACAATAATTGTGATTTCCCGTAGGAAGCGGCCTCGTTGCAGTTCTGAACGAGGAGGTAAGGGACTCAGACACTTCTCCAGCAAGGTCTGTGAGAAGGTGAAGAGTAAAGGTGTCACTACGTACCTGGAGGTGTCAGAGGAGCTGGTGGAGGAGTTCTCGCAACAGAGTGTGCTCATGGCGAGCGGTGTCAATGTAAGTGTAAGATCCCGTGGTGTCAATCTTCTGTTTGTTTCTTCAATTACATTCGTTGTCCAGGTTTTGTCAAAGCCTATCATATACGAAACAAGCAGCCAATGCCTGAATGGTCTGATTTGTTTGTGGGTGTCAATACCATTTCTCGTCATA
This sequence comes from Beroe ovata, assembly GCA_946803715.1. Taxonomy (NCBI): domain Eukaryota; kingdom Metazoa; phylum Ctenophora; class Nuda; order Beroida; family Beroidae; genus Beroe; species Beroe ovata. The sequence continues at coordinate 349,335 of CAMPET010000017.1, read as the reverse complement.
CTTTCTTAGCGGTGTCAATTGACCACCTCTCTCCTCCCCCTAGGGCTGCACACCCTCTTCCTCCATCACTCAATCATTCGATGTGAAGAATATCCGGCGTCGGGTGTACGACGCACTGAATGTTCTCTGTGCGATGAACATCATCAGCAAAGATAAGAAGGAGATAAGATGGATTGGGCTGCCCACTAACTCTGTTCAGGAGTGTCGCCAACTAGAGGTTGGTTACTCGTGTCATCGGTCACGTGACGTCACGTGACGTCATGTGACGTCAGCCGACAGAGTTTTCAATATTTGCACTGAATGAAGCTATCACTTAGATCTTAATTAAAAGTGTATTTTACGTCTTTACGTCTTCAGTTTAGTCTGTAACCTTGCTGGCTTTTGAGTACCTTCTCAATCCACTAGGCACTTAACTAGGATATATAAAAATAGTTTTGGAACATCAGTTCGTTTTCCGCCTCAGAAATACAAGACAGAGCTTCAACAACGGATCAAGGACAAGAAGAAGAAAGCCCAGGAGTTCATGTTACAGTTGGTGGCGTACAAAACCCTTATCCAGAGAAACAGGAAAATGGAGGACAAGATGGGAAAACCACTCCCCGAAAACGCGACTATCCAGGTGAGAAACAATACTACCGAAATCTTCCTGCATTTAGCAGTGTATGTTTCTGGCAGGTCTATGCTTCATCGTGAACAAATTTTTGGCTTTCTATACACATTTTAGCCTGCTTATACTCTTGAAGACACTTGGAACGACTGCGGCTCAACCATTACTTGTGTTTATAAATAAAACACAATATCGCATCAAATAATTTAATTCTCCCGTGTCGGTACTAATTGAATGAGAAATGAAAATTGTGTGTGTGTGTGTGTGTGTGTGTGTGAGGGGGGGGGGANNNNAAAATTGTGTGTGTGTGTGTGTGTGTGTGTGTGTGTGTGTGTGTGTTTGTGTGTGTGTGCATGCGAGTTTTATGAAAATCCCATTTTGCAGGTACCGTTCATTATTTTGAGCACTGGAGCCAACACTCAAATTGGACTCGAGGTCGCAGATGATAAGTATGCTTATCTTCATTTTTGTTTTGAATTAATTGATTCATAATGTATGTCATGAATTGTAGAATGTATAATGTACAAATTGTATTTGTGTATCTCACTGTACATTCCATGTACAATAGTATGTAATGTTTATACCTACAATGTTTGAACAATAACATGAACACTTGTTTTCTTGTTTACACAAAGTGTTACACTTACCTTAACATTCATATTTCTAAGTTCTAATATTTACAAACATTTGATACTTCACAATTTATAACGTCATTAAGATAAGATCAGCTGTATCTACTCATACATCAACTGACAGTGATTATTAAGTGACGTCACACACTCAATTTCACATGGTTATTAAGTGCACTGTACAGTTTACACTGTACAATGTACATAAGTGTACAATGTACAGTGTGCAATTAACATAAGTGCTCAATTTCACATCCTTACGTATCCAACAAAACGGGTACAAAATCTTATCTCAACCATACATAAATACCATGGTGTCATAGGTTTACCATCCAAATGCATTACATTGTGCATCATTTTCACTCGATTAGGTTGCTATTCTTGGGAACTTGCCAAATTTCATGTAAGGGGATATTACATTCTGAAATTGGTATGTATTTCGTTCATCCCAGTTCATATATTAAACCACATAAAATTCGCAGTTCAACTGGCCCTAAAATTTTTGAGCAGTTTGTTTAACTTACTCTTAAAGTTCTTTTATACTTATACAATCAATCGAAACCCTGGAGTTCCGTACAGACCACTCTGTCACAGAAGCCTAATCACATTTACATCACAGGATCATTCCAAGGTGATCATAATTATGCTCTCGTTTTCAGGACCGAATATGAGTTCACCTTCAACGAGATATTTGAGATTCACGATGAAATTGGAATTCTCAAGAAAATGGGGTTCTGCTATGGGCTAGATACAGGTAAAGTTGAGGCTGAAATTTCTTTTGACAATTTTTTTTGTTTTTTTGATGATATCTAACTTTGTTCTAATCGGAATTCAAAAATGCAATGAATGTTTCCATACATTCCAGCATCCTGTTTTAACATCCCTAAACATTCTTGATGTATGAAGCACAATTTCTGTTGATGTATGTATCGATGATGTAGCTTTCTACTTGGGTCTTCATCAGTAGGAATGCGTGTACTCTAGTCTCGAATCAGTAGACTGAGTAGAACATGTCAAACCTCAGAAACCTTCAATATACATTTATGTGGCACAAAATTTGGAGATTCCTGAAAATAAATCCCCATATTTTCGTTCCCCGATTTACTTGAGTGTACTCAAGAGATGTACCTAGTTTGTAAAATTCCTCCATTGAAGAATAACCAAATCCCCTACTAGGCGATTATACGACCGAAGGATTAACCGAGGCTATGAAACTGCTGCCAAAATCCGCAAAGAAGTTCCTAGAGGAGCTATTTCCGAAGAAAACAGAGGGGTAAGTCGGTTAATTGATCGTCAATAATGTAATTAGTCAATTATATCTATTAATGCTGACAAGAAATGATAATGCTGACGTTCGGATCTTTTTGTTAAGGAAAATTGTGAATCAAATGTGGGGAATGTGTTTGAAGTTGTTCAAGTTTCATAATCACGCTACTGAACAGTAAGTGCGCACTGCGCAAGCTTCAATCACGTCACAAAAAATTGTGGTATGTTCGCGCGCCACGCATTTCTTACGAAATATGGTAATTCTACGGCCCAAAATCGTTCTCTTGTTCTCAAAAACCAATCTGGAGTTGTTTCACATTGTTTTTCGACTTGAGGTGGGTTTTGGAATAAAATTCGACTCCTCGTGCATTTTAGCGGAATATTCAAAACAAATATTTATAGATCTTCTTGGAATGCTGACGATTTCTCCGCGCAAAAGTCTAGAAAAGGCCCACAATGTCAGTGCTTTTCGCGCCGCGCGCATCGACCGCGCGGCTCCATGTTGATGCAGGACCAAAATAGATGGCATCTCTTGGCGGCATTTCTATTGGCTACTCGAATTATTGTGTGCGATGAGTATACATTATCCCCACTGGTGTCACATTCTACTACACATAGTGTGGCGGCGTAAACAATGTTCAGTTATCATGATCGCTGGTGAAACTATGTTCCCTGTTGCTGTAGCACTATGCTATGGTGTATGGATGCTAGCACGCTCAGGCAGGCCGATCAATATATAGGGGTGTGTGTGTGTGTGTGTGTGATATAAATCGTTTGGGGCCATGAAAAGAATGTGTTTTACTGAAAATATCGTAGAATTTCTGAGAAGAACCTGCATTTTCAAGGGTCGTTGTTTTACATGTTTCCAAGCTTATCCATTCATTAAGTTGAATATTTCTCCCATTGATAATTGTGAGGATGCACGCTAAAATTGATAGTATCGACTTTAAAATGTTGAGAAAACAACTAAGCGTACAGTGCAGCATGCAAATTTTCCTATTGAATGATTTTCTTTACTACATGGCACTGAAGTATCTTCACTGATGACAAATTTAACACCAAATTTTCCTCAGGGAGGGCTCTAAGGAAGAAGATACTAAGCCCACTACCTCAGAGCCTCTGGTGGAAATAGTGAAACATCCCCAGCAAATATCTGTCAAACACGAGCCTCAGGTAATTTTGTGGTGTCAGTGTGTCACCCATATATTGACACCCGACAATTCGCGGGTGTCATTGTGCAATGATATCAGTGGTTTCAAATGGTGAAAGTGAGTGTTGAAGTGCCAAGTTGTGTTAGTTGTGTGTAAATCGTTTGATTTTGTGTGAGGGCTGGAAGCTAGGTAAAGGTAGGAGATTCTGATTGTATATGACTGAGTTCCTATCACTATTTCAGGAGCTATCAGAAGTAGAGAAACAAGCGTTGGAAACGTACTCCTTTGATGGGCCCATCTACAGCTCGGGATATCCTGACTATAATAACGGGTTAGCACTACATTACCTTAGCTAATTAGCTAAGTACATTATTCAGTTTATACTTTTCATGCTTCCCAACTGACAAAATAATTGTTTTTCGAGGATCTTCCTGGGAACTGATTGATGAATTCGCTTCCATGCGTCGTACATTCCAATTTCGAAGAAGAAAGAAGCCCCAGATAGACAGTTTCTCCTCTAATTCTGGCATCCAAATCTCGACTTCGTTTCAGGGAGCAGCCAAAAGTTGACGATAATCCGGGAGCGTCAACGTCCGACAAATCGAGAGACGCTGCTAACACTCTCCTGAGTCTTACCACGGTCTCTTAATATGGAACCGGGTGTGCACACAATAGTAGAATATTGTGTCTACATACTACAATAGTGGACTGTAGAATATCATTAACCGCCAGTAGGGGCTGAGATCACAACTTCAAGTACACTCGAAAATGTGAAAAACTGGAGTTATTTTCGTAATGAATCGACAGAAAGAATGTCCAAACTTTCTTCTTCTCTCTTCTAAAATATTAACAATGATCATTAAGATTATTAGGTTGAGATTTGTACAGGATTATCTCAATATTGTAAGAAGTCGGTGGTAAAACCTAAATTTTGACGCTGAATAACATTGGCATGTTCCCAATCAAATGGTGTTTGTTGAATCTACGATTTATTTAAATCTTTATTATGTTGGTGTGTAGTGATAATGTATCTCAGGGGCTGTTTGCATATGTTTTCAAGGTCTAACTTAACAGATTTTGGTGAAAATTTTGAATTGTCGACGAAAATCCTACGACACTGTATGCAAACGGCTCCTCATTAACTTTGCAGTAATGGCTGAGGCTCACCTGTGATGTATGATATATGAATGGATATTCTGGTTTTATTATCAATTGCCGAATTATCCTTTAACCAAACCATAAGTGTTCCATTTCATTTTTAGGTTTTAGGTGCGTTGACTCTTAAGAGGCCTGCCTGAACGCGCGCACGCGCGAATCATGTCATCATGATGACGCGCGCGATTTAGGCGCCACTCGCATCGAAATTAGTTGATCGCGCAATACAGTCACACTCGTTTACTCCAGGTTTTTGAGACAATTGGCAATTACACGCATGCCCCTGGATAGAAGGGTGGGTCTGTTTAACTAAGGTCTGGAATTTGGAAGACGATTGCACAATTCTTTGCTCTTAGCTGGAAAACTTTGTCGAGCTAAGCATATATTCTGATGCAATGCAGTGCGCGCGTGGTTATCAAGCATCACTGAGTACATTGCATATTGGTGTAAAGTGAAGTTCACGCATATATATGTGTAACAAGTTGTAATAAGCGAAGAGTATAGCGGAATGCGTTCATCTCTCCTCACTTTTGCTTAATTAACAGTACGGCTTGACCGGATAAGAAGGTTTTAGCCTAAAACTGAATCACCAACATTTATTTTGAAAGGATTCCATCATTGCTTGACGGCTAATTAGGTCGCTAAAGATCATCCTGTTGACACATTGACAATTTTGATTCACCTTTGTGCATGACTCGAGCGTTAAAATCGGCAAAATCGATCCGACATAACTTTCGACACCAAAACATATGCGCATATAAGCTGTGACATCACGAGCGAAAATACAGATTTTTCGATGGAACAAATAAGACAAATCCGTTAAAAAATGTTTCAAATTTATATAGTCAAATTGGGGATGATAAAAATGTTGATAATGTTGTCTCGAACAATAAAAAGTCTATATAAAAGTATTTAGAATCAATAATTGGGATCGTTCACATATCACTCCATCATTATTTTGGCCATTTCAGACCCCTCCCCATCAATAATCACATCTAGAGAAACCCCTTTCCCACACGTCGGCTGATTACAAAACATGTGCACAATCCCTTAACCTGCTTAATCAGTGAAAGAGCCATGCAAAATGTTATAATAAACGTCACTGATACCCTAATCTATCTCACCAATCAAAGTTCGCCCATTTTGGATTCTTAATCAACACTGAAACATGCAAAATTATTAGTCATAGCTCAAATCAATTCAAGACAAGACAAGGTATGTAAGTTACATATCAGTCTTCATTTCACAGGATTTCACCGATTTTTCATGAGGGAGAGGGCCGCTTCTCCAAAAAAGGCAAACTCTTGACACCACAAGAGCGTCCATTGACACCAAAAGATTGACACTATAGACCATTATCGGAGGACCACATTGATAGTTCCCAACTCAGAAATTTATAAGAACAAGGAGTGTCATGAGAGTTGTCTACAGCTGTCAAAATAATTAGTCTGGATCAGAAGAAGTTAATTTCTTTCGGTGTGGAATCAGAGCGAAGGCCGGAGTGTGTAAGTATACCCACGAATGTATTCAAATGCACTTTGTACATTTATCATGTTCATGCGACTTCCTTATCTATTAGATATATCATCTTAAGAGCTATATGCATGATTCCATCGAAAAAGAGTTGTATACTTCATATATGACAAAAGTCAATATTTTGGAATTGGCTCCTATCCAATCACAGCTGCTCAAATTATAAATTTTATATTTTCTTATTTGTGTGTTTGTTTACAAACAAATGTACCCAGACACATACATACACACACAGACACACACGCAAACATTCCAACGTAATAGGTTTGTGTGTCCTAATGAGTGTAATAATGAACATACCTATATTGAATATCACATAGTAGTGGAATCGAATGATGATTGCTGTGTGTGTGTGTGTGTGTATATGTGTGTATGCGTGTGTGTGACACAAGTACAGTGTATGTTACCTATTCATAAGTTCAAATGAACACAGTACACTGTATTTATCTGGAAGGGTTACAACGAACAAACAAACAAAGAAACAAATAAATAAACCAATAAACACACCTTCACATCACATACGGCATCAATCGTGACAGTACAATAACCGTATACACTATACATACTACATACAATCTATAAATAACCCTGGTGATGAACATTGTATAACCTCACAATTTTAGTACTAAACCGCTAAAACACATTTTTTTACATGAGTAGCTGTTATGATGCTTGATATAAACGTCATCAGTTTAAACAAATTGTTCATTCAGCGACATGAATATTATTCATTCAGATGTAGCGGGATGAACGAATGAAGGTTTATTTCGAAAATTCGCACTACATTGTCTCTGAATAAATCCAACACGATTGCAATAACTCCTTTGCCACCCTATGCCACGTGCGATTTTTCATGTCTCAAATCTCCATGTGGTCATTGGCCGTATTCGTTTCATAATTTCCACGAATTATGATCTAGGTACATATAATGTGTGATACATTCGATGGAATGGTTGTTGTAAAAATACTGTTTTATCAGGCATGAATATCGAATACTTATTCGCACACACACTCACACACACAAACACACACATACACAAACATTCTCTCACATAAACACATACAAACACACACATACACAAACATTCTCTCGCATACACACATACATACAGTCAAAAATCAATGTATGAGGGAAAGAAGCCGTAGATATGATAACCTTACAACGCCTTTAAAAACATAGCCACTATGACTAAAACATATATTAATCACAACACATTTATCTTTATTTATGCAATATCATGCGGAATCATGATGGCATAATTAAGGGGACTATCATGGTCACAATTAATGTTCTGAATCACGTGATTGCGTTTCTCCATTTTCATTGGTCAATCGCTGTAACTTGATGTAGTAAATCTATGGCCCTTCCCCAAAAATACAATTCTCTTCCATTACAGTATGTGACCAAAAATTAGGTTATAGGTATACGATAATCATAAATTATTCCATTTCAATCATGGAATAGTTATGGAAAGGATATTAAAGCTCTACGTCAATAAGTTACAGTATAATATTGAGTTATATGCTTCGGATGAGAAATTTCTGATCTCTGTGGAAAGCGGACCTTCCCCCAATTCTCTAATCCAAAGTAGCTTCAGCCCATCACAAACCAATCAATATCTTGATGTAAAGTATTAATTAACGTAAGTGAGATTAGAGTAACGCAATCTTTCGTATTATAAGTAGTAATAGTAATCCATTTACTATATATCATGAAAATAAAACAAATCCTTACAACTTAATAATCAAAGGATTTCTGAAAAAGAAATGTGACAACGAGAGATAGCACTGAATTGTTAACGAATTCTTGTTAACAGGTCTTGATGAGAGGGCCCAAAACAGTGCTACTTCATGAACATCTTTGAAAATACCTATTGAGTTCAAAAACCTCAATGACCGCATCCAAATTTTAGATAATTAGCTAATAATGTACTTAAGTGTTCTAAGCATCACGAATTAAAAATGATTCCACTGCTTTACCTCGTCAAATCAACTTGATAATATGCCAGAATCAAGTTATTTTGAATCTAAAAAACAGCCAACCATATCATTCAATAGTACATTTCCAATGTACATTTTGTATAGGTGCGTAAAGCTATGTATAGTTATCTGTGTGTTAGAATCGTCACTCGTCCTTTAAATTAGTTCTTTTTCAACCTGCATAGCAATGAGTGTGTAACGTGAGTTCACAGTTATTTAACGTGATTTAAAACACCCGTCTTTGCATCATCTTCTTATCCTTTCTTTTCCATTCAACATCTTCTTTAACTCTTAACCAAGTAATCTTAAGTAAAACTGATGTAGTTTCATTTCCGATGAAAATCTGAAAAGATTTATTGAATGAACATTTCGAATCTAAATTGGGACGCTTAAAAAATAATCGACCACGCATTTTCAAAAATCGGATACATATCTAAATTGAATTTTCATCTTTCTTTGATTTGATATCACATTTTAGACCATCTAATAGACATCTCTGCACAAGTATCGAGAGTGGTATCTAACGTGGACCAAACAAAAACCCTCATCCACAGACTTAACACTTATAATATTCGGATGAATTTTAGTAAATATAATTTCAGTAGTATATTGACGTTGTCAACAAATTATTGGAAATTTTTTACCTAATTTTGCACGTAACTCAAGTCACGCGACCATAGTAAACATGTTTCTGCAATATCAGGGAGTGTGTGTGTGTGTGNAATTTATAAAATCTTAATTTGATCTGTTCAATAATTCTGTCAAGATTTCGTGTGTGTGTGACACACACACTGTGTGTGTGTGTGTGTGTGTGTGCGGTATATGTCTTCATCACCTATGTGTTACAACGGAAAACTTTCCGTGTACATAACATATCACGATTATTATACACAATCATATGGCTTATACAGCACCAAGGTAGTAAGCATGAACTAACCATTAAAATACATTAAAAAACACAGACACAATCTCACAGACACAAATTACCCAATATTCTTTCTTGAGGGCATGGATACAAAGAAACGGAAATCGAGAATATTTGTCAAATGTCAGCGTTTGTGACCCTTCCCTTACACCACCCTTTTCTCTGAAATGTATTCAGGAATCTATACGAATACAGATCCCTTATTAATCTTTCTTCAAGTCTTACTCATTCCATTGATATTATATTTCTACACGAAAAAGTTACTGTATACACTAAACACTGTATAGACTGTATAGGTATCGCTTGTTCAATACATCTTAATAACTCAAGTGAGACTATTACACACCCACAAACTGACAAAAACGGGCAGAAAACCAAGAACTTATAGGTCATAGGTACACACACCCACACACAAACTACTTCGTATTCTTTCTTGTGTGTGAGAGTGTGTGTAGCCAAAAAATAATTATAACTTCTGNAACCTCAGAATGGGTAGCTGACTCTAGGTCATGATTTTAGGTCATATAGGGGGGCTAGGGTATAGAGAAGCAATTAAAATAACAACTTCGGGGTTAAAGCATATTCTCTTTGTATGAGAAGTGCAAAAATGAGATGACTAAAAAGTGGCCAAAGTTACCCCGCCGGCCAAAGTAACCCCAGTTTACGGTATCGCGGTTCTTTTGCGCTATAATTGAAGTCTCTANTAACGTGAGTTCACAGTTATTTAACGTGATTTAACGTGATTTAAAACACCCGTCTTAGCATCATCTTCTTATCCCTTTCTTTTCCGTTCAACATCTTCTTTAACTCTTAACCAAGTAATCTTAGGTAAAACTGATGTAGTTTCATTTCCGATGAAAATCTGAAAAGATTTATTGAATGAACATTTCGAATCTAAATTGGGACGCTTAAAAAATAATCGACCACGCATTTTCAAAAATCGGATACATATCTAAATTGAATTTTCATCTTTCTTTGATTTGATATCACATTTTAGACCATCTAATAGACATCTCTGCACAAGTATCGAGAGTGGTATCTAACGTGGACCAAACAAAAACCCTCATCCACAGACTTAACACTTATAATATTCGGATGAATTTTAGTAAATATAATTTCAGTAGTATATTGACGTTGTCAACAAATTATTGGAAATTTTTTACCTAATTTTGCACGTAACTCAAGTCACGCGACCATAGTAAACATGTTTCTGCAATATCAGGGAGTGTGTGTGTGTGTGTG
>CAMPET010000017.1:307768-333881 GCA_946803715.1 Beroe ovata | reverse complement strand
CACACAAACACACACACACAAATACACACACACACACACACACACACACACACACACACACACACTGCTGCGTGCTTCAACATCACATAACCACTTCCGGTTCACGGATTTGAAGTTTCACGAGAAAACGGTTAGTCTCCGGGTATAGAATGCCCTTATATGGCATAATCATAACCTGTCGAGTGTGTCCACTGTCCACGATGCCTCCGTTCTTTGAAATATTATTTTACCCGATCCAAAAGCGCAATTTAGCCGTCGTCTCGAGCGCTTTTAAATCGCTTAGTTCATAAAATAAACTCTCGTGCTTCCTGTATGTGGGCTGATGCTCTACGTTATCCACTCAAAATTGTTACGAAATACAACGACCGTGAAATTCAAAAATAACAAGTAAACAAACAAACAAACAAACAAACAAACAAACAAACAAGAAATAAACAAGTAAATTCTCGAACCAACAAGTTGGCGTTTGGTCTCTGGATGGCTGTCAGTGACTACTGATTGGTTATGGTGATGTTTGTCTGTTGGTTTGTTTGTTTGTTAGTTTGTTTGTAAATGTTTGTGTTGTACAGTGTACACTCACCCCACGGCTCGCTACTCGAGTGCTGGTGGTTGAACTGGGGCTGCTGCGAGAGGAATGATGGATGCAATTCCCCTGTGCTTGGCGGCGGCGACTCTATCGTACACATGTTGTTCAGATTCGTAACTAGCTGGTTTTGCTGTGGAGGAAGGGGTGTGTAAGTGGTTTTGCTGCGGGAAATAGTGAGTAAGTGGCGGGTTTTGCTGCGGGAAATGTAGCAGGCTGTGGGATGTGGTGCGTTAGTGGCGGGCCTTGCGGCGGCCCGAGGATTAGGAATTATCATTGGTTGGTTTTGCTGAGTGGGGTGTGTTAGTTGTTCGTTATGTGGGGCAAGGAATTGGCTTGCTTAACCCAGGATTCCAGTGTTTGCCTTGCAAAATGCATTATACAGATTACAGATTGTATGTCGTTACCATGGTGACCAGCCATATAATTCGGTGATACCATATCTCCTCATATTGAGTTACCAAATATAGGGACAAACATGCAAAAACCCCGCAAATACAAAACCACAGACACTGACAGATACACGTACCTTGTGGTGGTCGATGGTTTGTTGCATGTTACCATGGTAACCAGCCATAGCATGTGGCTGGTACACCCCTCCTCGCCCGTCCACACTCTGGGACCGATAGTGGACTGGGCTGCCTTGCTGTTGGGCGGGCTCGAGGGGTGTCAGTGGCCTGAAACAATTTAGTGATCAATTAGTGATCAATTAGCGTTCATTTCACACTTACAGTATGAGATATTGGGTGGTATTTGGAACTGTATATCACAGCGAAACACTGGCACACATACACCATAAAGTATAGCAGTTGTCTTGCACTAATCTCAACATAACAGGTTTTAATTGATCCATAAAATGGAATGAATTTTCTTATCACTAAGATAAGGAAGTGTGTGTTTCAGTCATTTCCGAATTCCTCAAATTTTTTCGTTTCGTCATCACATATTGCAGCAGATTAGATTAGCGGAGATGAGTTATGACATCATTAGAGAACCAGATTTAGGAGGAATTATGATTCTCGAATCCCCTGGCGTGTTGTGCCCATATATGGTCAAATTATGCGCGGACTCTGCTACGTGCTATAGCATATTATGTATCTAATACCTATGATAATAATAATTATGTTGATAAATTTGAGGCCTGCTTCACAAAAAGGGACAAGACGAAAGGTATTCAAAGTATTTGCAAAGTATCGAGCAAATTCTCTCCGGAGGGTGGCTAAGCAGCGGAAAAGCTAGCTCAATTCATGAATTTCGAACTACCTGTTTTTCAACAATGATAAGTTTTGGTTGCTGGCAGTTAAATAAAGTAAACAAAAGTGGGGAATTATCGAGTACTTCAGTCAATCTTCTTTTTTCATGATACAAACATATGTATACATAAGGTAGGTATTGATTTTGATTCAATGATATTTATTTAATACTGGGATTTGGGTTTTACAATAAAGTTAACGATATTTACCTAGCAAAATGTCCAGCTAAATGAGCAAACGATGAGCATGATTATTATAAAGGTCACACTCTGGCTATGAATCTGAACGAGTTTAAAGCAACAATTTGGCAACGAATAGCAACGAATAGGATCTTCTTTAGTATATCGTTGAGGTTCCTTTTGAATAATTTCTATGGTTTGTGTTTACCGTTTAGACATAATTTGCGTTTGGCAACTTTTAAACACAGCTGAAATTGAGGAAATAGCGGCAAAACTCAACAACGCATCACCTCAATCAATACCAAACGGTGTGTTGGGACGAACCCATCCTGAAAATTAACTAATGAGGTTAATTGCTACATGAGCTCAACTGAGATTTTACCAGGAGCTCATAACAGCTGAATGCAGGAATAGACTATCAATCATACATTACAGTTAAGAAAATTCGGCAATGATTTCTTATCTGTCAAATTGTGACCAATCCACTTTACTCACCCTTTTCGTTGTCTATTCACACTCTTAGGTCTCAAGTTTCCAGACAGTCTTGGATCAGTACTCTGACAAGGAACAATAGCATCGGTTGCAGCTCGACCTGAAGCAAAGAATGTTGCGGCATTCACTCAATTTTATAGATAGATTTAGAGAATTATATGAGAACAATGATTTTGATGCGCACTTATTATCAGTCACTAACCTCTTGGGTCTGCGAGAGCTCTTCTAGGGTCCACCAAGGTCCTCTGACCGGTTTGTTCATTGAGGAAAACTGTTTTGCCTTGCTCATAGAACTGTTTCCATCCAACAGGGAGTGGGTCAGCATGTCCTGTGGTTTTTAAGTGTGAAATTTGAGCATACTATCTTTGTAGTTGGTTGAAATCATTCTATTTACTACACTTACCTGGAGGGAGGATTTTGTCCTTGGAAACCACGTAATTGTGTTGCATTGATTGATGATTGTGTTGTTGAATGGGAGCTGCCTGCTTTCTTGGATCATTCCAGGTGGTTGTTTTGGTGTTGTGGCTGATAATAAGAGAAATGCTATATGCTCATGCATCACCAAAAGTGACAAACTGTTTGTCACAAACACATTCTGCATATACACAGTTCATCAATTCAGATAATTAATTGGACACTAGACACAGATCAAAACTCACTCGAGGAAGTAAGGAAGTCCAGCAGGGGAAAACCTCATCTCCCAGCCAGAAGGCAGAGGCACTGTACATGTGTTGTGTACCCTTCTCGGTTGATGAGAATCCAGTGAACGTGCTCTCTTGTGCTCAGCAGGTTGCCTGGGAGATAATGTGATAAAACAGAACAAGTTGAATAATTGGTTCATTAACTTAATGATGAATGGAAACTGTGACTAACTGCCAGAATGAGTCTGGCAAATTCCTGTCCCTCATGTTGCCGGGAAGATGAGCAGAGTTGAAGAGCTTCTCCAATTCATTCTGAAAGAAGGTGTCAATGAATACTGTACAATATGCTTCTAACAGAACATATGGAAGATGATCTGTATGGGATTTTCAAGCCCTACCTCACTGTTGCCACGAATGTGGATGCTATATTTCCCTTTATTTACAACAATAGTTTCAGACTCCACTCGGTTCATTGATTTATACCTGAATATGAGGGTACAAAGTTAAGAACTAAGTCTGTGGCTAGATCTTAGTGAGAATGCAATGTAAATCAATTGCAATGTGTATCAAGAGTTGACATTGGTTCTTATCAAAAAGTTCGAAGTGGAGAAATCAGGAATAGACTATTGCTACTCAAGGAATCATTAACTAGTCAATATCTACAAAGCACCTACTGTAATAGTGCAATTCTTGATTGCTGTACCAACTAATATCTCAGCAATAATAGGTCAAAAAAGTTAAGTGTTAAGTGTGGTATAAGATTATGAACGGCTTATTCAGCGATCATATGGAGTAAAACTGATATCATGGATATAAATTAAATACAATTTCAGGTGATGAACGTATGTTGTATGGAAATATATGAAAACATGAAAATTGAATAATGAAACTTATGGTGGAATCATGAATTGTAGGGTTTGACTTTGCCGGATGTCATGTTATCTGTCCACTGTTGCTTGCGCGCGGCAAGTTTTACTTTGTTTATTTATCAAACCTCTTTGAAGAATTATACTGCGCGCGCAAATTATTTTCAAGTAATTGCGCACAATTGCGCGGCTCACATAAATTGGTTTCGCATCGCCTAGTTGAGCTAATTATCACCGCGTTTGTCTTGGCGCGGCGTCTGAGTGCACACTCCGTCATCCGTGCCGCGCAATTTTTTATATTATCGAACGCGTGCGCGCGCTGAGCGCGGACAAAATGAGACAATATAATTTACTTTTTAAAAATTGATCAATCTGTAAAAATTTACAAATCGAAAATCGATAGATTCTAAATTTTCAATCAAAATAACACCGAATGGATTAATCCTTTATTTGGAAATATCTGACAGTGGTTGAATAGCTTCCAGTGAAGTTATAATGTTAGAATGTGCAGGAACTCCTGATTTCAATTGGGTTGTAACCTATTTAAAGCATTTAGTATTTAGAGTATTCCACACAGTTGTGCTAAAATATTGACTTACTTTCTTCTTCATGACTGTGTATAAGCAGCCATAATATATTATTTTCATTATTACATCAAGTTACAAATAAGTCAATTGCCCATCATGTTTATTTGTTATTTTGTTAAGCTTTAAAGCTAAACATAGATGCCTGATTATCAATATTCCTCTTAGGTGTATGAGGGAAATGGTAAGAGAACTGTTCATATATTCAGAAAGTTAAAAAGCTCTCAAGAAGTTCACCAATAGCTTGTTCTTGATAGAAATGAACACAATTCAAATAAATGGAGACTTGTCTCTTTCTTACAATCAAATCATGTCCTTGGATGAAGTGACTGTTGATACTCTGCCTGAGAAAAAGGTTTGTTCTCATAGCCTAATCTGTTATATTGTTTGGATTGATAGTAGTTGTTGACTTCTGTTCATTTCAGGGTATGTTGATGAAGCATACAGAATATCTGATAAGATCAAATAGCTTTGGTGCATCAGTACAAAGGAGATATACTGACTTTGAGGTGTTCTATGATTTACTGATTACAAGATATCCTTACCGTATGATACCAAGATTACCTCCAAAGAAGATTGGAATGACAGATCATTTCATAAATGAAAGAAGGAAAGCTTTGGCAAGGTGGGTAAAGAAAGAAGATCAAAAAGTTTGTCCATTATCTTATTTGAACAAGATTTTGACTTTTTCACTCCACTAGGTTTCTCAACATCATAAGCCGACATCCAACAGTGAGGAAGGATCCAATGGTGCAGTTTTTCTTCACTGTTGAAGTTCATGACTTCCACATTCACTTGAAGGTATGATCTTTGATGATATTTGGACCTTATCTCAGTACTTAATTCAATGAGACATGGTAAAATCATGTTTATGCAGGATAAGTTTAAGAACCTGCTAGATGAATTCGTTACAAATCCTGACAAGAACACAATTGAAGATCAACTCAATGTTGTGGCTGGAGATGCTAATGGTATGAAATCAGAGATTGGCCACATGCTGAAAAGTGTTTCTATTCTTAGGTGATCATTTATAAATCAAGAAATCTTATATTAGATTGAATGTAACAATTTGATATGTAAAAAGTGTAATTGCTGCTTTTGCAAGATTATTTGATGGTGTCTCATGTACAGAGAATTATCAGAGCGCTGGGTTACAAGAACTAAGAACACGGCATACGACATGCAGCTGTACAGCAATGAGCTGTCAGTATTGGCTGGGGAAGGTCAGACTGTCAGTGCACTTAGTTCACATAAAGGAGATCTCTGGAGCAAAGTAAGATCAATATGACAATGTGCTCCAAATGTTTTTCAACAGTTATGTTGCTAAGTGCTAACCTCTATTATCATATCAGTTAAGGGAAGGTATGAGAGGTTTATCAGCTCAATTTTCGAATCTATCTGAACGACTTGGAAGACAAAGAGCGCAGGTGAAGCATTTCAAGAAAGTTTCCTGACAGATACTTGTGGAGTACAAGATTTCAACACCTTATACGTTATTCCCCATTTAGGAAGAGGCTAACATCTTGGACAACATTGCATTGCTCATGGACATCCTACAAGGACTGAAGGATCTTGTCGATAGAAGAGAGAAAGGAGTCAATAAAGAGCATCAACAAGCTTTTAGCAGGGTGAGATAAAATCAAAATAACGTTCATCGATCATGGTTTAACTTCAAATTAACTTCTTGTGGAGTCATAATGAATTAATGAATTTAGGATCTACATCGTCCTTGAACTCAGGTACAGCAGTTGAAGAAGCAAAAGGGAACACTGGCCGCTAGTGGGCAGGGAGGAGGCGCTGGGATACAGGAGAAGATAGAACAACAAGAGTCCCTTATCAACGATATCGGACTACGGTAAGCGGCGCTTATTCCTTGTGGCGATTGCCGAATTAAAGATGAGATTTCCATATTCATCTCAGGTTTGAATCTTTTTAAGTTAAGAGGTTCCTAACTTGAAAAAAGACTTTATTTCCATTATACAGAAACAACTATTCCATACTGTGTCTGTATTGGGAAATGAAGCAGATGTACACATACTTGTCGCATTTTGGTGTGATTTGGAACGCATTCGTGTCATCACAAACCTCATTACACACTGATGTAAGTATGGAAGTCCATCAGGATGTAATTACGTAACTATAATACCGAGCGTCATTCGATATTCTTCGACATTAATTAACGGAAAATAAGATAAATATTACATTTTGGACGAATAAAGTTTAATCACACTCAATGCCAAGATGAAATTCTCATTACTAAAATCAGGCACTCAAGTTGTGGGACGATTGTCGTCCATTCACGTCCATCATGAAGTCAGCCCAGACCTCGGCCCCAGTTTCGTATCAACCGGCCCCCACAGCGCCCCCACCCGCCGAAAACTCATACTCGGGACCTAGCTTCTACGACATGTAGTACAATAGTTTGGGAAGTTTTCATGGGGGGGGGTGTCATCTCATCATCGGCTGGGATCATTTTAATCCTTCCTTTTCAAATCTTGAGGATAAGGTCAGATCTTGTCAGATCTTTTGAGACTTTGGGAAAATTATGGGTCTTCCTATTCTTCATGGTGGTCTTTATTGGACGATGTTGAAGACTGTTATGTGTTACAACTTTGATGTTCCTAATTTATGTTGACCAATTAAATTTTTGATAAGTTCCGTTGATTTTCCTTGGTATTTGTACTTTTTCAATCCTTCCGTTGCCCATTTTTCATTATTTTGCCAAATAATTCGAATGAGGTTTCAATAATTACAGTTGATCGTTATGAGTTAAGTTAGTTGATTGAAATACTTTTTATCAGTAACTCAAGTCTTTTTAATCACACATATAGTTTACTTTTTTATCGCAATTATACATCAAACATTATGTGAACTATTTTTATATCATTGAACGTTATCCAGCAAATAGATTTTTAGTGTATGAGAAAGCAAATAAGTTACGATGTTTCTTCAACGTTATAAATGAGGTTGATTTAATTGTGTAGTAAGAAATGATATATCGTCAATTCTGATCGACGCAGTTGCTTAATTGGACTCGTTAAACTTACAAAATAATTTGGGCCTTCTGCCTCCCCAAGCGTTATTTTAAGCGTTATTTTAAGCCGGAAAACCTAAAAACCTAACTATCATATATAGGATTTTATCACAATGCCGAACATGGAGGACTCTCTGTTCCAGCTCCGATTTTGCTGCAAAACCCTGGACCGGGAAGCTAAGCGGTGTGAGAAGGCACATAACCAGGAAAAAGTGAAGATCAAGAAGGCGCTCGAACAGGGAAATGTGGAGGGTAAATATTCGGGAATTGATCACAACTCTCGAGTGTTTGTTTTTCTATCGATATGTTATCAAGCGTTGTGTCTTGTTGGCGTATGTCCAAGTTTCCTGATTCCTGACTTAGGTACCAACTGAAACTTTAGAAATTTGGATGTCATGTCATTGAAATGACAAACGACACAACAATTTATAGTCCCATTAAATTCTGACATTTCTCCCCTCGTAACAGGAGCTCGAATCTACAGTGAGAATGCCATCAGGAAGCGGAATGAGTCACTCAACTTCATGAGGATGTCAGCTAGAGTTGATGGAGTGGCAAGTCGGGTAAAGAGTGCTCTTGCCATGAA
Organism: Beroe ovata; assembly: GCA_946803715.1. Lineage (NCBI taxonomy): Eukaryota > Metazoa > Ctenophora > Nuda > Beroida > Beroidae > Beroe > Beroe ovata. The sequence goes on along the minus strand of CAMPET010000017.1, from coordinate 325,663 downwards.
ACAGGTCCGTGTCAAGCATGGTGAACGATTGAAGATATGAATTGGGGTGATTTCAGTGATAAAGTGGATTTGGACGACTCTTTTGCTGCGACAAGAACTTAGATTCATAATGAGCTATGCACAAAATCATTTTTCTTTATTTTGAACCAAAATGAGATTGTTATACCTAATATAAGTGGTGAGGACTTTTAATTACTTATTACATCCTTTATGTTTCATATTTACCTCTTTCCCAAGGTTTCGAAAGATATGGGTGCTGTTGTCAAAGGTCTCGACAAAGCCATGGCTTCAATGAATCTGCAGAAGGTGAGCTCTCAATTATACAACACCTTCTCTGCCACAGAGGATCATCAAAAGTGTCTAAATGTACTGTAAGTGCCTACCATGTAGGTGCTAACAGTGTTTTTATGAAGTGTAGCGTGTACACTGAACAGCTCATGTAGAGTGTAGACTGCTAATGATAAGTATAAGAGTATACTATACAATATACAATATACAAAATAGTATACGTTTCTTAGCCTCCATGCGGTTGCGTGCAAAGTTTATACAACTGATGCTTTCCTTTTCGTATCACACACACATTACAAGAACACCTAGGTATTGTTCAAGGTTATCACACAATTTTTACCTCTCATCACGCAAAAAGTACATCATCACCGGTCCAGATCACACAAACATCACACATTTCCATGCTCAATCACGCGAAACCGCAGGTACAGGAGATAATGGACAAGTTTGAGGCCCAGTCCGAGAATCTGGACGTCCACACCAGTGTGATGGAGGGAGGAATGGGTGCGGCGACCACCCTCTCCACACCCGCTGACCAGGTTTGGGGGAGTGGGACAGTGGGGGAAGAGGGAGACTTAGAGGGAGAAGAGGGAGGGAGGGAGAAGAGGGAGACTTATAGAGTGGGGGAGTGGGGGAGGGGACTGGGAGGAGAGGGGAGTGGGGGAGGGTAGGGGAGTGGGGGGAGTTTTAAAACGATTTGAGAAAGTGGGATTGAGCGATAAATTCAGGAGTGTGTTCAGTGTTTGTTATAAAATCTCAACACTCTTGTTCTCAGGTGGACTCTCTGATCCAGCAAGTGGCAGAGGAACATGGCTTGGAGATGACAAACATGCTGGTAGACGCCGCTTCCGCGCCAACATCGTCCATAGGTGCCGCCTCTGAGTCGGCTCAGGAGGAGGCCCTCAGTCGCCGCCTCGCTCAGATTAGAAACTGATGAGAGGGAGATTAATTTCAAAGTTGAATAAAATATGATTTTTCACGACGGATAGTTCCTTTGGTTATTGTAGATTTTAGAATGGTGATTCTATCGATGAAATCAGAAATAATTTGAACATGTAAATATGAATACGGTGGAAAGTGGCTTTTTTGGCGCCATATGGATGGTTTTTGGGTTTTCGATTTATTTCAAGTTTGAATGACGTGGACTAAAGAACGTATTACATTTTCACAATACAGCTCTGTACATTAATTCTTGGAATGTGTTGATGTATCCATTAATTAAGGATCAAATTTCCCCTTTGAAAAAAAGCATAAGCGAGGCTTAACCGATTGCATTGTTCTGAAATCTGAATCAGGATGTCATCTCCATAGTTCTTTGTTTTTACATTTTATTCTGTCCCATTATTCTCGAATCAAATATAACACTATCTTGTGAAATGGTAGGTAGAGTCTGTTAATTGTGTAAATTTAATTTAATTTCAATTCATGCCAGTGTCACTTACCTAGCGTTTTTGATTAAATACTAAATCATGCAAGATTTTTTGTTTTTCGGGAGGAGCTTCACAGCTCATCATTCAATACACAATACATTGTGTGCACTTATTATACACTGTGCAGTGTACATATTATTCACTGTACAATTTTCATTTTCTGTGACCGACTTTGCTGCAATGTTATTCTAGAAGGAAGAGCCACCAGAACCCCTTACAGTTTCTAACTTATCACCCAATGGGCAGCCCAAGTATTAGAAATAGAAGAAGCATTATAGACCGTGTGTGTGTATGACTAGAGTTGAGCATCAGTTTATTGAGGAAACCCATCAGCCGTCGTCAGGTTAGTGAAAAGGTTGGTCTCTCTGGACGTTTTGAAGTTAATTTGATTTATTCTGATTGGATTAATCAGACTTTTGATTCAGATATCCCGATATTTTTGTTCATGATAAGAATTGTATCAAGTCAATTTTGCATGCTAGATAATGGAATTATTGTTTTGAAATTAAGTTTTATGATCACGTCACTTGATCATGGAAAACTCATTTCAAAGTGTCATCCTCACCCCATATCCCAGGGCTAGGATCGTATTTGCCGCGATGGCGACCCACTAGCGCATCAGAGTTAGCTAACGCAGAGAAACGTGTTTTCAAGTTCATCAAAACTCCACTCAAACTTTACAACACTCCAACTTTGCATGGTTTGAGTTTTTCTGTAATTTTCTTATCAAAGTGTATACTCTGTTTATTTTGTTGTTCACTATGAATCCTTGATTAACTTTCCGGAAATTATCCAGCGTTCATTAACCAATTTTCACTGAGCGCAATAACCCTGAAATCCCTGATAATTCCACTCCTACTTCCCCCCACTCAGGCAATCTCTGGAGTCTCCANCTCATCATTCAATACACAATACATTGTGTGCACTTATTATACACTGTACTGTGTACATATTATTCACTGTACAATTTTCATTTTCTGCGACCGACTTTGCTGCAATGTAATTCTAAAAGGAAGAGCCCTTGAGTTTCTAACTTATCACCCAATGACCAGCCCAAGTATTAGAAATAGAAGAGGCATTATAGACCGTGTGTGTGTATGACTAGAGTTGANGGGGGGGGGGGTGTCATCTAATCATCGGCTGGGATCATTTTAATTCATTTCATATCTTGGGGATAAGGTCAGATCTTGTCAGATCTTTTGAGACTTTGGGATAGTTATGGGTCTTCTTATTCTACATGGTGGTCTTTATTGGATGATGTTGAAGACTGTTTTTTGTTACAACTTTGATGTTCCTAATTTATGTTGACCAATTTTTGATAAGTTCCGTTGATTTTCCTTGGTATTTGTACTTTTTCAATCCTTCCGTTGCCAATTTTTCATCATTTTGCCAAATAATTCGAATGAGGTTTCAATAATTACAGTTGATCGGTATGAGTTTAGTTAGTTGATTGAAATACTTTTTATCAGTAACTCAAGTCTTTTTAATCACACATATAGTTTACTTTTTTATCGCAATTATACATCAAACATTATGTGAACTATTTTTATATCATTTAACGTTATCCAGCAAAGAAATTGTTAGTGTTGTATGAGAAAGCAAATAATTTACGATGTTTCTTCAACGTTATAAATGAGGTTGATTTAATTGTGTAGTAAGAAATGATATATCGTCAATTCTGATCGACGCAGTTGCTTAATTGGACTCGTTAAACTTACAAAATAATTTGGGCCTTCTGCCTCCCCAAGCGTTATTTCAAGCGTTATTTTTGGCTGGAAAACCTAAAAACCTACATATCATATATAGGATTTTACCAAAATGCCGAACATGGAGGACTCGCTGTTCCAGCTCCGATTTTGCTGCAAAACCCTGGACCGGGAAGCTAAGCGGTGTGAGAAGGCTCATAACCAGGAAAAAGTGAAGATCAAGAAGGCGCTCGAACAGGGAAATGTGGAGGGTAAATATTCGGGAATTGATCACAACTCTCGAGTGTTTGTTTTTCTATCGATATGTTATCAAGCGTTGTGTCTTGTTGGCGTATGTCCAAGTTTCCTGATTCCTGACTTAGGTACCAACTGAAACTTTAGAAATTTGGATGTCATGTCATTGAAATGACAAACGACACAACAATTTATAGTCCCATTAAATTCTGACATTTCTCCCCTCGTAACAGGAGCTCGAATCTACAGTGAGAATGCCATCAGGAAGCGGAATGAGTCACTCAACTTCATGAGGATGTCAGCTAGAGTTGATGGAGTGGCAAGTCGGGTAAAGAGTGCTCTTGCCATGAAACAGGTCCGTGTCAAGCATGGTGAACGATTGAAGATATGAATTGGGGTGATTTCAGTGATAAAGTGGATTTGGACGACTCTTTTGCTGCGACAAGAACTTAGATTCATAATGAGCTATGCACAAAATCATTTTTCTTTATTTTGAACCAAAATGAGATTGTTATACCTAATATAAGTGGTGAGGACTTTTAATTACTTATTACATCCTTTATGTTTCATATTTACCTCTTTCCCAAGGTTTCGAAAGATATGGGTGCTGTTGTCAAAGGTCTCGACAAAGCCATGGCTTCAATGAATCTGCAGAAGGTGAGCTCTCAATTATACAACACCTTCTCTGCCACAGAGGATCATCAAAAGTGTCTAAATGTACTGTAAGTGCCTACCATGTAGGTGCTAACAGTGTTTTTATGAAGTGTAGCGTGTACACTGAACAGCTCATGTAGAGTGTAGACTGCTAATGATAAGTATAAGAGTATACTATACAATATACAATATACAAAATAGTATACGTTTCTTAGCCTCCATGCGGTTGCGTGCAAAGTTTATACAACTGATGCTTTCCTTTTCGTATCACACACACATTACAAGAACACCTAGGTATTGTTCAAGGTTATCACACAATTTTTACCTCTCATCACGCAAAAAGTACATCATCACCGGTCCAGATCACACAAACATCACACATTTCCATGCTCAATCACGCGAAACCGCAGGTACAGGAGATAATGGACAAGTTTGAGGCCCAGTCCGAGAATCTGGACGTCCACACCAGTGTGATGGAGGGAGGAATGGGTGCGGCGACCACCCTCTCCACACCCGCTGACCAGGTTTGGGGACGAGAGTGGGAGAGCGGGGGAGTGGGGTAATGGAGAATAGGGGAGTGGGGAGCAGAGGAGACAGGGGAATGGGGAGCAGGGGAGACAGGGGAGTGGGGAAGAGGGGAGCGGGGGATCGGGGTAGTGGGGGAGAAGAGGGGACTGGGGGAGGGTAAGGGAGTGGAGGGAGTTTTAAAACGATTTGAGAAACTGGGATTGAGCGATTAATTCAGGAGTGTGATCAGGAGTGTGTTCAGTGTTGGTTATAAACAACACTCCTCTTCTCAGGTGGACTCTCTGATCCAGCAAGTGGCAGAGGAACATGGCTTGGAGATGACAAACATGCTGGTAGACGCCGCTTCCGCGCCCACATCGTCCATCGGTGCCGCCTCTGAGTCAGCTCAGGAGGAAGCCCTCAGTCGCCGCCTCGCTCAGATTAGAAACTGAAGTGAGGGTAATTTCAAAGTTGAATGAAATATGTTTTTTCACGACGGATAGTTTCTTTGGTTATTGTAGATTTTAGAATGGTGATTCTATCGATGAAATCAGAAATAATTTGAACATGTAAATATGAATACGGCGGAAAGTGGCTTTTTTAGCGCCATATTATGGATGGTTTTTGGGTTTTCGGTTTATTTCAAGTTTGAATGACGTGGACTAAAGAACGTATTACATTTTCACAATACAACTCTGTACATTAATTCTTGGAATGTGTTGATGTATTCATTAATTAAGGATCAAATTTCCCCTTTGAAAAAAAGCATAAGCGAGGCTTAACCGATTGCATTGTTCTGAAATCTGAATCAGGATGTCATCTCCATAGTTCTTTGTTTTTACATTTTATTCTGTCCCATTATTCTCGAATCAAATATAACACTATCTTGTGAAATGGTAGGTAGAGTCTGTTAATTGTGTAAATTTAATTTAATTTCAATTCATGCCAGTGTCACTTACCTAGCGTTTTTGATTAAATACTAAATCATGCAAGATTTTTTGTTTTTCGGGAGGAGCTTCACAGCTCATCATTCAATACACAATACATTGTGTGCACTTATTATACACTGTGCAGTGTACATATTATTCACTGTACAATTTTCATTTTCTGTGACCGACTTTGCTGCAATGTTATTCTAGAAGGAAGAGCCACCAGAACCCCTTACAGTTTCTAACTTATCACCCAATGGGCAGCCCAAGTATTAGAAATAGAAGAAGCATTATAGACCGTGTGTGTGTATGACTAGAGTTGAGCATCAGTTTATTGAGGAAACCCATCAGCCGTCGTCAGGTTAGTGAAAAGGTTGGTCTCTCTGGACGTTTTGAAGTTAATTTGATTTATTCTGATTGGATTAATCAGACTTTTGATTCAGATATCCCGATATTTTTGTTCATGATAAGAATTGTATCAAGTCAATTTTGCATGCTAGATAATGGAATTATTGTTTTGAAATTAAGTTTTATGATCACGTCACTTGATCATGGAAAACTCATTTCAAAGTGTCATCCTCACCCCATATCCCAGGGCTAGGATCGTATTTGCCGCGATGGCGACCCACTAGCGCATCAGAGTTAGCTAACGCAGAGAAACGTGTTTTCAAGTTCATCAAAACTCCACTCAAACTTTACAACACTCCAACTTTGCATGGTTTGAGTTTTTCTGTAATTTTCTTATCAAAGTGTATACTCTGTTTATTTTGTTGTTCACTATGAATCCTTGATTAACTTTCCGGAAATTATCCAGCGTTCATTAACCAATTTTCACTGAGCGCAATAACCCTGAAATCCCTGATAATTCCACTCCTACTTCCCCCCACTCAGGCAATCTCTGGAGTCTCCAAACTGTTAACGATGTCTGCAAATCCCGGAAAACGCTAGTCCTACTGCACGGCATGGGTGCCGGGGTTGCTCTCTGGGTACAGAATCTGGATCACCTGGCACAGGATAGACGGGTGTATGCGCTCGATCTACTGGGGTTCGGACGGTCAGCCCGACCTCACTTCCCCAACACTGTCACTGGTATGTGTGCCTTGGACGTTGAAATGATTCCCGATAAAATTAGAGCACGTTTCTCTGAGGGGCTGTCTCTCTCCTGATAGGAGAAGTAATTAAAATGTAACTCTGATGCCCCGACAAGATAGGTACCCCGATCATTCGGAATATATCCCGCTTCCCTGAGTAAGAAATTAATTCACCGATAAGCTCGCGAACTTCATTTTCTCCCTATGTCACAGGAGTGGAGGACAAGTACATCTCCAGCCTGGAGGAGTGGCGGGCGGCTAACAACCTGGACAAGATCATCCTGACTGGGCACAGTTTTGGTGGCTACCTCGCCACCCTGTACGCCACCAAATACCCGCAGCATGTGTCCCATCTCGTGTTGGCTGATCCGTGGGGGTTCCCTCGTATGCCGGAGAGAAGTGAGCCACTTCCGCTGAGGTGGCGGCTTGTGGTTAATGTGATGAAGCCGTTTAATATCTTCTCGGGGTTGAGAGCCGCCGGACCATTGGGGCCTAGGTTGATTAACAAGGTATTTTTTCTGTGTGCGATGATTTGTTTGAGTCTTGAAATGATGTTCTGATCGTGCAATTCGCAAGAATATTTGCAAATACGATTTATAATCTGAGACAATACCAATGTCCTGGCTTGTTATTGATTATGCTATGACTCTACGTTATCGTTATTATCCAAGTATCCAATTACCTATCCAGATGCGACCGGATTTACGAGCTAAATTCCGGAACTATGTCCGCGATGTTGAAGCAATTCCGAATTACATTTACCATTGCAACGCTCAGGTTGGTTATAAGTTTGGAGGGCTGAAATTTCACCAACTTAAAATATCATGTGAAAAATGTGATGAATAAGCATTGAGCGCATGGATGGTTGGAATGTCGATTGATGTACTATTGCCGACTTTTTAATTTTATCAAAGCTTTCATCTGGAGCAATAGTTATTTAATACTCGGATCAATTGAAGTATCGTCAATTAAATTTGTCGCCAGGACGCGAGTGGCGAAGTAGCATGGAAGACTCTACACGCAGAGTTAGGATTTGCTAAACAACCGCTCATAGACAGGATAGACGATATCAATCCTGATATCCCTATCACGTTCATCTACGGGGCCCAGAGCTGGATGGACCCCACCATGGGATACCGAGCTCAGGTAGGGGGCCGAGGGGGATTGGGGATTGGGGAGAGATGGTCACGTGAGATGGTCACGTGACAATACAGAATTGGTGATGTGAAGTTCGTATGACCCAAATTAATGGAATTCTCCATCATCTTAAGCTAGCTGCTTCCTTAAGATTTCCTAATAATCTTGCAAACATTCAATTTCCATAGATGTAGTTGTATGATAATGAAATACAACTATTTTTCCCAGGAAATCCGTGAAGGTAAAGCACCAGTCAATGTGGAGCTTATCATGGATGCAGGGCACCACGTGTACGCGGATAATCCCCAACAGTTTAACACCATGCTCACCAACGCGTGTAACATGTTCGATGAGGAGGGTTCGCCCGTGTAGCATTATTATTATAGTCTGGTTATCACTGTCCGTTAGCTATATATACTTGGGGAAGGGTTCCAAATCTCAAACCTCTTTTCTTGAAAATTAAGGGATCTGTCTTGGTTCTTGATGGTCTATCTTCTTCACATGACTCACCTGGTAGTGGTTGACCAGCGAAAACTGTGAACAATGAACACGCAATGAGATACGATGCTGAATGTGTCTGCATTTTTGCGACACTTCTCCAATAATAACAAGTAGGCGTTTGGAATCTAGGACTAAAAACAGTCGCGTTGGTTCATCTTAAGGCCGGTATTTTCGGTAATTTTCTATGCCAAGTGACAGTGATCGGCCAGTGAATAGCGTAGCAACCAATTGAACATCAAGAAAATGTTACGTTATTTCAAATAACCCATTTGAAGCATTTGAAACCTCTCCCCTTTCTCCATTATTGATAACAGCTTCATTAATCTAACTATTTGTTTGAATTTGTTTCCTAATCTGATCGTGACCCCTATCGTTTTGTTCGTAGTTGTAATTTAAGTTATTTGAATTATCTCAACAGTTATGTAGATTTAGATTTTTCGATAATATTCGATACGTTTTTATACTTAATCTTCTCCTTTTTTCCAAAATATTAGATGCATTTTTACAGTTATGCATCATTAATTCCTTTTCGGAATGTATAAACTATGTATTGATATTATCAGTGTTATTTGCAGAAAAGAGTTGAGTCATTCCTCATTAGCTAATCATTGACCCATTGAAATTTAGCAAAAGGTTGATTTTCAATAACTTCCGTCATAGATAAATTAACCTCTTCTTTTTCACTCTTCTAGAATGTCGATTGGAACGTTTAAGATCCTGATAATTGGTGATAGTGGTATAGGGAAAAGCTCTCTAATGATGAGATTCGTGGATGGGATGTTTGACCCTGAGATATCTGCCACGATAGGTTAATGGGGATTCTAAATTGTGGATTAATTTATGGCGAAGAATGAACGTTTCATCATTTATGTATAGACAAGAGGTGATAGTTTCGATTTTACGTAGTACTACATTCATTTTGTATCTCAATTTAGGTGTTGATTTCAAAGTCAAGACAGTGACAGTAGAAGGAAACAGTGTCAAACTTGCTATTTGGGTATGAATAATCACCAATTAATTACGAATTTTCAAATTTCATTGGAGATTGTCATGGGTTGGTGGAATTTGTGACCCTGATCTTTTATTCTTGCTCATTTCAGGACACGGCGGGTCAGGAAAAGTTCAGGACATTGACACCGAGTTATTACAGAGGAGCACATGGTGTCATCTTAGGTATACCCTGCAGTTGACACCAGTTTTTCAATCATTTAATCCATTTTGACACCATTCCATTTCCCCTTTTGCCGCTTCTCCTTGACCCTGACTCCCTGGACCATTCTCGACGCCACTTGACCCTGACACCAATCTTAACCGTATCCTTGACACCGCTTCAATGTTAACCGGAAGATGCGCTATCAATAGTCAATACACTGTACACATGGCGTCTCTTACGAATGTCATGTGCCCTGGGAAAATTGCCAAGATTTCAGTTATTTATCGTAACGCGCGTGAACATTAGGACATACAATCGGTTATGGTTCGCATTTCAGAAAGCCACATCCAGCGCGCGCGTCACGCGCATTTGTGGATTTCAAGCCAGATTCTTCGTTTGTTGACATGATTTCATCTGATTTCTGACTCTCACACCAATTGATGACTTCATCAAAATTTCTGTCCTATTTCAGTTTACGACACGAGTGTCCGAAGGACGTTTGATAATCTGGACACATGGCGACAGGAAATTGACACTTATATCACAAAACCGAACGCTGTAAGAATGCTGGTTGGAAACAAAATTGACAAGGTGGGTCATAACCTTCCATACTTTGGATGATCTTAATATGACAGATGAAGAATTATCTGATCATTGATCAAGTTATCATTTACGTTTTTTCAACTGATTATTGTAAAGTTTGTTTTGATGTAGATTGAACAAGTTATGAATTGCTAGGACCGTGTTGTTGAACGTGCAGAGGGGGAAGCATACGCTAAGAACCACAAGATGTTATTTATCGAGAGCAGTGCGAAGACGGAGGAGGGGGTTCAGGACGCATTCGAGGAACTTGTTGCGAAGGTATAGTGTCAATTGATAGCTTTTGTTTGTTGCTGTTCTAAATGTTTTGTCATAGTTTTTGTTGCCAGATTTTCAGATGGAATCCGGTGAGTTTTTTAGGTCCATTTTCCACCCATTTCCAGATCGTACAAACACCTAAGCTAGGTACAACTGTTTTTCCGTTAAACTTCTTCCTAATGTTTCCGTTAAACTTCTTCCTAATCCTAGTTCATTTGGCATTCCTAGTTAATTTTTCTCATCAATTTGACTCTCAAAAGTGTTCACTAATTTCCAGATCGTACAGACACCTTCGCTTTGGGACAGTGGTCACAAATCTGACGGAATTGACATCAATAATTCAGCTGCGGGCTACGGAGCTTGCTCATATTGCTGAAACTACAAATGACTCTGTGTGTGTGTGTGTGTGTGTGTGTGTGTGTGTGTGTGTGGGTGTGGGTGTGGGNTGTTGTGTGTGTCTGTGTGTGTGTGTATGTGTGTGTGTGTGTGTGTGCGTGTGTATGTGCGTGTGTGTGCGTGTGTGTAGTGTGAACCAGAGTGGACCATGGGTTAGGATCGTTAGGATTCGGACCATCATTTAGTCTAGAGAGGGGATTGATAGAAACTCTTGATTCCTAAAATACCTCGTTTATAATGTGTATCTATACAGTACTTCAGTTGAGCTGCTGTGTCTGACTTCTTGAACGAAGTCTCTCACGGAACATTGTAACTGTCACTGATCGACGGTCAGATTCATGCATGATCAGGAAATGGCAAGTCTGTAATTTCTTTCTTGAATAGCTTGATGCTCAGTGTCAATTAATATTGATTTTGCGCTCAGAGCTTTACGTTTCGAAACTTTTGAGTCGAGTTTCTCACTCATAAACATCTTATAGTTATAGTCGCTATGTAGGGCATATTGTTCATTTCGTTTAATTCTCAGATTGCAAATTTTAATTGACTAATCTGTATTTGAATAATGAAGAAGGAAATAAAGTAAACTAGGCTAAGCTACATTCCACGTTCAGTTTATTTGACTTTAGGATTGCTTTAAGAAGTGAAAATGTTGTACAGAATGTAATGAATAATCTTCTTCAGAGTCTAATTATTCTGTCAGTGTTATTTTCAATTTCGTATCGCCGACTTGATCTTGATCGCATTAAGAATTTGCTAAGTTCCTTCCATCAATAATACATATTAATCACGTGACCTCCATTAATAAGCGATTTGTTAACGTGCATATAATAGTGATCTCTACTCATCCATATTCCTCAATGTCTATTTCAGTATTTCCCCTGTATATGCTGTTATATAAAGTCAATGTAGTAGACTGTAATATTGTGACTGTAGATTAAGTAGTCTGCAATCGGTAAATTCATTGGTCTCGAGAGTAAAATCTGGTTATTTTATCATGCTCTAATTTGGGCGTGGCTCTCAACTCGACTGCAATGTGCTAATACACATACGAATTAAAACTCATTGATCTTCACCATATATTCACTATGAGAGATTAAAAAGCAATTGACAAAATATCAGATAACAAAGTGAGAAAATATGTAACCCTCTGACACGTTTTATTCTGATGCACGTTAAAACACGTGATATCAATGGTTTTTGTTAAGAGTCTAACTCCACAAATGTGAAACCCCACTGCCACCGCTGATTCGCCGATCCGTCACACTGCTCGATTATGAGGTAACTGCCGTCGTGGCTTAGACAGCTGCCGCCTCCCGTCTTAATCTCTCCTTTCTGAAGAGAAGTGTAACTGTTCATATGAGATGTTATTATGGTATGAAGTGATTCAAATCGTTTTTTCTCTCTTTAGGTATGACTAGGTAAAGGCATGGGGATTCGGATCGAGGACTAAAGCCTCCATACCAACTCCAGGGAACAAATGGTAAGTCTCATATTTTTCAGCATTTCTTACATTATCAATTACCCGCAGTATGCCAAATCTAGAAACCGTTTGAATAATTCATGGTAGATAAGTAATCTAAGTAGATTGGTAATCTAAGTAGATTGGTAATCTAAGTAGATTGGTAGATTAGTAATCTAAGTTAAATTTAATCTAAGTTTAATTTAGTTATCTAAGTTAAATCAAATTTAGTAAATTTTGTAATTCTCGTCATACCTTGTTCATGATCCACTCCTGGTTTCCCTTCTGTCCATGGCAATTTGCCAACTGAACCTGCTCCCTCGTCACGGCATCCATACAGTAATCCGCGTTCTGTGACTGTTTGATTTCCCGGCTTTCCCGGATATACTGCCAGTACTGGGACCCGCCCATACTGTGGCTGAAAAGAGTCCCCGGGATTATACATTGACATAGTAACAAAAGTGTCGCACCAGTGTCGACCGGTCCGGTGGGGTGTTAGACTTAGAGGAGCTCAAATTCGCAACGATGAGGTATTGATGATATTATTATGAATCTGACTCTGAGCGAGAATTCTTGAGAAGGAGCTTTTACCTATCATGATAGTTTGTTGTTGTACTGAATTCCAGAATTCAATGAATAAATCAGTTCTCAAGTATTACACTCATTCACATAGTTCGATGGGGCTATTCAAATGAGCTGTCATGTAAGATCTTTAGTTGACTCTTGGAAAATGATGATGGGGATATAATGAGTGTTTAATGAGGGATTTTCTGTGGAGCGAGGCGTGTACTGTGTGTGTGTGCGTGAGTGTGTGCTTGTTTGTGTGCTTGTTTGTGTGTGCTTGTTTGTGTGTGTTTGTGTGTGTACTGTGTGTGTGTGTGCTTGTTTGTGTGTGTGTTTGTGTGCGTGTGTATTTGTCTGTGTATCTGTTAAGCGCGTAAGAAACACAATAAAATGGTTCTTAACTCTGACTAATGACCTCAAGTGTAAGTAACATGACTGGGATAGCGGAATTTTTCTGAATAATAGCAGCAAATTTGAAAAAATTCTTCTAGATTAAGCTAAATTTAGGAAATTATCACATTTTTGTGAATTTTTTGGATGATAATCATCCCACTCTCCACACTTATGATAAAGTTCACATCCAAAAACTACCTTGCTCTACAATAAAAAAGTGAAATAATAAGAAAACGTAAAATTATGAAAAAAAAAGTTAAAATCGACTCACCATCCATACATTCCAATTCGGGCGGGAGGGGTCCAGCCCCCCAAGTTATCCACACACCGGGTCTTTTGTCCCATGTTCCGAATCTCTCCGTGAGCAATGTAGTCCTTGCTCGGGACTACTGCCTCCGGGTAGACATTGTCCAGAAACCACCTGGGGAGCGAGGGGGTTAGGGTGGGAATATGAGGGGGTGAGTTATGGGGTCAGGACCCAGGTGGACTTGAAATTGAGGCATAGTAATCGGGCATTTCGGAAGTTGTTTGATTGGATTAATGGTTTAGCTTGGGAAATTATCGCAATCTAGACAACTTTTTATTTACACAAGAACGAATAAGATCTGCACAACTCACTGGAATGGCTTGCACTGTAGGCGCTCTCTGACCGCCAGCCTGTCGGATATATCGCCCATATCAACACTACGCGCCTGGGGGGAGACCTGGTAGAAAAACTCCTTATAGTCGTCTAGCCACACCTCAGCCAACCGTTTAGCATTCTTATGTCCCACGTCCTTTTTCGAGCTGTACGGAAATGTTTTTCTGTACACGTGCGCGACTGTACTGCACGTGTTTATCTCCAGGACTCCGCCACACATCCAGATACGGAATGAGATTTCCAGATTTTCCGCGCCCCAAATGTCCATGTCCGTGTCGTACGCGCCGAGCTCGAAGAAGTACTTCCGGTCCATGGCGAAAAGTCCACCTGCCATTGTCGGAGATAGAATTTCGGCGCTGTTGTCGCCTTTTCGACGGGAAACTTCACGGTCGGTGAGCCCTCGCCACCTGCGGAAACATGAGGTGATTAGATAATGAGGTGATTAGATAATGGGTCAGATAATGATCAGTTATCAATAATTTTACTCAGTTTTCATAAAACTGAGCGCACGATACTAGAAATAGAAAATTATATTCTTTCAAATTACGAAATTTTGAGACTGAACGAGCGTGATTTTGAAATAATGAAGCCTTTTGTTAACCTGAAGACCATGTCCCATGAAAATCCGCCCATAGTAGCATGAGCGTTAGGTGACTCATTAACTGACTCCGTCAACTCGAATGTGTCCAGGTCAATCGCTGGGATGTTTGGCTGTACCACCTATAATAAAGGGTATGATTTTGATATTGGATTAAATCCAATATAGTATTGGATGATGTCAAGTCTACAGAAATTTACAATCTAAATCGATACGGTACGTTAATAAATTCTGAACTGGGCAAATGAACAATTTGAAAATTTCAAATTCCAAATTATCGACAAATCACCGTTTTCCTATTCCGGGCTATTCTGTCTAGGATAGGCTCCGCCCATCCCGGGGTAGCCTCAATGTGGGAGTCTAGGAACATGACAACATCTCCTCGAGCATGCTTAGCGCCTGGAGAGAAAGAGATGGTGATGAGGGGAGCTATTACAAAATCGGAGGGAAACACATGGGAATTGTAATTGTAGGGGGATCTGATGGAATGTTTGTATCGGGACAAGGAAAAGATGCTCGAAAAAATACAACTCAAACGTCTCAAATCTCATTATCTAGATCAAAACATTCCACGAAAACAGTTAACTCGACTCCCACTCACCGGTTGTCCTTGCAACCATCAATCCAGACCTCACTTCATGCCTCACGAGTCTCGTCAGGTCTCCAAATATCGCCAGTTCCTCTTCCAACCTGACGCCCATTTCCGGTAGAGTTGACCCATCGTCCACGAGGACAATATCGTGAAGTAACTCGGGCGGAGTTGTGATGATTATCGACACGATCGATCGGAGAAGTACACTCAGACACTCGTCAACAAAGATGAAAACTATCGATAAGGACGGTAATTCGGGTGTTGGAAGGTACGTGTTTAGTGCACGTGCTTTACATCTCCTAGACCGTAAGTCGTCATGGAGTCTGTTAATTGGAGTGTGGTCACTTATCCACGTGTTAAACTGGTTTTGTTTGAAAAGTTCCTTCTTGTATGCCTCTAAATCGGGCGGATTCGGATCTCTGATACCGGATAAGTCTATCAGAATAGGCGAGTTTGGATCGAACAGTTTCCGGAGAGCAGTATTTCTCTCCTTCCTATGTACCATGGGGTTTGCACTTCCACGTGGCTGGTTGATGACGTAATCCCCTCCCTCTGACGTCACTATGGTGATGCGGACATTGCGTGATAGGAAGAAAATGAGGAGGGTGAAAATCAAAACACCTAGAACTGTCCCGGGACGTTTAGAGTACCATATGAGGAGTTTCACCTTGAAATTTAGGATAGTTCGTTTGATTTGATCCATAGGATTAGGAGAGGCATGATCGCGGGATCCCATTAATTATCTGATAAGTGATAATCCGATGCCAGGCAGAAAGATTGATCTATCTATAGATCTATTATCGGTGATAGTGTATCAGGATGTAATTTTTGAGATGGAAATCAAATCCGTTTCGATGATCCCTCTGATTTCTGACAATCTCCAAATCTCTTCAGGACGGTACAAAGGAACAATCTTGAAGAAAAAAGAGGGTCAAATGGAGAGGAGGGGGTTTTAACTGGTCTTCCCAACGACAGCACTCACCATGAACGATCCACCTGTTAAATAGATGTGAGTAGCTGTAATAGATTCCTCCCTATTGTCAATTCTCTATTTCGGGGGTTTCCTCTCCTTTTTAAAGGTTGGTCAATTTTCGTACATTCGACCGACTGTCACAATTGATTTCAAAATTGGAGAACGTTGCGATTCGCATTGTATGGAACGCCCATCATTTCCTCACGTCAAAATTCGAGGAAAATATCCCTCTAGAAATATCGTCAGTGGATAGTAGGTACAAAAGTAGCAGCGACAAAGGCAACAAACCAAACTAGCTGTTATAGTAACAGGAGAATGGTTAAGATCGGACGTAGAAAATGTACTTAAATATATGCTCCATTTATGCATGAAAGAGCTCTGGCTATTTATCTAAATGAAATGGGTAGAGATGTTGCTGCTCATAAAATACAAGAGAGAGAGATGGCTAGATGAGCTCCTATCTTATTATTTAGATGAAATTTTGAACATTTATTTTTCGAACAAGCATGTAGTTACATTTTGGCGAGAATATTTAGGGAAGATTCGTCCTCGTCACCTGGAAATTGATTGTT
Organism: Beroe ovata; assembly: GCA_946803715.1. NCBI lineage: Eukaryota > Metazoa > Ctenophora > Nuda > Beroida > Beroidae > Beroe > Beroe ovata. The sequence goes on along the minus strand of CAMPET010000017.1, from coordinate 308,988 downwards.
GTGCTACTTGCTAATCATTCGAGTATCTTAAAATGGTCAGCTCTTCTTTGGAAATATAGATAAAAGTTTGCCGTTTGGAATCACAAATATTCAAAGAATGGACAAAATCAATCGCACAAAATGTCGAGAAATCATTGAAATCATATTATGTGAATAAATTATGCGTCGTATTGTATGAACATTTGTGGATTATCTTATGCGTGTGCTGCAGTGACGTACTGATCAATGATTCATATTGTGAAGCTCAGTGAAATTTGTAACACATTGAGCAGAAGTGTACACTATTATACACGGAGTGTATCTGAACGAAATGTATCCCTTGTACATACACACTTTTTATACACAATTTTCTTGATATTATGCAGAATTGTGGAAATAGAAAATCACAAAATGGTCTTAGAATTCAGAGTGTGATTCGAATCAAGATTCATAAATAGAATTAAGATCGAAATGAATGTGACACTGAACGAGCAAAGAGGCACTCTTTGAGTTCAATAGAAGTGTTCTTAACTACAGCTAATTTAGCCACGTGTGTACCGAGTGAGCAGCTGGCGTTCAAAACTAGAGTTAGGAAATCCCATATTTCCACGTGACTGTCTGATTCACAAATAAAGGCGTGGCACCAGTGCCGCCTCACAAGGAAAACAATATAATGGCACTGGGCACACGTGATACTGACATTTACATCTGTGTTATATTGAGGTGATCATTGATTACGTCATAGGTATGTATAAACGACCGTCTTGTGTTTTGTCATTCAATATTGCACTTAGGCCCAAATCAGACGGAGGCATCATCAGTGAGATTTGTGAGATTCGTCACGGTTTTGATCCAGGAAATGGACGTTTTTGGATCGAGCGATTTGGTTTTATTAGGGACAGGTCATAGACGTGACGGCAGATGTAGACGAAACAATTAGCAACATTCAGCACATGGCGAGAACGCAATCCACAGCAGGAAGATTGAACAAAAAGCGTGGATTTTACAAAAAATTACACGTGGATTTACACAAGGAAGCGTATCACGAAATCGTGATTAGATTGCGGGCACTAACTTCTGAACAGCGATTGCGTTACCTAGATGGAATGTCGATAGGTATGTGCTTAGCAAAATTGGAGGGGCGCTGTTTCAAATATTAACAAGCATTTGCATGTATTAGAAGATCAAGCAATCTTGAGGGGCTGGTGATTGAGTTAGAGTACACACACACACACACACAC
>CAMPET010000017.1:290402-307740 GCA_946803715.1 Beroe ovata | reverse complement strand
AGACAGACACAGACACACACACACACACACACACACACACACACGCGCGCATTGTACACATCGGTAGTATGAAATTGAAATCCGCATTTTATGCCAGAGGTGTCGTGTGTCAAGCGTGTACAAAATAATATGCGGTGATTAATCAGAGAAAACCCTGGGACGTGTATATTATAACATCATCAAAAGCTGGCAATCTTCACATGTTGATGTATAATGTATGCCAGATATACGTCATGTGTATTGTGTATTGATTGTATAAAGTATATACGTTGATGAAAGTTGAAACGTGGACAGAAAAGATAGAAAAGTTGCGATTTTGGACAAGAGCCAAAGAAACGAACTATAGCCAAAAAACGTGCTATAGCCAAAGAAACGAACCTTCTTGCGTAATTTGACAAAACTAAATCTACGAAGGTGGATAGATGGCGCGCGCAAGATTGTTTGGTTTGCGCGCGCACACGTGCGTAAACTTGAAGAGTGAGAATGCACGTGCAGAATATTATCCACGCGGAAATTCGCAGCAAAATCATTCGCAGAAAATGAATAGATTTGTCCGGCAGAGTTTATTAGGGCGCTAGTCGCTACTATTCTTAATCCTACAAAAGGACAATTGGTGAGATTGACTACCTGCTTCACAAAATGAAAGTTGACATTGAGACACTACGTCAATACGCGAGTGAGTGAGCTCGGATGTACCAAAATGAAAATGGACATTGGTCACGTGACCACCAAATTGCTCCTGGATTAAATTTGAGCAGCCGCAGCACATCACAAAGGAATTGTCACAATTCATCGGGCGGAATACATAGGTCACTATTGTGAAACAGAAGTCGGGCTGTAGGTGGTAGGTAATTGAGTCGATCCTTTTGAGACGGTCCTGTGCTCTGATGTTATGCCCTGTTTGAATATATGCATATGTCGAAAACCTCCTAAGAAAATGGACAAAAGATGGCTATGTACTATGCAAAAAGGATGGGGAATAAGTTTATTCAATTTCACAAACCACAAATCGTTTTGGACAATTTTGGACAGACAAAAACCAACCATAATAATAAACAACAAGTAAGCGAAGTTTATAGTTGCAACGTGAATTTTGGACGCACAAAAATTCGAATCAACTACAAGTAAATGAAGTTTCCTGTTATAAGTAGGTCGTCACTCCGCAGTTGACTGATAAATACTCATGTCAAATGGACTGTAACACAAAGCTGTGATTTGAGAGTTTGCTATTAAATGACTCTTGTAGTAGCTTTGGATGAGATTAGATAGTTCTAGTGAACTCCGTGGATCGGCTCCTTTTATAATATGCAACTCTTGCGGTTTTCTGACAGCTTCCAGCGGGAAAATTTAGGTGCTTTCAAAGAACTTGTATATTACCTACATTTTTAGATAGAATTTCTGATTCAATGTTCAGAAATCCAATGTTCAGAAATTGGATGCTCAGAAATTGAAATTTGATTTTCTGAAATTCGATTTTCAGAAATTTGATGTTCAGAAATTCTATCGAAACGCGGCGTATGCTCCAATGGATTTCTCTTGCTTTATGTTTGAAATTTTAGCTATTGATTAACAGCTGGAGTATATGAATCAAATGAGGACATGATCACGGTGACCGGAAATCAAGGCAATTATTGACGAGAATATTAAAGAGTTCAAATGGGCAAATTCTGAGTCATATCTATTGAAGGCAAAATAATCAACGATGCGATGATTTATGAACCATATAATATTAACGCGACAAAATATCAAACGACTATTTGACATGCAGCGTCATGCTCTGCTTTTTATTCTTTAGTTAAAGTTAAACACACAATTATGAAGAGTTAACACGCTCTTATTCTGCTATCACAGTTCACATGTATAATAGCATAACCCGTTGTGAACAAATTTAGGACAATCTTGACAAGACACAAGATCGATAGGTCCTCTTGAAAGGTCCTCGAATCGAACAAATCTTATTCATCACTCATAGTGAGATCTTATTTGATTGATGACGAACTGCAATTGCTCAGTTAAATCACTAAACCGCGATGATAACGCGCTATTTCTATGAACTAAAGAGCTCACACCAGATTAAGATGACAGATGTGACCGTTGCTCTGAATTCAAATCACTATAAACCAGCTGTGTAAATACTCAGTGTGGTACACCTAAACTAAAGCATGGAAATCAACACCAAATTCAGAAAGCTGGTGTAGGTATTACTTCTTCTTAAACACTGTTAACCGGACGAAAACATGTCATCAAGGAGTTAATATACCTAACACATATAATAAACCCATCAGCTTTTCCCACTTTTTAACACGTGTGAGAATTTAATTCCGTGGTACCCGTGAATTCTATAGTTTACACGTGCGGTGTGTACGTGCAGAAACGGTTTGAAGGATATACACAAGCGTCTTGCGTATCTTTTTTATCATATACGTACTATATATATTTTTTTATTATATACGTGCTAATAGTAATAATCCTTGTAGATGAACTAACATATCATTATTGTTTCCGAGCCTAAATAGTAGTACGATAACGTCGGTTCGGAATCTGAACGAGTGCCGAGTGCCGAGTGAACGAGTAATATATATAGCATTTCTCGTCAGACTCAGATTCAGAGCTAGGAATACATGATTTTCCTTTACAGGAACGATGAAACAACATACACAATGGTAGCTAGCACGCTCATTTCATTTAATTTCTGCGAAAAAATCGAGTTTCGTGAACAATTGTGCGGTAAAATATTTCACTTTCAGTAATTCGATTCGAATGGTTCGCTAATTTCCGTATAATAATGGGAAATGCTGGATGCTAGAGTTTGGAAATGGAATGCTAAAAGAGTTATCAAGCTTCATTTCTCCACTAATCCAGGCAGTAGTTTCGGAATGTCGGACTGATTTCGCTATAAAAGATCATATTAAAAGTCGTCAAATTTAAAGTCAAAATCGAAGTCTTTAAATTCAAGTTATTTTAGTAAGTATTTGTAAAGAATGCGCGATATAAATATTCGAGTACTAAAAGAGCTCTTTTCGAAGTAGTACTAGTAGTATATAGGGGGGGTAAGGCAAACTTTGGCAAAGAATTCCCACTTTTTTGGGCTTAGCAAAAAAATCTTTGCTAAAGTTTGCCATAACCCCCGTGGCCCGCCCCTATATACCATTGCAAGTGCAATGGCTATCCAGCTGTGATGACCACCAACATGTGATGACTACCAATATGTGATGACTACCAATTGTAGCGTCTGATATAGAGTGAAATTGACTAGTGACTTTACCCTCCCCCGTGACCACTCTCTCTCTATGCCAGGGCTGCTAGCCCCATGAGACGGCGGCACTTGATGCATGACACTGGTGTTCGAGTGTCATTGCCATAGTGAGTGAGCGGCATGCAACATCGGCTAATGTCAGGTTAGGGCTGTTTACACTAGGTGCTCACTACAAGTACTAACTACTCATGTGTTAAGTGTGTGTGTGTGTGTGTGTGTGTGTGTGTAGTGTGAACCAGAGTGGACCATGGGTTTGGATCGTTAGGATTCGGACCATCATTTAGTCTAGAGAGGGGATTGATAGAAACTCTTGATTCTAATTCCTACAATACCTCGTTTCTATACAGTACTTCAGTTGAGCTGCTGTGTCTGACTTCTTGTGTGTGTGTGGGTGTGTGTGTGTGTGTGTGTGTGGGTGTGTGACACGTGTGTCTAAAAGTGTCATAGATAAAACTGTCTAGGCTCAAATTATGGACGCAATCTGGGCTCAACTTTCAAGTGATCGTGAAATTATGTAAGGAGGGCTGGAGGTACGGGGGAAAATAGTAACAATTACACCTGTCTCACACGAGCTCGTCACGGTCAATTGTCTCGCTCAGCTACTCCACGTATAGATCAAGATCTCTGGTAAGGGATAATCAGAGCGGTCGTACATTAATTATGCGTGATTGTGTGATAGCTCACACAGACCCGGACACACAAACATGCTGACATAGGATTAGGTACAAACAAACACACTGTGTTACACAGACACAGACACAGACACACATACACAGACACAGACACAGACACACACACACACACACACNTATAATACACGGACACTGTTGCACAGACACTAACGCAGATACACAGGAACACAAGTCACAGATACAAAAACACAACACACACACACACACATAACTTCTGTGTCTTTATGATTATTCATTTTTAGTTGACCAAATTGCTGCCGTTTGAATATTCATGTTTATAAATTGTAAATGACACTTGGTTCTTCATACGGTGCTTCACGCGAAGGTTCTAGCCATAGGGTTTGCCTGGCTTAAACAATAGACATGCATTTTAAAAGACATGTATTTTGAAAGGCCTTTCAAAAAGAGCAAATAAAGAAGAATCCTCTTGAAAAACGTCAAAAACGAAGAATCTCTCGGAAAAGTAAGCTTCAAACTGGGAGCTCGAGGAGACAAAACCGCTCACAAAAGTTTTGTCGTTGAAAATAATACCACTTTTCGAATTCGAGAAATCGATGTCCATGGTGTAGAGGATAGAATTTCGCATATTTATGCATTTCTGTCCAATAATTATGCAATATGCTGACCACATCATCACCAAGTCCGACAAGTACCCTCATTAGTTACCTAGAAGAATGAACTGTTCAGAACCATTGATCAGAACCAGAATTGTTCAGGATTACAAGACAGAAAACTGGGTTAAACAAGGTAAAGTGGAAAACGGATAAACCAGAGCTTAGCTTGATTCATGAATTCACCTCAAATATATAATGATATTGATAATTTCTCCGTAAATCAAATGAGATAGATAGTTATCCAAAGTTAAATTAATATATTCCTATGCAATGGACCTGATTAAATTTTAAGTCCTTAATAACAATCGATTTCCCAGAATTTCATTTAATTTAAGGCTGACCATCTATGTGTATAGACGACTGACTGAACATCCAGATCCATGGAGAAATATAATCGAGAAAGACACGCTCTTCTGACTTCGCGTACAGAGACGATAATATACAAACACTGATGAAATAATCAAAGTTCTCAGTGAAAAATTAACATCTTAACACGCTGTACGTTAACTCCCAAGCAGCGTACAATATGTGCACGCGTTAAAGTCTAAAACATCAGCTAAAAGTTCGGACAAAAGCGTCATGTTATTATCCACAAAAAGTCGACGTTTCTTGAAACTCTGACGTTTGACTTGAAAGACCACTCTTTGAGTCAACCCTTTCTCTTACGTCAATCTGAAATGTATACTTATTATGTTGAGGTCAAGATCATTTGGTTCAAACTTCCCATCAATCTCTAGGGTGATAAAACACACTGTAACACATGGGGTCACGTGATGCAAAGTCACGTGACTCATGTGAATGGCGCCTTGAACATTTGTCGTTAGGTTTAACATCATTATATCCCATGAATTGTGAGTTTTTGTTAGATCGATGTGCAATGAGCTACTGCGCGTTGAATGTGCAACACAATATATAATGACGTGTTGTCAAATGATCGTATGTCACTGAAAACATAGAAGTATTCTGCGTAAGATAAGAAGCTCCCTTGATGACTGAGGAAGGGTCATGAATGTTGATGTATATACAGCACGATGTCATGGTGACGGTTATAGTTCCACACGTGCAAATGAAGTACATTTTGTAATTACTGTAGCAATCGAGTACTATGTACACTTCAACACATCACAGCATTATTTCCAGTCATTGTTGCTGCTGTTGTTGTTGTTGTTCCGTATAGGAGTGAACTGTCGTCGGAATTGCGATTCTAGCCAAGTCTTGATGAAGTGCAAACGAAACGGAATCAAAAAATGGACGCACTTTCGACATTTCTCGCGTTTCTTATGGAATTTTTCTATCCCGATGCCTGTCCACACCTGTCAAACGCCGCTGTCGTCATAGTTGCGTTTATCATGACAGTAACTTTTCTCGGGGTGTCGACAGTTTTGCTGGTTTTCAAGCGGAAAATCACCGAAATCGAGGTGAAGATTGCGGAGGGGAGAGAGAAATTGTTCAACTTCCAAAAAATGGTCCTCAGATTCTTCAAATTCAAGAAAATTCAAAACCCTTGGGCCTTTCGTTCCGATAACCATAGCATCTTCTACCGATCTTGACATATGACACATCATTAACCTTTGTTTTATTCTCTTTCAGAAAGAAAACGAGGTTCTCCAGAAAGAAATGCTCCGCCTACAAAATCTAATCCTGGACATGATAGACACAGTCGTCGTCACGGATTCTACATCTTCGTCTCTCACCGATAACGCGATAACTCACGCAAATATCACGCGTGATTTGGAAATAACGCGTGAGTTTGAGGACACCACATTCAACACTTTCATATTATCAGAACTCAGCGAAAAAATTGGACGCGATTCGGAAAAGTTTGTCCCGGAAAATATTCCTATTCTTGCCACGAACAGCAATAATTCGTATTGTTGTGTCCATGACGATTTGGAAGAAGAGACGAGACTAGGCAGCACATCGTCACTAGACGGCAGTGACATTTTAAGGTGCAGTGAAAATTTACTGAGAAGCAGTGACAATTTGATGAAGAGCAGTGAATGGTTGCTAAAGACTACACAGAATTGCACAAATAGGGGCGTTTTAAAGAATAACCTTAGTAAATCAGAGAGTTCAATTAATGAAAAGACAAGGAAGTCAGAGCGTTTGAGGAAAAGGAATATCACTAAATTTACCGCATGAGTTTTGAATTTCCATAATTTTCTTGCCGGATGTTTTCGTCGAACTATAGAGAAGTATTTGTATTGATTTTGTTTTTGTCATTCTTCGAGCAATTGCTCTTGAATCCAGTTTTAGATTTCAAAAAGAACTAAGAATCCTGACCATTGAGCAATTCTCTGCAGAATTAATTAGGTGCAAGAAAACCTCGATTCGGTCAATCTCGACGAAGTTAAGTCACAGCCGCGCATCGCAAAATCACGCGCGCGCATGATACACTAGCTGCTCAAAGTTTGTAGTTTCTCAAACAAGCAACATGAAAATTGTTTCGCGCGCGACGCTAGCTTAAATTCATACGTGTGACTGCCCCATTATGTTACCAGAGGCAACCAAATATACAGCGACAAAGCGTGCGAACTCAATGTGATTCTAAAGTCCACTTCCGAATTGAAATGTTATGACATTTCTCTTCTGGCATGAGCACAAACTATTTTATGGCTCAAATGATAATCATGCCGTCTGCATATGCCCCATCAAAATATGAACGGAACAAAGACCGGTAATCTTTAAAGTTTTGGAGATACCAAGCAATGCATAGCGAATGATTTTAAACATTTGATTGAGTATTTTAGCACGCATGAAGGCGGTAGATCTGTGCTTATTCACATCCATTTAAAATCCTCTTGGTGTGTAGGAGTGAGATTTAAGTGTAGAGCTTGAAAATTCACCCTTTCTGACAATGTGGGCACAGTGGCAGAAAAACCCCGACAACCAAATCAATTCCTCTCACCTCCATCTTTCACTGTGCTGACTGAATCGACTGTAACACATCACCGAGGATCGTATGAAACGTGTCGTAGACCCCAGAGCCCGTTGCGGCAGATGTTTCCCAGTATTGTAGTTTGTGGGATTTTGCCCACTTTTCACCCTCTTCGCGAGTCACAGCCCGTTCAACGTCCAGGTCAACCTGTGGGGTCAGGGATTGATGAATGAGTCATGAAGTGACCACTGATCGGGGCCACATAAGAGGGTCGAAATGAATTTGGGTCCCTTCTGATCTCCTTCATCTTTGAATAGAATGATCTATCTAAGGATGTAGTTAAGGTGAGGAGAGGGCCCATAATGTATTGAAGCCGGGAAGCCCAGTGGCTCAGAATTTAATTAGAATTGTTAAGGCCTCCTTATGTAAAAACGAACATCCGAACCTAGCAACAATTGCAACAATTATCATATTTTGAATCGTGGAAGCATGAATCCCCCCGTTTCAGGATACCTTGTTAGCCACTACGACAGTGACGACAGGCGTATCGGCCGTACATCGTGAACACTCCCTATTCCACGATTCCAGACTTTGGAAGGAGGTTCGGTTAGTGACGTCATAAACCAGCATAACCGCCTGTGTCTGGTTATACAGCTCGTTACGAACATCGTAATACTCGGCCTTTCCTGTGGTTACATGTGTGTTGGAAATGAGTGTGAAAAGGGGGGTTGAGTCAAGTGTTTGTACAGGAAAAGAGAGGAGAACAATGTTGACCGTGATGATAAATCTTAGAAATTGAAACAAGGCAAGTATATCACGACTATAGCTGTTAGGGTCTGAAGGAATGAATGTCCTCTGTCCACGCATACCTGCCATATCCCAGAAGTGAACCCTGACATCCGTATTATTGACAGAATGAATCTTGAACCCATAATCAATGCCGACAGTTGGGTGAAACTTGGGTGTGAACTTCTCCTCGCAGAACCGCTTCACGAGACAGGTTTTACCCACCCCACTATCTCCCAGACCTGAGTTCTGGGGTGTCAACAGGTCAAGCTGGGGTGTCAACAGTTGTCAAAATAGGTGTTAACAGGTTGATAGGCGTTGAAAATAGAAATAGGTCTCAACTGTCAACAAGTGTGAGAATAGATGTTGTTAGGTCAAAGTGTGACTGATGAACCACGCTTTGTGCCAAAATGAATGAATGTTTGCTGCAATTATGTCCCTCTATATCACATGACATCTCAATGTAACAAAATACCTACCTACAATCTTGACCCAAGTGATATCGGATATTGAGTCAGTCGGGTCGAATGGGAGGTGGCCACGAGTTCTCCCCATAGCAACCTCCTAGCAACAATGTTACAGCAACCTCTTCTCTCTTAGCAACCCATCAGAACCATATACTTAGTATGATCATATTCCCATACCTGATATATAATAGTGGGAGTTGTTATTTTGTAGTTAATCAAATGCTGGAAGACTGCCAATTGTAAATTCGAAAAGTGTAGTTCCAACTAGCACGCTACTTGAGATCTTTATAAAAAATCGTGGAGTTAAAAGAAAACGTGCTTGACAATCAATGCGCACTGTAAATCACACAGACAACAATTTCCAAGCTCTGCACATGACGGCAACGTGCGTGAGGTTAAGAAATTTCAAAAAAAACTCTCGTGTCGAAACTCGCTTGAGCATTGAAACGAAATCGTAAACCTTTAGGTGATGAATCATCATCAATACAGGTAATAAGTCGGTGATGATAACAATTATGTTAGATAGTCAATTAACAATAGGATTAACAGTTTGTGAATATAATACAGCCAGCTGAAAGTAAAGTCTTTGTGTCATGGTTAAGTTGAAATCGTGGGCCAGAAAACTTTTTCCCAATAAAATAATGAGAAAATTCATCCAGGAAGAAATAGAATCCAGGAAATTATAGAAGGTTCTATCATAGGTCATTAATAAATGAGTTTGTCTCTGAAATATAAATGGATCATGATGAATCAAAGTAATGGTTACTACAACATATTATTGAGCTCAATAATTGAGCAAAACTCTCCATCTCTTGCTCAGTACATTTAAGATGAGTCACATGTCCTTGATATACACGAATAATGACATTATATTACAATCGTATACACTGTACAGTGTACTCTATGCACTATGCAAATACCGCTATATACTATTGACTGTACAGTGTAGACTGTACACATGAAAGACTACACACACACTTCATAATAAAACAACCACAATGATATTTTTCACGATGCCGCTTGAGCCGCCTGGTGAGTCTTCAGGGTGTGAAGGAATGAATCAACACTCACGCCACCCTCTTCATTCAAATCTGCCGCTTTCCCATAAACCATATCAAACTCCTCATCACTCAAACCCAATTTCATCGCAGCAAACACAGATTTTATGTCATCTTTCGATCGCACGAGGAAGAAATCTTTTTCCATAAGTCCGTAAGAAGTGTAGATCGACGGATTTACGAGACCGTAAACGTCGCTTTGTTCGCCATAGTTCGTGTGATCGCCGACTCGTTTGATCCGCGGAGCGGGCAGATCGCTCCGTATTGTCGGAACTCCGAAACTCCGGAAATCATGCGTCGGAGTCTGGCCGGCGATCGCGTTTATCACCGAGGACGATGTTTGGTGTTCGCCCAGATTCCCGTCAATCTGTCGGATTCGAGACGTTTCCTCTTCCTCCTGTCCCGTTTTATCGTCCTTGACCGTCAGCTTCTCGAGGTTCTCCGTGGGCACATCGTACTTCCAGTTGAGAAACTTGCAGAAGTCAATATAGTCAATACTCCCATTTCCCGTGGAGTCACAGTACGAAATCAAATTGTTCAGGAGGTAATCATCAACAGGCAGGTGGAAACTCTTGCAAACTCTCATCAAATCCTCTGCTTCTATCTTCCCTGACTTGTTCACATCGTAGCTGGAAAACGCCGAATTCAAATCATCGAAATTGTGGTAGTTTGACTTTTTCAGGTGGTCCCGGATAGCCGCCACCGATCCTCTTTCCCTATCCCGCGCTCTGAGATAGCAATTCGCTTCCCGATGGTGTATGAGATCGCCAGCTCCGTACTCATCGGGAGTTATCATTACACCGAACGTATGATCTGTTGCAATTTTCATCGAATCTTTGATCGGATCATGGACTTCGCCCAGCTTAGGTTGTGTTCGTTCCTTGAAATCATCGAGACGTTTCGATACGAGGGTTTGAGTTTTGGCGTTCCTCGGGTCGTCTGTCCACAGGAGACAGTTCTTGACGTGAGATCCGTCGTTGCTGTGAGGTGTTTCCACTCCGAAAACGTCGCTCTTCTTGACCCGTGACCAGTTGTAGTTTAGGTCCTTCTGTTCACCGACATGGGAATATTGGTGAGACTTCTTGTAGAGTTCGATACCTGATGTGAGAAAAATGATAAGAACGTAGCAGAACTGGTAAAAATGATGATAACTCGAAGTAGGTGAGTTGATTGGTGAGTGGAAAAGTGAGAAAATCGATGGCAGAATCATCTAAAAATCTAACTATAAGCATTGATGATCAGCCTACGCCATGACTTACCTTCGTCTGCTTTATTCTGAACTTCAGCTCGTGATATCTTGGGGTTAACAACCAATCCTGCCGGCACACTTTTTTCTGTCTTGATCCCAAACGTGTCCAAAATGGAAACTCCCTCGGCAAACTTTCCGCTCTGATCCGGACTCTCGCCAAGGGGCTTCTTGTTTTTGCTGTCGTAAACTTGTTCCTTCCTGTTGTTGAGCTGTTGCAAGAAGAAGGTCTGAGGGGCTGGATTCACCAATTTACACGCATTTTCCGATGATCTTGTCTCTATTCCGTGTCGCATCTCTGCAAGAACCTCTGGATTCGCGTACTTTCCGACATATGTTCGTTTTTCGCCGGGAGCTGGATATGACTTTGCCCACATACTCTGGATTGTTTCGTGTGGGATGTTAGGAGTGTTCATGACGATGCAGTCTGTAGTATGATCTCCGCCTGCCGTCAGTTTACCGGCGGCAGATATGTCTGGGTTTCGATCTCGGAATTTGCCTTCGTTGGCTAGCATGGCTGGAAAGAGTAGACATGAGTATTGCATTTGGACGTGAAATAATTTTGGATTAACTGTCGAGGAGCCTTAAAGGTGACGGTAACTATCGTGAAAGTAACCAAATATGAGCAACTAGTTAGTAGTAACTATAACTACTAACTACTAGATAATAAATTTAAGATTAAAATAGGCAACTTAACTAATGAAGTAATGAAGTAAGGAATTCAATAAAATAAAATGTCTGACATGAAGTGAACCTTATGACAATGGACTAACTACCACATTATCAACAAAATTATGATAACTTGAGCTCACGACCGCCCAATTACTAATTAGCATTTCGCAAATTGCATAAATCTTTGATCTTGCTACATGCTAAAGCCTCAAACAACAAATGTTCACTCCGCATGCATTCCTGTAATTCGATAAAAATATTGACTCATGAATCTGTACAGCGCGCGCGGCGTGACGCTCTGCATAATAAATGTGTACACGTTGTAGGATTTCACCCTACCCTTGCTGGCGGGATTGAAAATCGCGCGCACCGACGGTAGGGTAAAATCCTACAAGTGTACACGTTGCGCGCCCCGGGCCTGTTCTACTCAGTAAACTGAAAACTGAAAAGTCGTAGAAACCACGGAGACGCGCAGCGCGCGCGGAGTATTTGGGTCCCGGTCACGCAGCGCGGGAACAATAATGAATAATAAATTTTAAAATATCAAGAATGATTAATAATTTATCAAAAGTTGATTGCAATTGTATAAGATTAGTTCTTGTTTTCTCAATAATTACAGCATAATCATGATAACTTTTGGTCAATTAGAAAAAGCGCGCGCCGCGCATATTCATCAATCATCAATATGTACAGAGGCCAATTTTGCATTTATTAATTTTGCATTAATTTGTTTTGTATTTATCTATTTTGCATCTAGTGTTTAATGTTTATTTTGCAATTTGCATTTGTTCATCAACTGACTTTCTGGTCTCAATTGCAGTCACTCTAATTACACATAGGCGGCTATGCGAATTACATTTTAAGTCACTTTTGAGTATCAGTTACACAATCATGATTGTGTTACTGAGGTAGGTAACTTATCAACACTACTTATTACAATCTAATTTGAGAAGCGAGGGCCACACTTTGTGGAGATCCTGAAGAGTGAAGAAGAGACTATGTCTTGAAACTGTCAGTAGATTTGTGGGTTTGATTCAATGGACTTTGTATCACTGTCTACAATGTTCAATCACCTGAAGCACAATCATGATTGGACTTAGTAATCCAAATTTTACTTACCTATTTGCCCACCTACAGTAATGAACTTCTTATTTGGAAAGTCATCATACCAGAAAACATTCAAGCCTAAGAAGAATCTTCCTGATGGAGCTCAGCATTTGAAAGATTATGCTGAAGCCACTTTAGGTGAGTATGTCATTTCCCTACAGCTGAGGGGTACAGACTACAGAAGTTGGTCAAAAGCAATCATTAAGGACTTAGAAGAGGGTTATTGATATACTTTCGTACATCTAGATTATCTGATTGAGAATAATATACCTAAGATAAAGCAGGACATAAACTTAATTGGGTTTCAGAATTGAATATAAACTTTCGATTTCAAATTTACAGTATGTACCAGATTTGAGGGCATTTTTTTAACATTTCGTTACACTATTTCAGTTAATTCATTTAACTGTGAATCTATAGTCAATTATTCTCATTCAAGGCATGTTGTAGTCAAGAGTTTTCTGTAGAGCTCACAAAAAGGAGCAGATGATGTACTCCTTAAGAATAATTTGTTGATTTCAGGTTCTGGAAATCTTGGACTTGCTGTGAAGCTGCCAGATGGAGAGGATCTGTGTGAATGGGTTGCTGTGAACACTGTTGATTTCTACAACCAGATCAAGTAAGGAGAGATAGATGAAATCTTACAAGAAATGAAATCAAACTTCTCAAAAAATCCTTACTTTGCCAAAAGAGATATTCATAGAAGAAAGATTCTTTTGAGACATCAATCTGCAAATTATCATTGTTTTTTCATTTCAGCATGCTCTATGGTACAATTCAAGATTACTGCACCAATGAGTCTTGTTGTTCAATGACTGCTGGACCAAAGTATGAATATCATTGGTCTGATGGAACATCCAAACCAATCCAATGCTCTGCTCCAAAGGTACTAAATTATGACATGGACTTGATATCAAATCACGGTGCTATTGGGGCTTCAGTAAATGTTGCTATATTTTAAACTTAGGTAAACACTAATTGAGAATAATAGCCATTAAAAATGATCTGGATACTGAATAGGTGTATCCCGCCATACTCTGTAGTGTACCATGTGGTACAATTCATGTGGGCCCTTGTGAAATATAGGTATTACATTAGACTCACATGTTCCAATATTATAATCATCGCTACTTGATAATTTCTGACACGTACATTTTCAGTACATTGATCTCCTAATGACCTGGGTTCAAGATCAGCTCGAGGACGAAAAAGTGTTCCCTGATAAAGTTGGGGTGGCCTTTCCGAAGGTAAGAAAGTCCTGTCTGTTTTCATGCTTCTGTGTTTGTTCTTTCTTATGCTTCTATAGACAAGTTGATACCAGGTGGTTTGATGAATCATATATTTTACTTTTAATAAATCAAGAATGTTCTTGTTAATTATAGGGTGTGTATTCTTAACTTTTTTCCATACTGTCAAGGAAAATGTCAAATTACTTAAACCAGCTGCGTCACTAAACTCTTACAAATGCGACCAATCACAGCTCAGATTTCAATCACGTGACCCAACAATATAATATTATTACCACTTGGAAACCCTTATGACAGATGGTAAAAATACAACTGAAAGATACTGTGTACTCAGCTGTAGTCAGCCAATAGTACTGGATCTATAATAGTGTAGTGATTATGTACAGCTTTCGTAATGTTTCGGTGAGATTTTGTCCGTTGATAATCTGGCTTGTCAACATAATAAATTCCCGTTGTCGAATATTGGAATATACAAAATAATTATCGATGACTTAATCCTGTAAAACCAATACGTGGGAGTTGAATATCGAAAGTGAAGTTTTCGTCGAAGTCAAATTCCACTTGTGATTCAGGGAAAAACTAGCTTCCTACTTTCAGAATTTCATGTCAATCTGCAAGAACATCCTCAAGAAGCTGTTCCGCGTGTATGCCCACATCTATCATTGCCACTTTTCGATCATCATAGGTGGGTCCAACCTAGGTGAATTAAGAAAGGAGCATTTCTGAATGACTCTCTGAATCCGTTCTTGATTCTTGCATATATTCATTTCGCCAGCGATTCACAATGACGCTTTCAGCAATGGCAATCTACCCAGTAGAAATCATGTAATCGCCACAATATACAATGATACCTTGTTACAAATAGAACTCCGATTATTCAATTATCGGCCATGGTAATTGGTAACGTTGTCATAGTAACCATGAACTCCACTCTTTCTCAGAGCTAGGTGAAGAACCACATCTGAACACCTCCCTCAAACACTTTGTCTACTTTTGCTACGAGTTTAACCTCATCGAGGAGAAACAATTTGCACCGCTCAAAGATCTCATTGCCAAGCTCACAAACAAGGATGACTCCTCGAAGTAGAGGTACGGAACACCGAATTGATCCTTACACTTACTTCTAACACCTGTTGACACTTCATCGATTGACACCACAACTGATACACTAACACCTGTGTTATTGAGCTCACCTGGCACCCTCTTCCTTGACGCCTCATCGCTCTATACCTCGAAGTAGAGGTATAGAGGATTGACACCGAATTGTTTTTTCTGATATTAGTTCACTAACACCTGTGTGTAACTGACATCATTCCCGTGGGCCTTGACACCACTCTTTCGACGCCTCATTTTCAGCAGCACCTTCCTTGAAACTATTTCCTAACACTTTTCTCATTTTTTACAAGGTTCACCTTGACAATTTTCGTCTTGACGCTAACTGAGTAACTGTTTTCAGTACGAAATAGGAGAAGAATTAACGAGGAGTGATGGAATATTGACAGAAACTGTCACACAGATCAAGATGAAAGATACATCATTCCTAAGCGGGAACAACGGTTGCTAAAGCAACTTTAAAGCAATGTTGGTTGCCATAGCAACGCCAATCCAGTCAACTGACTAGTGAATTTATCCAGCATGTGATTTAATTCTTCAATGATTGAGTTTTCGTTGATTTGCCTTATGACGAATACAGAAAAAAAAGGAAGTTGGGAGAATTTATTCCGTTTTTGAATCGACTCCTTCCTAAACATGGCTTAATCTGACCTTTGATATTTCTTATTTGTTTCGATTGGATTACTGATCAGACGGCAAAGAATAGTATTTTAGATGACATTTCGAAAACAAAAAATTTATTACTTAGAATACTTGGATCCAAATCGAAAATGATGTCTTCAAACTTACTATTTGTGTGGATAATTTGTTCCGATGAAATTTTAGGATATAAATGATGAGGAATGTTTGTCTGCAATTTATACATTGTACAGTTATGGTTTGTGCACATTATATTCAATTTTAATTAGACCTTATTATTGGCAATTTGAGTTATTAAAACCCATGACAAAATCGGACAGTGTGACTTTTCGTGAAATGTGGGAAGGGTGTCGTTTGTGGATCAGATACCCCGTATCAGATTTAGCTACTCAAAGTCAATATATATACCGACCTGTCTGTAGTAGTACATTCCCTCTTTCTCATACATTTGCATACCTATATCACACATCATATGTTTAACAAAATGTAGGTTAACGGCTATGATGCTTAATCAGACATGTCCGAGCGGCAAAGTACGTTTTACGCAACTCTCTTCCGCAATCCCTGCCATTTCCGGAATTAATCATCGTGCCCTCTACCAGTAGTGTCCCTCTACAATAATGACTTCATAATGATCAATTACAGGTGCGTTCATTCCTGGTATGATTGAATCAAGGAATTGGTATGGTTGAATTGGTATGGTTGAATTGGTATGGTTGAATTGGTATGGTTGAATTGGTATGGTTGAATCAAGGAAACGTCGAACTAAATCAGGAAATTACCTCATACATTTCCCTGTCCAAAACTCATTTATTTCTCTGACCTTATTAATTGAAATGATCCAGGTCAAAACATTATTTTCAATACGGAATGTGTAATGTTGATACATTCGTGTACACCAGCTGACATTCCATGGGCTTCATGACGTTATTTTCGTGTTGTTTTCGTAGCACGCGAAGTTTGTCAGATGATGAGATATCATTTCGCGCGTCACGCACTAACACATTCAAATGGTGGGAGATTTAACTATAGATTTAATTCCAAATAACACTCATATCTTCTTGAGGCTAAATTCTAGCTGTTGCAAAAGTATAAATTAACAATCGTTACTCAATCCAACATATTTTGCAAGGACTTTGCATTGACGCATTGTAGAAAGAGAAAATTTATCTTTGGATTATCTCAATTTAATTTGTGGAAAACAGTTCCTAATTCAGAGTATAAAATCGTTAGCTCCAGAGTTATTTCGGGGAAAAAATGTCAAGGATCGAAGACAAACTTAACACATTTTAAGTTAGCAAATCAATCCATGGCACGTTTATAAATCTGATAAAATTCCAGTCTCTTCTCTCAGCTGATTTCAATGATCAGCTCATGTCTCCAGCGTTCATGTTCAATGCTCGTGCTAGTGCCTCAGGATCACTGAAATGGGGAGTTCTAAAATTTCAAATAGTAGATGGCAACTCTGAGTTGTTCAACATTGCATATTAAATAGAGCAATAACTCGGGATAAGGATGAAGAATGAATGCTGAAAATGCACGAAAAATGCACACACACACACA
>CAMPET010000017.1:206719-241782 GCA_946803715.1 Beroe ovata | reverse complement strand
CCGTCACTGGGGGTGCAAGCTCACTGTTTCCATTGGCAACCGTGGGGGTGGGTTGCTTCGTTGCCTTGGAATAGGGGATTATGAACGTCTGGAGGTCGGGAGTTTCATAGAGGTGGTTGTCACTTTCGTGAGGGAGGTAGAACCGCATGTGGTTTAGAGTTGTGGGATCAAAAGTAATTAGCGCCTCAGTAGCAATAGGAATGTCGTACACTGCTGTGTCTCTGGGGGTTTTCGGGACGACATTCAACGATCGAGCATTTCCCAGTGACAATATACAGATTGGTGTGATGACGCCAGGAAGTAGATCACTCAGTGCGATTTTCCGGGATCTGTCGCTGGTCTGGATAATTTTGGCACTGTTGAATCTGACCTCATTTTGAAGGACTGCTGAGACGTGTTTGCTGAGACGGGATAACAGGACTTGCAAACAGTTTGATGTCGTCACCTTCCCTAGCAAGTCTGTGAGGTGGTTACCTGTACGCCATACTGCAATAGCTTGGTCTTCCCAATTCGCATCGACGATTTTTACTGCAGAAGAGTTGTGCGCAAGGTCATTCAGTCTTTCGGAAACTGCATCTAGTATGATATTTCTGTTTAGCTTCGAGGTGTTGCTCAAATCAAATATACTGCTCTGGATGTGGCATTTCAGATAGCCATGATTGTGATAGCCATCCGATTTAATTCTGCTACACGTGAAGTCCTCCCCAAGTTTGAAACATAGATCATCGTCCGTGGATAGTGCATCTTTGGCAGATTCGGATACCACTCTTCTTCTTTGAGACGAGAGCGGGGTTTCGTCAGGGTCTCGGGGAATGACTTCCGGCCTCAGCTTGCCCCGTGTTCGATCAGGAGCTGGTAAAAGGTTTGGAGCTGCATTTTCAGATTTCGTCCTAAAGCGACGGTTGCGCAGGGGGGTCCTTACAGGGATGTTAAGGAAACGTCTGGTGTCACGACTAACAGGGGAGATGGTTGGTTTGGCTATGCCGGTGAAGTAACAGTCTCCCTCTGGCTGGCGAGGTGCTGGTGTGACACTGATGACCGGAATATCTTCTCGCTGAGATTGATCTAGGATGGGAGACAGGTGAGTCAGGTTAGTGAGCTGACTGCTGGGAATACCGTCCCTCGATGGCATGGTGAGAATTTCAGTGCTATTTGCGCGGTAAGTGGTGTCAAGGTCTGCGTTATTGTTCGTGATGAAGCTTCTCGCGAAGTCCCAGATTCGACTGGACACACTGGGAACTTGTCCGTCCTTGGTGAGGTCATGCTCGTCTCGGTTCTGGTCAGGCGAAGTTTCCTGCTCAAAAGAAGAGGTCACCTGGCATTGGGACTGGATCAGGGGTGTTTTCCTCGTGTTGTTATCGTCTTCATCGTCATCATCATCTCTGCGGGATGTGGATGAGATCAGGGAGTGATTCCTCATGGCGGGTCTTCCTGAAGCTCGACTGCGTTGGTTGCTAACTCCTGTGGTGGCCCTGTTACCACCACTATCACCTGAGTCGCCGTGTCCATCCACTGGTGAGGGGTGCGGGTTTCGAACAGAAAACTGGAGATCTAGTGGCGAGAATTCGCTGACAGTGTCCGTTGATGTCCATAAGGTTGACAGGAGACATAGAAAGATGAATCTGTAAACGGGTGATGGAGTAGCACTGCAGGTATTGGGTGGATTTGATATCAAATCATGTGGGCGGCAGGGTAGCACAGCGGCAGACCACGCGCCCGCCACGCAGACCATCCGGGATCGAGTCCGGGTAGGCAAGGGAAGGGGGTTTTGGAAAGGTGAGTTTTTGGAAAAATGAAAAAGCAGCGGGTTTCCCTCTAATTCGGAGGTTTCTTGGGTGACTTGGGAACATTTTTCACTATGAGGAGAATACAGATTCGACTTCTGGAAAGTGGACTTCGGTAGAATAGAGGCCGGTTCCTTTCTCGTGGGGCGTGAGCCTGTGCTATTGCTTTTGAATACCACTCGACTGAAGCTGTATGGGCTCGGATATATATCTTTCAATGGCACCCCCATGGATAATGATAATAATCTGCCAATTATGAAATATCCCCGTATGTAATAGACCCATAGTATCATAGCAGTGGCATGTAATCGTTCAACCAAATATGGAATAAATGGTCCTGCGGGGAGACTGCGCGCTAGTGGAGTGGTATGTAGTTGTATGTAACTCGTTGTGGAACGATCGTTAACACAGGGCGTGTAATAGAGATAAGAATGTTGAACTGGATCAGTCCTGATCTCATAACATGTTTCAGTCAGTTTGTATTTTGAGTAGTCCTCAGATTGATCACTGTTTATTGTACCTGTTGTACTTGTATCTCTTGTTACCGAGCTATGAGTCCTCCTGTCGGGGTTGGCAGAAACATCAGTTGATGAAAATTCGTTTCCGCCTGTGAAGGGAGCTGTGTCTGCCGAGTAAGATGATCCTCGGGAACCGGTGCTGGGCCACCTGCTGGGCACAGGCGAGGTGGGTTCAGGGGAGAGCGAGTAGTTGTTATGGTTGAAACAAGGCTGCCTTCGGGTGGGCATACAAAGGTGTGTAAACTTAGCTGGGGATAAAGACTGAAGCGCTGGGATGTGGTTTCCATTGGGGGTGGCAGTCAAAGTTCTGCTCCAGTCTCTGGACATGGGAATGGAGGGGATTTCAGGGCGATCAATGTATTGAGAGTGAGATGAGGGGAATCCACTTCGGGTGAGCATACACGAGAGTGAAGTGAACTTAACTGGAGGAGAAGTTTGCTGAGTGAGTAGGTTCGGCGGTCTTCCTCTCCTTCTCTCTCCATGTTTGTTGGGGGCTATCATCATTGAGTTCCCAACAAATTCAGTAATAGTGTAGTTGAGCGTTAGAGCGACAAAAAGTCAAACGAAACGCGCGCGTTATAATCTCACGAGTGAACTCGAAAATGGCCACGGTCAAACACCCGCAAGTACGTGACTAAACATAGATTTCCAATATTTAATGCATAATATTTTGCTAAGTAAACATTGGTTTTGTCGTTCAAAATCGGAACATGTCCCGTATTCCGTGACGGGCATATACGGGTAGTGGGGAATTTACCGGTCTCGTTAGTCGAATCATTGAGCACTACTGATATTGTCAACGGGGTAAATTGTCAGCAATGTTCGGCGCGTGACATGGCGTGACTTGTACATGGGAATGTGACAGTTCCTTCACTCACTGCCAATTGTGGGATGAATATCAGCAGTCAGCACAAAGGCATGAGAAGGCTCAAAATTGCCGAAAACAATTTGTGATGAGGCAATCAACTTCTATGACAACAGAGTGGTCAGTATCGAACCCCATGTTTACAATTCCCAGTTTTCATGGCACATACGGTGCAGTAAGGATCTCCACCGTGTATGCCAGGCTAGGCACCTAGCCGCTTTGTCTTGACCAAACTTAGAGTCTAAGTTCTTGAATCCTGATTCTGCATGAATGTATGAATTCCTAATATATTCGGCAAAATATTTTTTGATAGCTTGATATCAATCCATAAGCATCTCGTGGTATCACGACTGCTTCCACAAAGCAATGCCATAGCTAGGACATAAATCGTTTACAAGCGGAGGCTATTATTGTCAAGGCACATATTGATGTTAAGGCATACTCTGAGGGGTCATGTGAATTGGGTCTATTCTTAATTTTTGAAGATTTGGCTTTTTTTACAAAGTTGAGTCAGTGTTTCTTTGCGGCACTAAACCATGGAGATCTTGAGTATAAATCTGTATCTTCATAAATTTGTTCACAAACAGAGGGGTTGAAATGTCCAGCGAGGTGGCAAAGAACTTTAAAAGAAGCCATTCGAACCGCATGGAAGAGGAATATTTGTAACGCGCGATATATTCAAGGTAGGAATTAATGCGCAAGCCTGTGCACACGTTGCGCGCGCCCCTTATTTTACTCGGTGATCTGAAGCTATATAATGTATAAGAGTCGAAAAATTAGGCGCAGCGCGCGCAGAGTATTTGGGTCATGCACCGCGGGAACACGCAAGCCTGGGCCTGATTGCACGATTTCTTTCTACGCTGCGCTTGCTGGCAGGATTTTACCCATGACTTGTCTGGCGATGCTAAACCGCTGATACAAGCCGCAAAGCGGCTTGCGTCAGAATAAGTTTGCGCCGCGCGCGCGCAAAACGAAATTCTCGACAGGGTCTAACATCGATCGACAACCCATGACAATCGGGTGAAATTACAATTGCGCGGCGCCGACGGTAAAAAAACCCTATAGCTAATGCTATACAAGCCCGAAATTAAACTAGCGATTAGCCGCGAAGTAGTAAACGTCATATCAGTGAAGTTTAAGTTGAGCAATGAGCGCGGCGTGAGCGGCGCGCGCGAAATCTAGGCCTATCGTTGACGCTAGACAGGTATTGTTGTATTGTTTTGTGGTGCTCATATATTCGGAAGGCAATGTTATGTGCTGCTCACTGCTCAAATAGTCGGATATTCCTGATTCCATTTTACTTTATGCTGCATTCAATATCTGAAGTATTATATAGCAAGTCTAGTGAGCAGTATGTAAGCACTAATTCAGTCTCTAACTCAAGCAATGCTCTGCAAAAATATCAAATAAAGAATGAAAATTAAAACAAATCACAATTCAGATGACTATGGGGGATCAGAAGGCTCACCCGGAATTTTATCCCTGAACAATATAATTTGACCCTTCTGATCCACATGTGGATCACAGGGTTCATCTTAGGTGACCCTTCTGATCCATGTCGCTCTTCTCTGGGGTCAAGTATAAATTCGGTGATCCTCCTGATCCACCTTAGCATCAGGAGGGTCAATCAAATCCAATTTTACCCCAGAGAAGGGCTACGTGGATCAGAAGGGTCACCTAAGGTGACCTCGGTGATCCACGTGTATGAATCCACGTGTATGAATCAAATTCTATTTTTCCTTGCGACCCTACTGATCCACATGTGGATCCAAGGTTCATCTTAGGTGATCCTTCTGATCCACGTGGCGCTTCTCTGGGGTCAAGTCAAAATTCCAGTATCCTCCTGATCCACCTTAGGTGGATCAGGAGGGTCACTCAAATCAGATTTGACCCCACCTTAGGTGGATCAGGAGGGTCACTCAAATCCAATTTGACCCCAGGGAAGCGCCACATGGATCAGAAGGGTCAGCTAATATGAACCCTATGATCCACGTGTGGATCAGAAGGGTCAAATTATATTTTTCAGAGATAAAATTCCAGGTGAGCCTTCTGATCCGCCATAGATGACCCACTGTCTTATCTTAAGATATATCCTCAACCTTGTGTCTTAAATTGATAGTATGAAGAAGCAAATGACTTTGCTCATTCTAGNAAATCGCGCGCACCGACGGTAGGGTAAAATCCTACAATTATAACAGAGGCCGAGGCCTTGTCAGAATGTCCATGTCAGATGTCACCTGACCTGTTTCTCGCGCGTGCGAGAAACTGAGGTCAGATCAGTTTCTCGCGCGCGCAAGAAACAGGTCAGGTGACATCTGACATGGACATTCTGACAAGGCCTAAATGCTAATAACCAGTGCGCATGTTATATTATTTAACTCCATGCACAATGATCAGACTGTATTTGGGACCATTACATAGACGTTATAGCCACTTTTACTTAAGGCGACTTGAATTTTTGATCAAATATTTAGCTGTAGCCGAATTTTTGCTGCGAATTTCAATATGCATATTCTTCAGGTTAAGCCACGGGGGACAAACGGTGTTCTTTAAGTTAGATATTCTGTACTGTCCGACTTCTGGAAGCCCATGCCTGCTTTTCTCAAATGTTGTCTGCTTTTCGAAAGAGTTTTCTGCTTTTGGTCTTTGTCTGCTTATTGAATGAAGAATGTCTGCTTTTTAGGGCTTCCTCAGACTGCCTATAAGTATTAAATATACCTGTAGAATCCTGTCAAATAATTTACGCAGGAAACCCATCAAGTGGATGAATTACACTTAGTGTGTAAACATGAAACAGCAGCTAGATAATTTCACAATCTAATGAATTTATTTTAAACCAAGATTTTATGAAGGATTACTTGGCTTCTTCCTCCACCAAGCACCAAAAGATGATGCTTGCCCACTTGTTTGACATTTGTATATTCTTTTAGCTGATAGCGTGAATATTGCTTAATGTGAAGAATATGTGTCATGAAATTTGCAGCAAAAATTCAGCAGACAGCAAGCAACAACCAAATGTTCAATCCAAAATTTAAGTTTTTATTAGTAAAAGTGGCTATAACATCAATGTAATGGTCCCAAATACAGTCTGATCCCTATGTGTGGAGTTAAATAATGTGGACTAGTTGTTAGCAGTATGATGGTGGTACATCAATATCGCTATAATGACCACCATGACCACCACATTATTTTTTGTGGTGATATGAAGTAAGGAATGTTTCTCTATGACATCAGGGGCACTCTTCCATACAGAAACGATAAGTTTCAATGGTGATCTTAATGCTTATCATTGGACCTGAATTGAATATTTGTGACACATCTGTGAAGAAATAGGACCATGTGCTTATTTCAAAGTCACATTATCAATAGAATGCCACAATGATCACAGCAAGAAATAACAGATTCCTTATTAGCAAAAGGTAAAATTCATGGTTCAAACTTGGGGTGATATGTGTATGTCTATAAACGCGCATGCGTCTTAGACCACTGAGCTATGCTTGTGCGTAACAAATTTGTTTTCTTACGTTATAAATGCATAATGATGATTGAAATACTTAGTCGATCTTTTTTCTAATTTTAGTGACAATTGATTGCCTAAATCCTTCATCCTTATAAAACTTTCTATAAATGGGATAAACGGTAGGTAGACCTTATGGCTCATACTAATTAAGTCATAACTTTTTAAATTTAGGACTATTTCCAAGATAGCCTCTGGGCAGTGTCAGTCAACACAAATGAGAGTAGAGCAAAGCCATAGCAAAGTATAGCTCAAAAGAATTGGCAACCATTTCTCTGATTGCATTCCTCTTATCATAGAAGAGGACAATGTAATGAAAGCAGCAGCACTGGAAATGAGCTCCCAGTTCACTTTCATAGCAGAAGCAGGTGTCCATAGCAATGCACACTTTAACTTGGGTTCAGCACACACAACACTCCAACATGTACAAATAGAGGTGTGAACAAACAACCAAATTATGATATAGATTTGCTTCTTTCGATATAGATTCACAGTTCACAATGAATTGAATTTTACTTGATGAGAGATGTATCACTTGATGAGAGATGTATCACTTGATGAGAGATGTATCACTGCTGTGCAAAACTGTTATTTCAATGTGATACATTCTCCACTATCTAGCATGTCTTCCCAATCATTTGATTCATTTGCTGCTGTCAATAGCATCAAAAGTACTGGTGATTCCTTCTTCCAGTTTTGCCCTGAGGAGCATCAAAAAGTGATCCAGAAGCAGCCCTGGAAGGATGACCCTCATTACTTCAAGAGTGTCAAAATATCTGCACTGGCATTGCTTAAAATGGTGATTCATGCACAGTCAGGTGGAAATATTGAAATAATGGGACTTATGGTTGGAAAAATTGATGGACATTCCATAATTGTAATGGACTCTTTTTCTTTACCTGTGGAAGGCACTGAAACCAGGGTTAATGCAAATTTAGCAGCATATGAGTATATGGTAAACTTTCAGAATAATGCTAAATTGGTGGGTAGGGAAGAAAATGTAGTTGGCTGGTATCACTCACATCCTGGGTATGGCTGCTGGTTGTCTGGGATTGATGTGACTACTCAAATGAATAATCAACAGTATCAAGATCCCTTTATTGCTATTGTTGTTGATCCTATCAGAACCATAACGTCAGGAAAAGTTGATTTAGGTGCTTTCAGAACATACCCTGAAAGTTTTGAATTTTCTGAAGGAGGTCCAACTCGCTATCAGTTTATCCCTCTGCATAAAATTGAAGACTTTGGTGTCCATTGTAAACAATATTATTCATTAGATGTCAGTTACTTCAGGTCCTCTTATGATGACAAATTGATAAATACTCTATGGAAGCAGTACAGAATAAATTCATTGTCCTCCAATTCCCAATCAACTAATCAGACATATGTATCCAAGCAAATTCAGGACCTCTCTTGTAAGCTCAGCAAGCTGCAGGAACAGCCAACTCACAGAGAAGAATGTAATAAAATTGCAAAGGAGGGAACTAAAACTGCAATTGAAGCTTTGGGTGGTGTTATGTCAGGGATGCTCAAAGATAAAATTTTCAATGCTAAGTGATTGCTAAGTGTTAGCATCTGATTTCATTTTTGATTGGAAGTATTGGGATATATCTAGGGAAACTCACTGAGAGCAACATTTTTGTATATTTGGATAAGATTTTCCTTGAGATATTGTTTGCAATGTCAGGAAAAATTTCAGTTATTGTGTCTTGTTATTTGAAGGAATGTATGAATTAACTTCTGTATGCAATTTAAATAACTACCTACTACCTTTAATCAAGAATTTGGAATTTCTGATAACGCACAGATGCAACAGTCAATATTTGTCGTTTCATACTTATTTATTGTAGATTTTTAACTTGAATTTCTGATAGATTATTGCAAATTCGATCACCAATAAAATATTTACAGAACCGAAGATGGTCTATGTCACACTGAAACGTTTTTAACTCACTAACAACGACTGTTTCACTTGTTGCATCTGTGCGTTATCAGAAATTCCAACTTCTTGATTTCTCATGCGACTGCTACAAAACACCCCAATACTCCAACTCAAATACTACCTTTATATCTTCATATCATTTTTTCTTTTTTATTCACCATTATTGCATCTGTATTAAAACGTTCTCTTATTTTAGCTTCAAGACCTTACAACCTGCTTGAAAAGATTCAAAGATTAACGATTGAGACATTGAAAGACAATCATGGCTTGTTAAATTTGACCAATATGTTCGAAATAAGTAGTACATGGTTCAGTTTCTTTTTGCTTAAAAGCAATGACAGACAAGTCTCAGCTTGTTTTGAAAATGAATCCGTCAGCAAGCAGTGGCCACCATGGAGCTAGCCATACGAGTCATCTAGGTCAACAAAAGCCAAATAGAAATGAGAGTCGTGGAAACCGTTCTGGAAGAGGCAAAGAGTGTCAAAGTTCAAATGGTCGAGAAAGGGGTGGTAATCTTGACAACAGTGTTCCAGACCTTCCCAGACCCCCTAAGACCAGGGGTAACACCAAAAAAGCGAAGCTAGTTAATGATTTTGTCAGCTTTGATTATTATCAACCTCAGCCAAGGGCCACAAATTATTCCAAAAGTCATAAACCTGCTTCAAACTATGTTAAAGAGGATTATGTCAATGTTTCTTGCCAGTTTGTTATTGATCAAAGTAACCAAAACGTCCAAACAGTTATTGATAGTTGTGTTGAATGGCAGCATGTAATTCAGGTGAGATTGCCCTGTGAGGAACTGTCTTTGTGCCCAATATGTTTGTATCCACCAGTCTGCCCATTGTCGCCTGCCTGTGGTCACTTGATGTGTTACTCCTGCGTTCTCCGTTTCCAAGAGAATTGCCCTGGTGGGGATTGTCCAATTTGTCACCACCCTCTTCT
The DNA here is from genome assembly GCA_946803715.1 of Beroe ovata. Taxonomy (NCBI): domain Eukaryota; kingdom Metazoa; phylum Ctenophora; class Nuda; order Beroida; family Beroidae; genus Beroe; species Beroe ovata. The sequence goes on along the minus strand of CAMPET010000017.1, from coordinate 232,214 downwards.
CATGTCTGACTTCAGACCTCTCAAAACATTTCCCAGAAGGAAGTTTGTTATTGGGGATGAAATAGTAATGAAGCTTGTGTCAAGGAGTCGAAATGGCAGAATCGTTTGCCCTATTGATGAACAAAATGTATCTGACTCTATACCTAATTTGAGCTCTACCTGGGGGTCTCAGTTTAGTCATGTAGTGTCTGCAAGTGAGGAACAGGTTTTGTACGAAGTTTTGCTCCCTCAAGAGGATGAACTTAAGACTCAACTTGCAATGTTGGATGAAGGTGAAATGGAGGCAGATCATCCATACATCATAAAAGCCCTAGAGGAAGTATGTGACCAGAAGGTGAAATGTTATGAGAAGATTGAAAGTGCAGGTCTGAAAAAAGTTGCAAAACATAACATGGCTGTTGCTGATAATAAGCGAGTTTACTTCTATCAGAGTGATGATGGGCAGCCAATTTTCTTACATCCTCTTAATTCCCGGTGTTTGATACATGAGAATGGCTCAATTCAGAATTGCCCTCCTGAAATCCATTGTACAATAATTGCAACAGAGCATTACACTCAGTCACCCGAGACTCGTTCAAGATATCGTTACTTTTCTCATCTTTCCTTAGGTTGTCCATTTATTCTGTGTGAAGTTGAAATCCGTCCCTTCATAAGTGATGAAACATTTGAGCATTTCAAGGGTGATCTTGAGAGAAGATTCAGGACACGGCATGTGAAAGAAAAGAAAGAGAATGCCTACAGTGAAAAGCTGAGTAGAAAACTGGCTGAAAAAGAAGTGACATACCATTGTAGTGCCTCAGTTCCTAGATTAACAGAAGTTACTAAACCAGCCAAAAATCACTTCATGAGCCCTGAAAGTTATGATATCCTAACTGATGCTCCAAATAGTTCTAGTGATGTGCCTCTTTCATTTGCCGAGAAACTCAGTGCCAGCACAAGGAAGCAACCTCGAGCAATAACTAATTTGCAAGGAAGTAGGGCAAGAATCAATTCAACTTCCAGTGATATAAGTCATGGTAGTGATACCGGTGTCCCTTCATACCATCAATCATTCAGTGCATCTCTTGGTGACGCATTTGCTAGTTTAGAAGTTACAAATCCAGCTCCAGGTGATGAAACTTCAGGCTCTGGTCTCCAAAGTGGGAGAAAGAAAAAGAAAAAGAAAGGGAAAACTATTTCTCTCACTGGAGGAGCCAGAAGATGTTAGAATATCCCTTGTAATATGGTTTAAGCTAGGTATATTGGACATGTTTCATGGTGTCCAAAGCCTCAACGTTATGTTTCAAAACCACTTGAAAGCATGGTTAAGAAGCGAGAAATTAAGACAAAAGCTATATTTATGGACTATTCACGTCGATTTCATGGTATTATTGCATGATAGTGATCTGAAACATAGCATATGGCTTTTTCTGTATGACTTGTTCCACTTAGAAAGGGCTACATATATTTGTTATTTCGTTGTAGGACAGTGTGTACCTACCTATGAAGTTGAAAGTAATAAATAGCTATTCTGAATAGTTTTGTTTCTTGATAAGATTTGGGTGAATATTGTAATAGTTCCAAAATCTTTATTGAACATATAAGACGAGGAATGATGATTTTGTCCCATATGTAAGAACCCCATCTGTTGATAAATCTCTAAAAAAACCTTGTTTCAATGCAAAATGAGATCTTTGTTAATAAATTTTACTGATTATCCTGTTGTTAATGAAATTCAGTTGTTTACCTTTTGTCAACGATTCTGTACATGATTCGAATGCTTGATGTTCATTTCTTGATGTTCATTGATAGCCATCCTCTAACAGGCAAGTAACTAACTAAATTCTCTTCAAGTAGCACCACAAGTCACAGCATGAGTGAAAGCTGGGGAAACGATGAGGAGGCAGAGTGGGGCGATGAAGCTGTCGCTGACAATACTTGGGCTGAAAACATAGCTGATGAGGCAGAGTCAGATGTAGCTGATATCTTCGTGTTTGGCAAGTGGAACCCAGCTGAGGTTCAGGTCAGGGATATCTCTTTGACTGATTACGTGGGTATCAAGGACAAGTACGCTGTCTATCTCCCCCACACTGCTGGACGATATGCTAAGAAGAGGTTCAGGAAAGCACAGTGCCCCATTGTTGAAAGGATCATCTGTTCAATGATGATGCACGGCAGGAACAATGGTAAGAAGCTGATGACTATGAGAATCCTGAAGCACGCCTTTGAGATCATCCACTTAATGACCAACGAGAACCCCCTGCAAATCCTTGTCGACGCCATCATCAACTCTGGACCAAGAGAAGACTCTACTAGGATCGGTAGGGCTGGAACAGTCAGACGTCAGGCCGTAGATGTTTCCCCAATGAGAAGAGTAAACCAGGCCATCTGGCTGCTTTGTGTCGGAGCCAGGGAGGCAGCTTTCAGAAATGTCAAGACCATTGCTGAGTGCTTGGCAGATGAGCTTGTCAATGCCGCAAAGGGATCTTCTAATTCGTACGCCATTAAGAAGAAAGATGAGTTAGAAAGAGTTGCCAAATCTAACCGATAATTTTTGTTAACTTATTTTTATTCTATTGATCAGATTGTTTCATTTACAATGCTCTGAATTCGGCGTTTCGTTTCAAACTAATTGTGCAAGTGTCAAAGACACACACTTCAAAATTATGTTTTCTTCTTCATTTGTTGTTCTGATAATCCTTGATATCTGGCTAATCTTCATATTCCCAGATTTAGGCATGTAACAACTGACACAGAATGCAGACTTTCAGGATTCAGGGACCCCATCCCCCGGTTCCCGCTAACCACCCTGCCATGACTCACCTTTCCACTTCTTCCCCCTCCTCCACCACAGCTCCAAATCCTGACAACCTGAAAGACAAGATCCTAATGACGCTAGGAGGAGATGATCCAGTGATAATGGCATTCTCAAACCTCTCAGTGAAGAACATCCATGATGATGTCGAGAAACTGATCCGAGATGCAGTCCAAGATAAATCGTCAGAGGTAAGAAAACATGCTCTCCAACAGATTAATCTGACACTTCAAGACGTCACAGTTAACCCAGCCAGAGTGAAAATGATCCTGGACATCATGTCAAAAGCTGTTCAGGACGGTGTTTTAACTGGCAAGGAAGTGTGTGAGTGTCTCAAGGAACTTCTTAACACCGATATTGAGAGTCTTTCAATGGATCTTCTCAACTTCTTTGACACAATTATCGGTTACACCGACCATAAAATTTGTCAGGAGATATTTACAAGTTGTCTCCAGGAAACATCCAAATTGCCATCAGTATTGTCTGGTACCCATCACAAGATTGCCGTGAAAATCAAGTCGATGTTAATCAAGTTGTTGGATCGAGACAACTTGGTCATTCCTCCTATCTGCTCTTACTGTGACATCATGATCATAGCTTTCAACAAACCTAACATTTACCCACACTGGAGTGTTAGTGAGCTGTTGATGGAATATGTTTCCACCTTCAACTGTCTCACCCATCTCATGACTATAGAAAATACCGACAACTTCAGGCCAGTTGTTGGTCACAGTTTCCATGCTCCTTTGGGTTGGAAATTGGATCAAACAACCCTCACATTCCACACTGTCAACCCGAAACATTTCATTTTGCGGTTCTGTGGTCCATATTCGGTCCCTCAAACTGATCTCATGCTCTACACATTAAAACAGACACACTGTCGCGACTTTGTCATGAACACAATGCTCATGCTAAGGCAAGGAAAGGGGACAATCTGCCCTGTCATGGAAGAGGTATTCATGAATCTGATCAAGGACACAGCCATGACTTGTGATTCTCATGATGGTAATAAGATCAAACACTGGGAGCGCTTAGGAGGTGAACTAGCTTCCCTGATATTCTCAAATACAGTCCATTTGAAGAGCATAACTGAGAGTCTTGTTCGAGAGTTGAAAAAACCCGCCACATTCGCTTCTCTTCAGAAACACAGGGATTTTCTGATGTGGACAATTCATCGAGTCTTCAGTTTTTGTCTGAAAATAATCCGGGTACATAAAAAGGAGTTTCTTTACATGAGCGATATGATCAAGCTGCTCTATCCTGAGCAAACTACCCTCCCGGTCCCAGACCTCAACTCCCCGCTCGGTGTTGTCTACCTGTCTGCTGCCAGCTTGTGGTGTATCTTTGCCACAAGGTCGGCAGACAACCCCGGAATTCTCGATCCCACACCTCCTGCACTCTTAGAACAGGTAAACTTCCTCAACTCACCCCACCATCAATACAGCATGTCCGATTTCACGGTGTGTGTTGCACTGAACCACATCAATGATTTCATCCCAACGTTTGTGAACACGTCAGAGGCATACTCCAACGCAATGAGGTTCCTGATGGAGAGTCTATACATGTCCCAACAAACCACACTCCTGCCAGGCAATGTCCAGGTTGTTGCAGCCCTCACTCCAATGCCACTGGACATCCTTGACATGCTCTCAGCACATGCCAAGATGAACTTCATTGTCACTATCACCAATCATATCAACAAGATGGCTGACCCTCATGATAGTGCCATGAACATGAACTCTCGACATCATGGCCCCTACCTGGCACCAGCCCTTCTAGAAACTTTCTCCAGGCTGCTCTCATACGTTGACATAGACTCAAACAGTTTGAAAATGATGATGAACCTGATAGTCACAGTGCATAGCAATCAGTCAGAGGGCATCCTGTGTAGCTTGCTTGAGATGTTTGTGTACAGGATGCAGTTTGTCAAGCAGACAACCCACAGAATGACGATGCTTACTCACTGTCAGAGTCTAGCTGCCCTGTTCCTACAGAACGGACCCACAACGCACCCCCAAATGTTGTACATGTTGGAATCGTTTGCCATGCGAGTTCTCCAACTCCTAAACTACCACGATCACACCCGGATAAGCTCATCCCCTGCTGGTGTGAAGATCCTGTCCACCAGCAGTGTGGAATTGAACAAACTGTTTATCCTGACTGCTGCCCGCACTGCAGTGGTCTCCGGGAACAAAATGTCGCAGAACTCATGGCTGAAACCGTTCATGGATCACGTGTTAGCACAAACCCCTGCCGTCCGTGACTGGAGTCCGTATACCCTTTCCTACTTCCCTCAGTCTCTTCTCAGTTACTGTTCCCATCCAGACTCCTACTCAGCAAAGAATCTCACTATGCTAGTTAACGAGGCTCTCACAGCTATCCAACAAGCGGGACTTAAGCACGACGTGGCAAAGTTTTACAAGGAATCAGATCAGCATGACATTTTCCTGTGTATACTCCTTCGTAAAGTCCTCGAAACCGACGCGCTTCCTAACTACGCCACGAAAGTGACGTCTCAGTGGACGGCGAGTGTACTCAGAAAGCAGATTCGAAACATGATCGATTTCATTCTGCTAGAGGTGAAAAGCACCAAGGGTGCCACGCCCATATTCACGAAGATGACCAACACCCTGAGTGATTTTGTCTTCAGATACTACATCATGCCATTCGATACCCTCCTCACCATTCTGTCCCTCCACAAATACTCAGAGCAGGACGCTAACATATCCTTCTTCCTCGTCTACAACCTCCTTATGAAGAAAACTCACTTCCGGGAACGGTGTGATCACTTTGTGACACAAGCCACGCCCAAATTCTGGCGGGTAAACGACTGGAGTGACATGCACTACAACTACCACAGCAAATTCCCCGAACATCAGTACTGGACTAGGAGTGAGTTCATGGATCAGCGGGGTGGAAATATCCACCTACCCATCTACTTCAGTAACCTCTGTATGAGGTGTGTCCCGGTGTTTGACATCATCATTCACAGGATGATTGAGTTGCCGGCCAAAAATAGCCGCGTCTGGTTGATAGAAATCCTGAGGATGTTCTCCAGCCTGTTTGCGTACCACGACGCTCCCATCACTTACGTACACAACACCCTATTCTACTACGATCTGATGCTAGCGTCTGAGCGCGACCTCGAGAAGAGGCTGCTTGTCAGATCCTATCTAGAACACCAGATCTGCAAGCCCATGGACTTCCTATCCGCGCAGTTCCTGACATATGTCAAGAATGACGAGTCCGTGTGCAAGTGGGAACCATCGCCGGGTTACTACCTTGAATTGGTCACCAAAATGAATGATGTGATCAAGTGTAGCGACGGTGTGGAATTTAGTTCAATAGAATGGAGGTTTAATGAGTTCGGTAATCCAGTCTGTATGATGCTGTACCTCACTGCTATAGAGCTGATGTGTATTCCACTTCCTAGCTGCGTGGGTATAAAGTCACCATCTGACCTGCTCTCCGAACACAGACTCAACATTGGGACCAAGCTGGTTGACATAGCTCTGACCAACACTACCGGACATTTGCCCGAGCTATGCAACACGTTAGGGATACTGTTCTCTGCCCTACCTGTAGCGTTTTCTCACGCTGTGTACAGGAAAATACTAGACGTTATCAAGGATGAGTCCAATTTCTACGACAGTGAGGGAAATGTGGGCGGAGTACTGTGGAATAACAAGGCTCAGAATGTACTTGTCCTGGTTCATTCCTTCTTCCAGCACTGCAAGGCTGATAAAATTGGATATTTGCCAGAGTTTATCACTCAGAATTTGGCGCTATTTTCAAGTGAGTCTAAGGTCATGTATGTTATGAAACTTGTATCGCCGTTTTTGTGTCATTTGTTTAGAAACCCGTCTGTTATTAACCAAACACTGTACGCATTGTATCAGGCTATGTTCAATTTGCTAGGTGAAAACAGTGTTTCAAATCCTGATTTATTCGTTGACTACATGTATTATATCAAGTATATTTATGCTGGCGTGGAATTTAAGCCGTTAGTTGAGAAGCATTTGCCAATGCTGCCTGCAAATATTGCAGCGAAATTGAAACTTTTGGTCGTTGGTAAAGATGCTACTTCTTAATTTTAATTGTTTTATATCATGTTATTTCATTGTTCATATTTCAGATTTTATTTGATAGTTTTGCTGTAAAATTCGTTTGTGACACAAATTTATTGCCATTTTCGTTGAAAGGGTCTTCTTGTTTGCGGCTAACGTTATGAAGACTCCGCTGTATTGCGTAAAATGAGGGATACATTTGCGCGCGCGCACGACTGTTTATTTTGTACTGTGTGTAGATGCGATGTTTGCTCATGTTAAAATGATGTCAAATCACAGGATGGATGAAATGTGATGGATAATGGGCAAGAGCCGTCCTGGTTACAAGCCATCACAGCGGCTGGGAGCGATGCCGTATCCGCTCTGGAAATGGAGAACGCTCATTTTCAGGTTATAGTGGGCGTATTCATACATACTTCATTACATACTTCATTACATACTTCATTCATTGTGAATATGAGACCTGGGTCAGTGGGGTTAAACTTTGATGATCACAGGTAGCAGAATCGATAATCTGTGCCCTGGAACAACTCCGATACAAGAATGACACTGAGGACGAGGACGATGATACGCTATCTGACAGCATCAGAGACTACGCTTACTCACTCACGAATAACAACAGCCCGACACCTAACACATGTTCACCTATCAGTCCTGCAATCGTGAGGAAGTCTGCTTCGGTACCCATTAATAGCAGGTATAAAACGTGTGTGTGTGTGTGTGTTATCTCGTCTTTCAATCAAATGTGGCATTGTCACCCCCTAATATCATACATTTGTTGTCTCGATCATTATCCTCCTTCCTTCACAGAGAAGCGAGTACCGACTTCTCTGATTGGGTCAGTGTAGTAGACACCGACACCCCCTCTGTGAACTCACTCGGTGATAACTCTATCTCAACTGTATTGGAAAAGTTTGCGGAGAATCAGACTAGCAACGAGAACAGCCCAAACGTCATCGCACGTCAACTCTTCAAATCCATGCGCTTCTCATCCGAGGTGCCTGACAAAACCTTATTCCGTTAATCACTGTCCACGATAAATTCCGATTTACAAATATCCACCGGCCATCCTTGTTAGGAAAGTGCTGAGTTGGACTGGTTGGTTTCCGGTAAATCGCGGCACGAATCACACCACACCCCGCCCCCGAGGGCGCTCTCCGATTTGACGATTCCCACCACGAGACTACGAGGTAATCTCGATTGGGCGCCTCCACGAGCTCAGATTATCTACCACTTGCACCTTCCCGCCACCAGAAAAGTAGGTCTGCTCTACAGTTTTACTGTTCTGCGACGATTACTCCTAGTAGTCCTAGTAGGACTGTTTCTGAGTTCTTCGCAACCTAATCCATTTCCCCCGTCTGTTTCAGTCAGTTTTGTCACGATGTGGTTACAGATGCGCTGGATGTGGTATGAAAATAGATAGCACTCTGGCTAGCTGGTTCCGATACTGCGCTTACCTAGGTACGAATACTTTATCAGCGAATACAGCCGTTTATATTTGACTAGGGAGCCCGCCAAGTACTCATCATTACGCATGAGATACTGAATCGACTAACGTATTGTGGAAGATGGTGAAAGTAGTAGCTTAAATCCAGATTCCAGATCAAGAGTGATCACAGCAATTGAGCAATAGGTCACTCAGTGTGTGCGGTCAATGATTCAGTAATCAGTGCGAAACGGAATCATATGCAAGATGTGACTGTCATTGCGCGCGCATTAAAGTGCACGTGCAACTTTTGTCTCTCCTATCAACTGGCAGAGAGCAACGTAACCAAAACAGCACCATAAGAAATGAGCATACAGGCTGTTAATTTTTGCACGTGCAAACTTACCATTACCATAGCAACACGCTGTACGCAGTGAACGCACAGAGTCCATAATAATAATAATAGAGAGAATGCCAAATTATAATAGAGACTAGGGAGCCCGTCAAGTACTCAAGTAGTCACGATAAACATCAACGCATCAGATACATTACTGACCAACGCGAACGTATTGTGAAAGATGTTGAATGTAGTAGGTTAAATCCAGATTCCAGATCAAGGGCGATCACAGCAACAGGTCACTTAGTGTGTGTGTGCTGTTTGGTCGATGATTAAGTGCAAAACAGAAACAATAATCGCTATATCTGACTGTCATTGCGCGCGCATTAAACTGCACGTGCAACTCTGGTCTCTCCTATCAACAGGCAGAGCAACGTAATCGAAACAGCACCATGAGAAATGAGCATACAGGCTACTATTTTTTGCACGTGCAACTCATACGCAACCATAGCAACACGCTGTACGCAGTGAACGCACAAAAACATAATAATAAAAGAGAGAATGCCAAATTATAATAGGGACTAGGAAGCACGCCAAGAAGTCCCGATGAACATCAATGCGTGAATGATAGATAATAATAATAGANTGTGAGACTGTGTCACTATATTACAGCCACTGTGAGTTAGCGTCACTATATTACAGCCACTGTGAGTTAGCGTCACTATATTACAGCAGCTATATGAGTAGAGGGGTCATAATATTTATTCATTATACCTAGTATAGTGCTTTGTTCCGTTTGGAAAGTTTATTGCTCGGGATGCAAGGTATCCATATTCCATGCTCTGTGTACCTCAGTGTACTCCACTTTACGTTGTCACTAAAGACTGGTTGGAAGAAAATGTTCTTATTCGTCCCTCATTTGTGACACCATTGACAATTCCTGTACATTGAACATTCTGTGTTTGGTGACTTGCCTTTCACACATTTTCCGTCCACAGGTATTGCATTCAAGACATCAATCACAACCTCTACAAGTCCGTTTCTGAGATGAAATGTGCCAGATCACTGAGGCATCAGCTTTACTTTCTCAACGAATACTTGAGGTAGGATAGATTGCCACACCACGTAATAATCTTCAGTCGTATTCTCGTGTTAGCTTGCGTCTTGTATTCTTTGCTCATGGCTGTGGTCACTGCAGATCGTGTAGGAATGGTAAAGACCTCCTCGATAACCTATCTCTCAAACCTCATATCATCAACGAGCCTCAACTCTACTCGCTTGAGGTGACTATTGGGACTTAAATTAATTCAATTTAATTAATTAATTTAATTCTTGCTGGGTATTCTTGCTGTCTTGTTTTCTAGTATCTTGTTCCCTATTGTTTATTTACTCTCGATCTGAACAGTAATATTCATCTGGTGAATCGGTATTAACCAAAATGTCATCATATTGAACAAAGTTAGACCCAGTTCCTCCATGTTTGCAGGGGGTTGGAAACCCGCTACCAGTTTAAATGCACTTCCTCACTTTACATGGTTTTACATCTCAAATTTGATTGTAATAAGTAGTGGTAAGTTTGAAATATGTTACCAACTCTGTATCTCAGGATCTGTTGGCAGTGAAGGAGAGACATTTGATAGAGGAGATGAAGATCATTGTGACGAGTTGGCTGCCCCATGTTGATAACTGTGGACTCTGTCGGGTTAAGGGTTTTATCTGTGAACTCTGTTCCAAGGTAGGTGCTCTAGCAGTTCCCCTCACCCGGATGGAAAAGGTGGGTGGAAGAGAAAAGACGTGCAGTTGTAAGCTACTCTAAGCTTTTTTTGCTGTGCGCGTCTTATTCTTTCCGTCCGCTTTTCTTTCCATGTGTACACATACCGGTAACCAGTCATTATTTAAACTCCTACATGGAGCGCTGGAAAATATTCTCCACGAAGATGAGTGAAGACTCCACTTTTGATGAATCTTGAGTAAAGATGTGTCAAGAATCTTGAGTAAAGATGTGTCAAGAATCTTCAAAAAGAAGATCTCACTACCCTATTCCCCACAGGGGGAGATCATTTACCCATTCCAGCTGGAAACCACAGTCCAGTGTCAGATGTGCTGGACGTGCTTCCACAAGTCCTGCTACTCAGACACGTGTCCCAAGTGTGCCAGAATTAGAACTAGGAGAACAGTGAGTGGGGCGAGAACGTTCTAAATATAATTCCTCATTCTAAATATAATTCCTCTAAGTAAGGGAATTTCTAGTATAATTTCAACGTATTTCTAGTATAATTTCTAAGTATAATTCCTCATTCTAAATTTTGGTAAGGCTGATTTGTTATTATGTCACCTCTCATCAGATAAATGCACAAGATAAGGAAAAGCTAACAGTCAGCGTCCCTGCTGAAAACAATGCAGCGCAGACCTGATAGCCCGAATAGTGTCTGGTTTGTTATTCCAGGAATTAACAATTATATTCCAGTTTAGATTGATATCAAGTGTTCTTCATAATTTTGGGGGATTCCATAATTGATTATTTCGCGTTCATTTGATCACTTTAGTTTGTTTTTAATTTTCCCGTTCACTGATCAGATTATTTGATGTTTTATTTAATTTCTTGAGATTTTTTGATGTAAATTTTGTAAATTTCCCTGATTTGCGATATCGTTCAATCACATATCAGTCTTTTACTGCATTTCGTTGATCCCCGTATCCTCATCCCTTGTCACCCGGATCCACTTCTCACCATCTCTTCTGATTTAGCATGCAGATCTTCGTAAAGACACTCACTGGTAAGACCATCACTCTTGAGGTCGAGCCCTCAGACTCCATCGAGAATGTCAAAGCTAAGATCCAAGATAAGGAAGGTTTGTCTACTTCAAACGGTGCTTTTATCCATTCCCCAGTTGATTCACTGTGAGTCTCATCTGTATTTCTCTCTTCAGGTATCCCACCCGATCAACAGCGTCTCATCTTCGCTGGAAAGCAGCTGGAGGACGGCCGAACACTCAGTGACTACAACATCCAGAAAGAGAGTACTCTCCATCTCGTACTCAGACTGAGAGGAGGTGAGAGGGTGCGCCATCCATCTCAATAACATGATAACATGATTACAATGAGATGTGTCTTGAGTATACGTTTATAGGCCCAGATTTGAGTTCACCAATTTGACACTGTTTTCCCTACAACTCCTGTGTTCCAGGAATCATCGAGCCCAGCATGAGAGCTCTCGCATCCAAGTACAACTGTGAGAAGATGATCTGCCGGAAGTGCTACGCCCGACTTCACCCCCGAGCTACCAACTGCCGTAAGAGAAAGTGTGGTCACAACTCAGATCTCCGAGTGAAGAAGAAGCTGAAATAAATCATTCGTTTTTATTTTATACCATGTCACATGGACCAAGTGTTGTTTCTTGGTTTCGTACCATTGTCTGTATCAAGCTGGGAAAGCAAATTTAGGTCTAAATGATGATTGCATTATCTTATCCGATGCCTAATGTCCATTGTGAATTCACCCAAGTAACCTGTCACTAGCTAGCCCATAAAATGTCCAAGACAGAGCGAACCTACATCATGATCAAGCCTGATGGTGTTCAGCGCGGCCTTGTCGGAGACATTATCAGCAGGTACCACTGCTTACCTGCATTCATATTCCGATCGATCCATGTTATTTGTCGAATATTAGCATCGTTTTTGAGAGAGATTTGTAAAATGACCGCCCGATTTTGTCAGGTTCGAGAAGCGCGGATACCAGTTGGTTGCCATGAAGCTGAAGACCGCCTCGAAGGAGCATTTGGAGGAGCATTATTGTGACCTCAAGGGCAAAGGATTCTTCAACGGTCTGGTTGAGTTCATGGCTAGTGGACCTGTTGTGTGCATGGTGTGGCAGGGACTTGATGCTGTAAAACAAGGTATTAGAGTTCTACTTCCTCCCCAGAGTTACAAAATGACATGTGTAATGTGTAGCGTGCACAATGCACCATGACATGTGTATTGTGTAGTGTGTAGCGTGTAGCGTGCACAATGCAATGACATGTGTAATGTATAGCGTGCACAATGCAATGACATGTGTAATGTGTAGCGTGCACAATGCAATGACATGTGTAATGACATGTGTAGTGTGTAGCGTGCACAATGTAATGACATGTGTAATGTGTAGCGTGCAAAATGCACCATGCACATGACATGTGTAATGTGTAGCGTGTAGTTTACCCACTCAGCACTCAGTGAACCTTGACCACTCCCCCCTTACCCCCCAGGACGCAGTATGCTGGGTGAGACAAACCCTCTGAACTCCAAACCGGGCAGTATCCGAGGTGATTTCTGTATCGATATGGGTCGCAACATCTGTCACGGCAGTGACTCTGTTGAGAGTGCCAACAAGGAGATTGCTCTGTGGTTTGATGAGAGTGAGCTCCAAAACAACTACGTTCACACTCTGGACACACACATCTACGAGTAGACACGTGATAAGTGCAGGGAATAGGACACGTTACCTGGCAACGATTGGAGCTGCTACTGGTCACATGTCCTGGCCACGTGCTACTGGTCACGTGTTATCGACACACGTGTGACTATCGGTCAAACTGATGGTAATGCCAGTGGAAGCATCGGATCATTGTGTCATTTACATGTTCATTTACATGTTCATTTAGAAAATTTGTGGGTTAGTCTTACATAGTTGTTTGAATGATTGAAAACCATGAAGTATCCCCAATTCGAAATCACGATATTTCCCGATCGGAATTACGATACATCACGTGAAATATCATGAAGATAAGACACATGGTGTGATAAAGATGGATCGAATTTCTCACGTGTTACTTTTCAGGAAACTCTGTGTTTTTGCCGGTATTATGTTAACATCTGGTGTCAATACATACGTATTGTTTTCAGGTGTGCATAGTTTTGACACCTCTCACTTTTCAGACGGAACTCAATTGTTCCAAACACAATAATCATTGTTTGAAGCGTCACCATCGTGTGTTATGTCTAGTTGTGTGCAGTGTTGAGTTTGATGTGCTGTGTTGCTAACACGTGTCTATCGTAGAGCAAAACGTTCCATACCCCGATCTCGATCTCTAGTTAATTACCCGGATAACCCCCGCAGATAAGGGCCTTATCAGATAAGGGCCTTATCGATTATATCAGGAAAATACCCTATGTCTCCCTCATCCCAGCGCAGGATGTAGGGTATGTCAGCTGGAGACGAGCTATGATAGATGAGTAGACATGGCCTCTGCATCCTTCTCATCATAGTCCTATTTGGACGGACATCTGCATCAGAATTATACCCCTACTCCTCCCCCCTCTCTTCCCGGCGGTCCCTCAGAGAGATTAGGGAGTGTCATGAGACTCAGGGCAGAGACGAGATATTCGAGGTGAGAGATTTTCTCCCCTGTTTTTCGTTAGATCATCCCATCTGCTATTTCTTCTGATATCACTTATTTATAAACCATATCACTTGATTTCATCCTTCAGATAGCACAACAGAACGATCAGAACGACCCTCTTGAAGTCAGATCTTTCACCGATGACATAGCTGGATCAATTCCAAAACGTTTCGCGTACGGTCACGCGGCTATTGTGTCTAATCCACGTGACACTCTCTCAGTTTATGAACCTGGCGATGAAGGTGTGTTTGCGTATGTATGTGTTTGTATGTGTCTGTATGTGGATGTTTGTGTGTGTGTGTGTGTGTGTGTGTGTGTGTGTTTGTGTGTATACTTGTGTGAGAGAGAGTAGTGAGTGAGAAAGTGCTATTATTTTTCAAGCTTGACGTTTGTTTTCACCCAGGCTCCTGTACGTCTAACACGAAGCAGCGTCCTGTATCTGAAACGGCGGGAGCTCACAATTGCATCTACGCAACAAACGCTGGTTTCTTCGACACTCAAAACGGACAATGCCTTGGTAACATGTGGAGTGACAGGCGACTTGTCGTCAACGGTGAGTGACCACGCGCGCGCGTGTGTGTATGTTTTTGTGTACTGTGTATGTGTGTTTATGTGTGTGTCTGGTGTTTGTGTGTGTGTGTGTGTCTGTGCGCGCGCGTGTGTGTGAGTGTTTGTATGTGTGTGTGTGCGTTTGCAGGTCTGTGTGTGTAGTTGTGTGTAATAACGTGTATTTTATCAAGTGTTGGAAACGTGTCCTGTGAGTGATTCACGTTTTCCATCTCCAGGACAGGGTACAATGAATCCGAACTTTGGGATTCTGGAAAATGGAACAATCGTAACAGGATATTTGACTGAAGAACACGTTACGTCGCTGAAGTGGGTTAACTTGGTACAAGGGATCATTTGGCTTGTGAGAGATGGGCAGGTAAAGATAAATGATTAGTTATCTGATAATTACCTGGTAATCACTATTTAATTGGATTGTAGGACAAAATTGAGCTTATAAGTATAATTCTCCCCCGATCATGATTCATATATCCTCTAATATATCCTCATTTTCCCAGTCGTATGTGTCGGATTCCATGTCAATGGAGTGTAAGGACATGCAGACCACCGGTGACATGGATCAGTTTGTGTCCGTTGTGTCTGCGCGCACTGCCATAGGACACGACGCGCAGGGCAACGTCAGACTGGTGCACGTGGAGGGAAAAACCTGGTCCAGAGGGTGAGAATCACAGTTTAGTAACGTGTAATCGTTCATTAACGTGTTCCTCTTGCATCACGTGGTAGTGTATATAACATGTGTCACGTAGTAATTTATGTAGCGTGTATCACGTGGTAATTAATATCACGTGTATCACGTGGTAGTGTATATAACGTGCATCACGTTGTAGTTAATGTAACGTGTATCACGTGGTAATTAATGTAACGTGTATCACGTGGTAGTTAATATAACGTGTATCACAGGATAAATCTGCGCGAGTTCGCTGATCTGCTAGTTGAGCACGGGCTAGTGAACGCTATCAATTTAGACGGAGGTAGCAGCAGTACAGTTGTTCAGAATGTTACCCTCATTAGCTACCCTTCGTCTCATTGGTATGTGTGTGTTTGTGTTATGTGTTTGGTTCTGTGTCTGTGTGTGTGTACATGTGTCTGTGGTGTGTGTGTGTGTGTGTGTGTGTTTGTCTGTGTATACTGTATACTGTGTGCCTGTGTTAGTGTGTCTTGTGGCTCCAAAGGAATTGATCTGATTGGCTGATAATAAGTCATGTTGTTTAACACAAAATTCTGTTTCAGTCCATCCCCGGACGAAGCGTACAGATGTCAGCGACCAGTATCGAGTGTGCTGTGCGTGCACGCGGCGTGCAACTGTGTACATGGCACGTGTACTAACAACAAGTGCGAATGTGAGCCAGGTTACACCGGCGCGCAGTGTGAGATACACGTGGACGATAGTGTGTGTCCTAGCGACTGCTCTGGCCATGGAATTTGCACACGTGGTTAGTGTTTGTGTACATTTGTGTCTATGTTATTTGTATTTCCTGCTATATGATTTATCCCAACCAAAACAACCAAACACAGATGGTTGCGTGTGTAACGCAGGCTGGGTTGGAAACGCGTGTAGTGTCCAGTGCCCAGACGGTTACTATGGAAACCAGTGTGTATCCTTGTGTCAGTGTGTGCATGGCACGTGCAACTTTGTGACTGGCGAGTGCAGATGTGAGCCAGGGTGGCAAGGTACGTGGTCCTCGATTCATAACCACAAACGTGCTGAAATTACACACACACACACACACACACACACACACACACACACACCGACTGAATGACACTTCTACTCCAGATGTCAAGTGCAACGACAGATGTTCCAATCACACGTGGGGTATTGACTGTAACAAGACCTGTAACCACTGCTCAGACCATGGATCATGTGACCCATCAACAGGTAGATTCTATGACTGTTGTTTACCAGTAACACGGTATTTTTACCGACGAAATGGGAAGTTGAAACGGTTTCCTCATAGGCGAGTGTCTGTGTAGTGAAGACTGGCAGGGCCGCATTTGTGCTGTCTACAGGGGAACGGCTCTATTTTTCCATGGGGCCACCAACAGGTACTTCATGGTGTTTTTCACCACGTTGTTTTGTTCTCAATTCTCCATGCTCAAAGTTATTTGTTATTGCTCCATGCTCAGAGTTATTGCTCAATGCTCAATGTTATTGCTCAATGCTCAGAGTTATTGCTCATAGGTTTGCGGTAGGCTATTTCACTGTCCCATGGTTGCTCATAAGGTTGCTATTTCAGGGAAATTGCACTTATGGGCGTGGTCATCGTGCTTCTTGCTCTTTCACTGGTCAGTGTCAGCATCAACGCTCATTACTGCCTTAAATCCAACACTAAACCACCAAAGAATGTGAGTATTATCGTGCCTACTGATTTGCTGCGACAATATAAACACATCACTTTACCTACCAGAACGCGTTACTTGACACACACACACACACACACACACACACACACGAACGCACAATACACATCCCCGCACTTGATACACCCTCACTTGACTTGGACCTCCATTTGACACTCTCCATCACTTGACACACTCCATCACTTGATACTTGACACCCCCTACCCCATTAGGTGAGAACTAGTTCCTCGTCTAAGGGAAGATCACCTCGGCTCCCAGCTGCTGATATCACTGCCACAGAGCACAAACAACGTCAAATACCTATCTACAGAGAGATTCACAGGATGAAACAGGTATGTTGTAGTGCCACTCCTAGTGTTGTAGTGCCGCTCCTAGTGTTGTAGTGCCACTCCTAGTGTTGTAGTGCCACTCCTAGTGTTGTAGTACCACTCCTAGTGTTGTAGTACCACTCCTAGTGTTGTAGTGCCACTCCTAGTTTTGGTTAATGTGCAAATTGAGCATTTGTACATTGTTCTATGAACATATTATCGCGTATCTTGAAGTTGATACTATCTTTAAGTACTAAATGACCTCAACTGCTGAATTATATATCCATGATCAGACTACAAAACACTTTGGCTCATTGATCAAGCTACAAAACACTCACTCTTGATCCTTGGTTTCATTATATCACTTCCCACTCCCTCTCTGCAGAGCTCCAACTCGATTCCACTGACGGAGAGGAAGCCCTCTCCATCCTCCATGAGAAGGGAAAGTCAGAACGTGCTCCAGTTAATCGAGCAAATGCAGGTGGAGGACGACTCAGATGCAGATGACACTTCGTTACTCCTGAAATGAGGAGCACTGCACACGTGTGTTACATGTGCCCAGAGCCGCGCACATTCAGTACAATATGTGCTTTTTCATTTTGCTTGTATGCGCAGCAATGAGCGAAGTGGGACGCATTAGAAGCTGATCACTCGTGTGATTGAAACTTGTGTAATTGAATTTGAAACTTGGATTAGTTAAATAAATAAGTGTGCAGTGCACAGTTGGTCATCCATGACCGTCATGGATGTAAATTCAGATACTTTTTTTGTTTTTAGAATTTATGTTTCCGTGATAAAAGATTAATTAACAATGCCATTGAATTTAAAAATTCCCTCATTATAACTTGTCTTTAAACTTGTCTTAAACTCTAAACTTGTCTTAAAAATTAAAACTATTTGCGCGGCGCAAACTTATTCTCAATTGTTGCGTGACCCAAATACTCGGCTCCACGCGCGCTGCGCGTCTCCGTGGTTTCTACGACTAGCTTTTCAGCTCACTGAGTAGAACAGGGGGCGCAACGTGTGCACATTCTCAATTCTTCTCATGTCAGACACATATCATCAGCGGTCTGGCAATTGGCATCGCCCGCGGGAAAGATTTGCCTGGCGATGCTAGGCGGAGGCCCAGCTGACGCGAGAATAATTTGCGGCGCGCGCGCAATGAAATTCTCGACAGGGGCTATCAGTATCATCGACAGCCAAGGAAAGATATGAAATAGCATCCAGAGCATACACTCAACACTGTGTTTAAGTTTAAAATTAACTATATTCATCGCCCTAACTTTTTGAAAAATCTTGTTTTCGTCTCTTTTTACTTTTAGGTATCCGTATGGTGGATCAGGAGGGTCACACGGAAAAATAGAATTTGACCCTTGCAATTTGCATTGCCCTTCTGATCTATACACGTGGACCACAGAGTTCACCCTTCTGATCCACGTTGCGCTTCCCTGGGAAAAATTGGATTTGAGTGACCCTCCTGATAGATCCACGCAAGGTGGATCAGGAGGGTCACACTCACAGAATTTCGACTTGACCCCAGAGATCGGCACGTGGATCGAGGGTCACCTAAGGTGAATTCTGTGATCCACGTGTATGGATCAGAAGGGTCAAATTCTATTTTTCAGAGATAGAATTCTGTTTGACTCTCCTGATCCACCATATGCCATAGTAAAACAGACATGAATCGACGTATTTTTAGGCGCTGATTCCGTATCACCCCGTGATGTAGGGTAAAAATGCTTCTCTGGCGAGTTATGGACGAAAAACTGATTTGGTCACGTGACCAGACATTTTTCCACTCAATGTGTTCCAGTCAATCGTGTTTTAAACCCTCGGGTCAGGGTTTGGGTCAGAGTTGGGGTTAGGATTACTAACCCGGTCAGGGCTAGATAATTAATCCGGCAAGCGCAACGTTGCCGGTTGCATGTATTTGTAGTTAAACTTCTAATTTCTACTTTTCCATGTGACCATGACCCTCCTGATCCATTGGAGTCTGATATGACATCATCATCATGATCAAGCATGAACATTCATGGGGCTCTTACTCTCCAGGGAAGCATTTTTACCCTACTTTACAATGCATGGGGTGATTCATAATCAGCGCCTAAAAATACGTCGATTCATGTATGGTTTACCGGAAAAGAGACAAAAATAAGAATGTTCAAAAAATTAGGGCGATGAATTTAGTAAAGTACGAGTGTATATATCGCGTATGTGTACACATGGAAGGAAAAGGCGGAAGGAAGGGAAAAGACGCGCAATTGTTAGCAATTGTAAGCAGTTTCTACTGTAAAGTGCGCGTCTTTTTTCTTCCGTCCCCTTGGCCCTTTTTGTTCCATGTGTACACATACCGGTCACAATATGATGATGATGTTGAATTTGATAACGATATTGATTCAATTCCATTTCTTAATTCTGAAATTTCTATTCCAGTTCAACATTGCATTGCTAAATCATTTAGTAAAGGAGTAAAATTAACACAAATTATATTTCAATTTGCGCTGACAAAGTGACAAATGTAAATACTAATGTAAATACAAATGTAAATACTAATGTATCAGGGGGCTGGCAAGCCCCCCGCGGCATCTGTAAGAAATGCTGACCGTGCGAGCAAAAAGGGCCCGAAGGGCNCAGAACGTGCTCCAGTTAATCGAGCAAATGCAGGTGGAGGACGACTCAGATGCAGATGACACTTCGTTACTCCTGAAATGAGGAGCACTGCACACGTGTGTTACATGTGCCCAGAGCCGCGCACATTCAGTACAATATGTGCTTTTTCATTTTGCTTGTATGCGCAGCAATGAGCGAAGTGGGACGCATTAGAAGCTGATCACTCGTGTGATTGAAACTTGTGTAATTGAATTTGAAACTTGGATTAGTTAAATAAANTATACTGTATCAGTCATATTTCCACCTAACTATTTCATCATTCATGTATCCTAAATCGTGTTTTAATGATTAAAATTTGGTCTATTTTAAGAATTCAACCGATGAAACCGAAAAAGGGGAATTGCTTTCAGACGAACTCATGCTGGCGCCTGGCACTAAGCTGGCACATGGCAACATTGGAAATTTATTACGCGTAGCGCGCGAAGACGTTTTGTCTAGGTTAGATGCGCTAAGAGTGCAGTTAACATTGCGCGTTTTTTTCTTCCGTCCCCTTTTCGTTCCATGTGTACACATACCATGTGTATACATACAACTTTGAACTCTTAACTTGTCTTAAACATTAAAACTTGAAACCCTATTAAAGTTTTGATAACCTATTTAAAAGTTTTGATAAAACATGTCTGTTGTCAGATTATCTGTTCCTCCAACATGAATGTTCAGCCAGCTCTCGCCTCTCAGTGTTTCTTTGCCAGGTGTTCAGATTCGAAGGCTATCCGTCCACTGTTACTCGCGCGCGCCGGCAAGTGCAATTCAACGCTGCACACGAGGCTCGTGTGAATAGTAAAGTTTAGGAATACTACCTTGTACCTGGCAGGTTTCCTAATTTACAATTGTTTCGACCGAATATTGAATATGATTGATGTAGGACTAGGATTTTACCCTACCGTCGGTGCGCGCGATTTTCAATCCGCCCCGACGGATAAAATCCCGCCAGCAAGGGTAGGGTGAAATCCTACAAGATTGATAAAGCTTAGGCTAGGCGCGCGCGAGAAGCAGAGGTCCGCCGTCCGGTCAGATATATGAAAATCATTGTCGCAAATGTTAG
The DNA here is from genome assembly GCA_946803715.1 of Beroe ovata. Classification (NCBI taxonomy): domain Eukaryota; kingdom Metazoa; phylum Ctenophora; class Nuda; order Beroida; family Beroidae; genus Beroe; species Beroe ovata. Next base: position 211,262 of record CAMPET010000017.1, on the reverse strand, counting down.
TGTTACCTGACCTGTTTCTTGCGTGCGAGTTCCCGCGCTGCGTGACCCAAATACTCCGCGCGCGCTGCGCAGTGCGCGTCTCCGTGGTTTCACTTTCTACAACTTTTTCAGTTTCACTGAATTTCAGTTCACAGAGTAGAAGAGGGGCGCGCTGCGCGCAACGTGTGCACATGCACATGCTTCGGCCTTCGATGAAGGCGCGCGCCGCGCAAGAAACAGGTCAGTCAACAAACATCTGGCACTGTCAGGGCTTGTCACAGGTCACTGTCAGTGACATGAGTGACCTGTGCCAAGCCCGAAATGATATGAAATGTTATTTCATTGAAATAACATCCAGAGCATGCACTCGTACTAAATTCATCGCCCTACTTTTTTGTTCCCGCGCTGCGTGACCCAAATACTCCGCGCGCGCTGCGCGTCTCCGTGGTTTCTACGACTTTTCAGTTCACTGAGTAGAATAGGGGCGCGCAACGTGTGCACATACTTTTTTTTGAAAAATCTTCACTCTGAATCTTGTTTTTATTTCTTTTTGGGTAAAACTTTGGTGGATCAGGAGGGTCACACGGAAAAATAGAATTTGACCCTTCTGATCCAGTTTCACGTTGCGCTTCCCTGGGACAAATTGGATTTGAGTGACCCTCCTCAGGAGGGTCACAGAATTTCGACTTGACCCCAGAGAAGCGCACGTGGATCAGGAGTGGAGGGTCACCTAGGGTGAATTCTTATTCTGTGATCCACGTGTATGGATCAGAAGGGTCAAATTCTATTTTTCAGAGATAAAATTCTGACGGGACATTTTTCGGTTTCCACTTAATCGTGTTTTAAACCCCCGGGTCAGGGTTGGGGTTAGGGTCACTAACCCGGTTACTAACCCGGTTAGGGAGATAACATCCGGCAAGGGCAACGTTGCATTGAAGTTAAACTTCTAATTTCTACTTTTCCGTGTGACCATGACCCTCCTGATCCACCATAGCACGTGTGCGTGGTGCTGCACAGACAAGTTCGGACTCGGAGTTTCGAAATGGAATTGGAGTCTGATATTGAATTTGATAATGATATCATTATCATGATCAAGCATGAACATTCATGAGGCTCTTACTCTCCAGGAAAGCATTTTACCCTACTTTACATGGGGTGATTCATAATCAGCGCCTAAAAGTACGTCGAATCATTTCTGTTTTACCAAAAAATAAGAATTTACCAAAAATATAAAAAAATGCCAAAAATAAGAATTTTCAAAAAATTAGGGCGATGAATTTAGTAAAGTACGAGTGTATATATGATGATGATGAATTTGATAATGAAATTGATTCAATTCCATTTCTTAATTCTGAAATTTCTATTCAAGTTCAACATAGCAGTAGCATTGCTAAATCATTATGTAAAGGAGTAAAATTAACACAAATTATATTTGCGCTGACAAAGTGACAAATGTAAATACTGATGTAAATACAAATGTAAATACTAATGTTAATACTACATTTAATACGGTACGTGACCACTAACACAGAGTCACAAGTCAGATCAAACTCAGTCATACTCATTGCTCATACTCATGGATCATGATGGAGTGTACTAAGGCTGTGTTCGGAGTGGTCGTGGCTCTTACTAAATCCATTGTGAACACCACGAGGACAAAATCAAATAGTAAATACAATTTGTATTTACTATCTGTCCAGGAGGAAACTAAACTGAAACACCATGCCGACTAAAAAATCTGTGTAAAAATGGAAGACCTTAGATCAATCACCCCGCCGCCGTTCTGTGAGTGTAGACGGCATTACCGGTGGCATTATGCCTCACACTCGACGCCGCCAGGTCCCTATGACTATTATTAGAAACACTACCGATCACCATGGTAACAAAGCCACGCACGTGGCTCCTAATATGCCGACTCCGTGTGATGTGTACAATACCGTTAAGAGCACTGTTCAAACAAGCCATGAGTTTGATGGTGGCATCACTGTACACAACACCTGCCGCTTCACTGGTAAACAAATTGGCGTGTCCATCTCCAGTGTTCCTGTTCGATATGATACGATACGTGAAATAGATGATCCAAAGTCCGTAGCATAACATGTAATTGATGGTCATGAAGATGACAGTAGTCGCCGTATGGTAGTCTTTCTTGTTCACCTTTGTTAGAGAGGGGGAGAGAGAGGTGTTAAAATAGACCACTAAAATAGACCACTAAAATAGACCACACTAAAATAGACCACTATAAACGTGTGAATTGAATGGTGTGCGTGTGTGTGTGTGTGGTAAATACACTGGCACACATGTGTCACGGAGAGTGGAGACTATTTCTTATTTTGGGGTCACGCATTGGGGTCACGCATTGCTGAAGCAAATTTCAAAGAAAACTTCATGAATCTTTATGTATCACTCTGATTCAGTCTCACCTTCGTTTTCCACTCACACACGTTTCCAAACTGAGGCACTTTGAGGTGGAGTCCTCCTTCCATGATGTGCTCGCTCTGTCGCTGAATGTCCTGCTAAATAATGAGAAATTATTCGGCTAAAACCCACATTGCATATAACATGCAAGGCCAGGATGAAATGTCCATCCCAGCGGACCAGTGGAAAGTGGGCGTGGCCCATATAGATCCCACACTCGTCAGATGATTAAAATAGATTGCATCAGTCACTTAATTGAAATAATAAATAGTAATATACGTCAGTTTGAGTTAGCCAGAGTCTTGGAACGCCCCATTACAACGCTTGCAGCAACAGCGCAGCTTGGAATCATATTCACAGCGCTTGCCGAGTTAGTAACAATGACGAGTCTACATTATATGATGGATGATAATTGTACGAATTGGTGTGAACTGTGAACACCTGTGATAAACTATACTTGTGAATTGTCATTAAGTGCTTTCAGCTAACTATATTATTGTGAAACTACCAAAATATGGGCAATTTGTGTCGCAAGGATCGATCACACCTTTGTGTGCAAATAAAGCGATTTATCGTGCACCGCTTTATCTAAAACAGTAAGCTTCCTGTTAAACTATAAGCTAAAGTCAAATTGTTTGAAAACAGTATCGCCTCGTAAAAGAACAATGAAAAACAGTAAGCTTTCAATATCTGTTCGTGTACCCAAAAAGTCAGCTATCAGTATGGGTAATCTGCAGCCTACAGAGACAAACATGCAAAGTTTATCAGTATTCAGCTTGGCGAATTATTGAAAATATGTTATAATAAGTGGTCATGAATTAACTTTATTGGACATGCAAGCGGCTTTCAATTATGATCTAGTTGACATTCCCCAGCTATAAACAATTATACTGTTTGCACTTCGTACAGCTCAAATGACAGCTGTCTACCTGTTTAATGGGTGATTTGATCGCAACGACAGTGGTAGTCGGCTCCACTATGTTACACTTCACCACAGACGGGGATCCACTCTGCGAGATGCAGTGTCTCAGAGCGGGATGTTTCAGGGAGACACAATGTCTCAGAGGGTGATGTCTCAGGGAGACACAATGTCTCAGAGGGACACAATGTCTCACGAAGACACAATGTCTCAGAGGGTGATGTTTTAAAGGGGAATGTCTCACGAAGACACAATGTCTCAGAGAGAATGTCTCACGAAGACACAATGTCTCAGGGAGACACATGTCTCAGAGGGNGTAATGTCTCAGGGGGACACAATGTCTCACAGGGTAATGTCTCAGGGAGACGCAATGTCTCAGAGTGTAATGTCTCAGGGAGACACAATGTCTCAGAGGGTAATGTCTCAGGGAGACACAATGTCTCAGAGGGTAATGTCTCAGGCAGGTACTATGATTTCAGAGACACAATGTATCAGGGTGGCGCAATATTCAAGGGGGCCGGAGACGCATATCTCGGGGAGACATAGTATTATCTCACAGAATACATGTTCTATTCCATATCCTATCAGAGTATCCGCTGCTACTCATAGTAGTACGGTATGTTTATGATGGAGCAAATATAACGGATCATAAGGGCAGCTACCAGAGTGGGGCAATTTGTCTAACGCATGATATTATTCCAATAAAAGTTAAGCATCTGTCCCGAATGCTAGTCACATAACTTCTTATAATAGCAGCCGAACTTTTTCAATAATGTTAACTTTGTCAATAGAGTCTTATAAGAGCAGTCGAACTTTGTCAATAATGTTAACTTTGTCAATAGAGTGAACAAGGAACTTTGTCAATAAAGTGATCAAAGAAGTTTCGCCGATTGGATGTGAATTCGAGCTCCAAATCCAGCCATACTTCGCGGTTATATAACTATCAAATAATGCAATATACCACCATCAGTGTACGGTAACTCAACGGAGACATCCTTTCCCAAATCAGACGTGTGCAAATGTGACGACAATGTGACATACGATCTCTCTCCAAATCTCACGATAAAGATGATGTATCGACAGTGAATCATGCACGGTGAATTTGTTGCTACATATTATCTACCTCATTCATCTTGCTGGAGTCCTCACGGCTATTCCTCGCCGCTTGTTCAGCAGCCACCGCCGGCAGTGATTCCTGGGTGTCAACAATGTTTGGGGGGGGGGGGG
>CAMPET010000017.1:93686-155364 GCA_946803715.1 Beroe ovata | reverse complement strand
TGTTGTGCGTGTGTGTGTGTGTGTGTGGGTGTGTGTGTGTGTGTGACGTGTGTGTGTGTATGTTTTGTACATAGTACAGTCACTATGTGACAGGACTATTAGTATTTGCCACACTGCTTCATGGGAACGGGTGGTAGTCTTGGTAACACACGCGTTACCATGTGACTTTTCACAATGCGGTCACGTGACATAAGTCGGAGGATGAGAGTCGCTATTACATGACACATCGGCTTGTTACTGGAAATGTTGCGTACGGGAACTTCACCCTATGGTAAATCATTACCTATAGTTTTCACTAAACTGTGAGTTTGGCTCGGGCATTTGTTGAAGGACTTCAGCCATTGTAAGGACTATATTATCTGGGCGTTTCACGGAGACTTCACCTCGAAAGTCCTCCTATAGGCGTCATAGCCGGTGTTTATTAATTGGTGAATGGGAGAATATTCTAACATTCCAATGCATCATTAGGAAGTAAGTCGCCAAAAGGGTAAAAACATGTCCGGATTAGTCAGTGAACCAGGGAATCGCCCGATTTTATCCATCAAAATTGTCATTGCTGCGAAATACTTGCATAATAACATTAAATATGGCATGACGACCAATGAAAGACTTGCTTTCATTCACTCAGCTAACCGACCAATAGGAACTCGCTTTCAAATCCACTGTCCAATCCACAGCTTCCATCACAATAAGACAATATAACCCGCTGACCAAAAAAACATCAATACCTCTCAATCAGGTTCACTGCGGGAGCAAAATGGTACTCTCAACTTGCAAAGGAAGTGTGTGGACGAACCTCAGTGAGTTTGAGTGTCTGGATAGGAACACAAGCGCACGGTCCCTAACCATTGTTCTAGATACGACCACTCACATGACCACTGAAATCAGCCAGGTAAAATATGATGGTGAGGGTTAATGAAGAACTAAAAAAGTAAAAACCCCTCACAAAAGCTACCACTTTCTAGAATAAGTTCTAGGATTTTCATCATGGCTTCTTATCAATGAGCTGAGAACTGCAATTCCATCTCCATTCGTCTAGCAACGAACAGAATTGTCCTTGACGTTAGAAAAGCTGGCATGGGAAAAGTTCGTGACGGAGATATATCATTCCCCTAAGATTGAAAGGCTTCTCCCAAACATTCTAAATCAATTTTCACAAAAAAACAAGATATCATTTAGACACCTGGGGATAAGAATTCCAGACACACACCTTTGAACAATTCTTTACACCGGCGAGCTTGGTTTAAAACAGATCTTTCTCCCGAGAGTCAGAGTACATGTGGTATATTGTAGGGTTTTCCCTACCTTGGGCGCCGCGCAAACTTGATTCCATTTCCCGCCAGCGAGGGTAGGGAGTAATCCTGCAAGATGTATATGGAACAATAGCAATTTCAAGGGGTGAAACTTTTCCACTTTCAGATTTACGACATGTCAGTGGCTATTGTATCCAATCTACAGACATCGGATCAGGAAATAAATTACGTGCTCATTCCATTTAACGACCCGGATTTTTACCCGCCAATTGATTCCTTCAACGGATCTGACTTGGTTAAACATCTCGGCTTTCTCAATGATCACGGGGCAAGTGGCGGAATGGTGAGTGCAGCTCTCTACATAATACCAATCACTACTCTAAATAAGGGTCCCTTATCAAGGACCATTGCTCCTTCATCAATGAAACTTTTCTTCTCCACCATTTAACCACTCTTGACAGGACTGCCCTGAACTATCGCTAGCTGCTATTGAAAGAGCTATCTACTCTAGCTATCCCTCCTCACACATTTTCGTCTTCACAGACGCCAGTGAGTAAATCTATGACGAATTGATGAAACTTTTTCGTGGAGAATTTCGAGTGACAGAGTTTAGAAGATTCTTTCATTCATCTGTAATAATGTCTAATACTCTAATACTACAAAAAAGAAACCATATTGCATCCTCCCTATTCTATCATTGGTTATGAATAGAGCAACAGATTTGAATACTTGGATAAAATGCAATTCATGAAGATTTTATATACCTACCGACTGTTTCCCATGTTGCAATTCGAAGCAGCTTGCCTGTGCCAACGTAATTCTTGACAATCTAATTGAGCATTCTTCTCGCATGGTAGACATCAATTGAGATCACACATTCCAGACCTGTCAATCTCAGACTGATAAACATTTTGAATTCTTGTATCTATTCCAGAAACTGTCTTCAATGTGTCACTCAGAGTCTGTGATGGGATGTGTAAAAGTGTCTTGTAATACTAAATAGCGACAATGATGAGCTATCTCACCCATTGTCAACATTCCTCAGGTAGCAAGGAGCAAGAGAAGAAGACGAACATCATAGAGACTGCCACGGAGAAACGCATCAAGATAGACTTTGTCCTCACGGGATTCTGTGGGGAAAACCAGCTGATGGACCAAGCCATCTACCATGAAATAGCGGAGGCAACCGGAGGATTTGTGAGTTTCTTTTTAATTGAGGGGCCTATTCCAGAGGGGGAAATGTGCTGGAACTTCCGCTATTAAAGTATTACATGTTGCAGGTTGCTATAGTCATTACTGATACTCATAGGAAACATGGGAATGTTTTTTCTTAGACACGGGAATGGTAAATGGTTTTTCTTAGAACTATATAATTCGCAGTATCTAAGGTGTTTCCGTGTTGATGGTTAGGTTCTTCAATGCAAGAAAAAATTAATTGAGTAATAATTAGTCCTTCGGTAACTTCAAAAGGGGTGGTTCTAACATACAGTCAATGATATATTGATTCAGTTGCATTTAGGTGCCAACAACTCACATTGTGACACCGCTTACCGCTACGTCCAGTCTAAGCTGATAAGCCTGTTTTAATTCATATCACCCACATGGGTCATGACACCTCGCATCGGTCATGACACCATGTATTCCTCCACAGATGGTGTCAACAACCGACAAGAGCAGTGTCCGAGAGGTGGAAAGTCTGGTAGAGGAGGGTCTCAAGATGAGTGATAGGACTTTCTACAAGGACCTAGCTGTGAATGACCCGGCTACTCCGGTCACTATCCAGGTAATGCACGATCCAGACTATCTCCATTCTCCGGAGTGATTGTACCAACCCGATTAACGTTGAAAATTTTAATGCTTTGCATAAACTTCCATCGTTCAACATAAATGAGGTTCAATGGAAGAATGAACGTGTATGTTGATTGTTGAACAATGGCAGTCGATCATTTTAAAGATAGGGCACTACTAACTGGCACCCCCGGGTAATACCAAGTTCAAAATATGATGGTCGTACTGGTCAGTTCAGCTCTAACCATGTGATAACAACTGATACATTTCATCATGCTAGTATGAAGTGTCAGCTCAAGTCGTTTAGTCCGTGTTATTGATGAAGCTTTTTTAACATTGAACTCATGAATATAAGTTAAGTGAATTTTAACCTTTTAGTGGTGATTGCATGCACTATGATAGGGCGTACGTCAACACTAGCGAGGGCTAATAAGAAGTGGTGAAACCAGTTTGTCATAAAGCTTATATCAGTTACCTACATTTCAACAGGATATATATGATGCATTTTATGTTAAACTTTTTTGAAACAGCAATTGAACCGAGTGAAGTATAGCTTCTCCAAAGTTAAAAGATTGAATATGATATGGATTTTAGCATATAAGTTGCGCTGGTTCCTTGGTTTAAACAGATAATTTGTCGGCAGATAACCTCAAAGAGGAAACTACCAATTCCACCCACCCTAACCCCTCCCTCTGCAGATACCCTGTGATCATGGATCTCAACGAATGACCATCACGGCACTTTGCAAGGGCATAGAGATACATTCGCTCCAGGATGATAAGGGAAATGAAGTGCGGTATCAAAGACTTTCCAGTCTATCTGACATGGTGACAGTTTCCCTACGTCCGGCTCTGTCAGGTGACACCGACAACTATAATTACCCGCTAACAAGATACCATCCCCGCGCTAATTGTGCTACCGGGGGAATTTATATATCGTATTCGGCAAACTTTGCTAGCATGGAGATTTTAGACATACTGTGCTAGACGTTTTGACTAAACGAAGTCTATGGAGTAGGTATCATGTCCTTTTTGTAATTTAAACCGACTTCTGAGTTTTTAAAAATGGGTGGCAGTAACTATTGAAACTTAAGGTAGTTAGGGGAAACTTAAGGTAGTTAGGGGAAGTTAAGAAATCCTTGGGACTTTCCCAAAGTCCCCCTTAGCCCCCCAAAGTTAAGTAGTTAATAACGTGTTTAGACCGACTCTAACAAAGGAAAACCTGCAGGATACGTTGACCTGACCCTGTCATGTGAAGAAAGAGGAACAGCACAAGTCACAGCAAATATCTTCTCCGACATCAGATTCAACTACCTCTTCTTCGTCCCAGAGGTAATAGAACATCATGTGGAAAGATGGGACTGATGTCAGTAGGTATACTGGTGCAGGAATTCAGTCAACATCTGATTTTTTAATAATGCTTATCCCTCAATGATTGTGTCCTCGATGACCTGAAGCCCCCTTAAGGTTGATAGCAAGTTGGTGATGACAAACACCCTGGACTCTGGAACAACTGCACTGGTCTTTGTCACATTTGGTGAAGCAGTTTACGATGTGGAGGTGACAGCAGTTGTTTCAAACCATCCCGGGTCATCTCATTCAATGAAGGTAGGTTTGAAGACAGGTAGTCAATAGAATGAGCAACTCGATTATTACTACTTATATTTCAGCTGACTATTTGACTGCGACCTCAAACATCTTGAATTATCATAATCTGGTTTCAGAAATTCCAAGGAGGATATCTGGCAGAGATAACAGTTCCAGAATTCACGTTTCACCTGCAGTTTGCAGCTAAGTACTCTGGGAGACCCCTCCAGAGAATATCGACTCCAATAGTCCCGCGTACAGGTTAGAATGTCGGATCCTGTACCTATTGACCGATAAATATCATTTCCTAACAAGTCCTCCCTTTTATCAACCACTAGTGACATCGAACATACCAGGACCGATCATTGATCGTCCTGTTGATGATTTCCATCGTTACCACGAACATGTGAACCATGGCTTCCATTCTGCTTCCAGGAAAACTTACATAACTCCCCTCTGCAGGCTGCCCACCATTGATGAGGACCAACGCACAACCGAGCACACTCCTCGCAAAGGATAGGACGGTCGTGAATTTCTCGTGTCAGAATGAGTGTCACACGGTGTCACATTCCAGAGCTCTTGTGTGTGACTCCGGCACTTGGTCAGATGAGCCTCCGACCTGCAGTAACGCAGGTAATGTCACAGTTCTATCCGCTCATAGAGAAGTAGAGAATACAACAATCTCCTTGTAATATAGTGGGCTCACGATAAACATGCACAGACTTATTACTAAATAATCTCATTATTTGTCGCCAACACCACCTAGAACATTATCAGCTAGAGATATGAAATAACTGGTGAAAACGTTTCAATATTTACTAAGGTCTATAATTCTACCAACTTCAGGGTACACCTGTCCAAGGTTTGATGGTCCAGGCAATGCTACAATCTTATTCAACAACAATGTCAGATACTCAGTGAATGGGGCAACCTGTGGCCAAAGTCTCGAGGTATTGACTATATAGCTGATCATGAAGCTCTTACTTAGATCTATCTTCGATTACAGTGTGTTTGATTACGACATCGTGTTGTTCAGATTCACTGCAACACCTACTTTGATCTTGTGGGGAGACGGGAGGCTAATTGTCTGGCTAACGGATGGGATAACTTGGACACGAAGTGTGTCAATGCCCAAGGTTAGTTCTTAATCACGTCGCTAACATCATAAATGAAGTCTATTCCTGTTAGTGTTCACTCATCCCCTTCTCCACAGCGTGCCCAAAACTACCGAGAACCACCGCCCGTCCCAGCACCGGTCTAACCGAGGACAGAACCGTGGTGACATTCAAGTGTGACAATGAGTGTGAGATACCCTCGCATTCCAGAGACCTCATCTGTAGGTCGGGATCATGGTCAGAGCAGCCGCCATCTTGTGTAGATGCAGGTGAGTTGGGAAAGACAATCACGATCATGACAATTATTATGACTATTATCATAGATCATGACTAATGAGTCATGACTATAGGTTAGGTACCAAGTATAGATAGTTTGTCGAGAATACCGTATTCCCATTTGACTAACACCAATATCTGTATCAGAATTCACGTGTGGTGACCTCGACAGTCCTGGAAATGGATCTCTCACATTTGGTGGACAGGCAGTGCTCTCAGCTGTCGGTGCTAGATGTGGCGAATCAGTACAGGTTTGTGTCATCAATTGTCAGAAAATATTCCAAAACCATGGGCAAGATCTTCAGAAAACGGTTCAATTTCATCCTCAATTCCAGATTCGTTGTGATGCTGGTTACAGTTTGGATGGCGTTACAGAAGCGCAGTGTACACCATATGGATGGACCAATAAAAACACTCGCTGTTTCGGTGAGAGAATAATTTGCATTACTATTTTGGAGGAAAGCCATGCAATATTATCATTAAAGAAATCATAGTTTGGGGCCAACATACATAAAACATATCACTACAGGGTCAAAGAGTGCAGGAGTGGAAAGCAACAACTTCCTCAGAGACTGGTGGATATGGATTGTGATTGCAGTTACAGCCATTCTCACCATCACAATCCTCACTGTGATCACCTGTGTACTGCTAATGAGGGTAAGTAGATAGGTAGGTAAAACTCTTGAGAATATTTGCTATAGGTATTGAATTGAGTTTAGATCATGAGAAACCAAGTCTAGATTATGAGAACAAACCTACCTTTCATTTCAGAAAGGTAAGAAGAAGAAGGAAGCTCGGAGCAACCTGGCACTTCCGCCTGAGGCTCAGGCTCTCAGTGCAGCAGAAGATCTTTATGAGGTAGGTCCATGAAATAGTCATACTCAGTTTCACCAGCCCAATCAATCCATCAGTACAGTCAATGGAGAATGATTGAAACTGTCAATCTATTAACTTTCACTTACTTAGGTTGTTGATAGAAATGGAAACTATCCCAATGGATGTCAAAGCAGTGGCTGTCAGTCAGTTTGCATGGAATCGTTGACCCGAAACCGCCCACCAATGCCTCCACCAATGATTAATTCATACGGGAATCTCCCAAATAACATGGCTTGTAACCCATTGTACAGTAGGGTTGGTGAGTAAACGTGATACCTATAACACAACCTACAGTGAATTTTCAGGGATAAATGAAGCATGGGTACTTTACCATCAATACAATACTCTATTCAGGTAACAACTATCAACCAATCTTGGATGATCAGACACACAATGCAAGAACTAACAGCTTGATATACGAGGAGATGCAAGGAAATCATGGTCCTCCCCCCTTCCCTGCCCCTGACAATGCATATGATTATGCAACGAGACAAGAGTGAGGTTGAGAGAAGAAGAATTACTCCCAGAAAGGAGTTGCTTGAAAATGATCATCTCGTATGGAATGTGGTGAAGATAAAGATAAGATCTAGTAACAGAAAATATTGGAAAGTTCATCATTAGATGCTACTACATCACCTTCAGTATTGTGTAGTTGAATGATAGGAATAATAGGAAATAGAACCTAGAACCAAATACTAAATAGCCATTGAGGTTGAAGCTCATTCTTTATACAAAAATTTGAGCAAAGATGAACTGCTGTTGGCTTGAATATTATGTCCTAATATATAATAGGACCATCTTGAGTAGTTCTTAGAAAGGGAATTGGTAATTGCATGTGATTTTTAAAGGTGTCATCTAATGAAGTTACTGGATTTGAACTTCAAAAATGAAAGATTTTTTGAATATCCAATCATTTTCCGATTTTTAGTTTGTTTGTTACCTGAAACTACAGTGACTAGGGTGGGGTGGGGCAATCTTGGACAGAGGCTATTCTGGACATGGGGTGGTAATTTTGGACATCGAAATTCATAGAAAATCTGCTAAGTTCAGAGCTTCAACATTTTTATAAAAGCATTCTTTATATGAATAATTTTTCCATTTTATATGAACAATTGCTCAAGATTCAAGAATTCTTTCACTAAGTTGAATGTTTCTAGGTGCTTCATGGAATTTGTGAAGGATGTGCCCACAGGGTCTATCATGGATCGGGATCAACAATGATATCATTTCATTTGAGTTAATTTTGGAAAACTCAAAACTGCTTCGCTTAGCGATGCTACCGGCTAGCTGGCCCAGCCAGCAGAGTAGCAGACTTGCGACTTTCGAGCCGCGGCCGCGAAGCGGCAATCCCTACTTCGCTAGCGAAAATGGAAAATAAGTTTCATTTCACTTTTTAAAAATAATAACATGATGTGCACACGTTGCGCGCCCCTGTTCTACTCAGTGAACTGAAAAGTCGTAGAAAGTCGCGCGCGGAGTATTTGGGTCACGCAGCGCGGGAACATAACATGATGAAAATAATTTGCACGAGCGCCGGAGCGCAATGGAATTTCTGACTGAGGCTATGCTATCACTGCACTGCCCATCGACATCTCAGCCATGTCAGATTTTACATTATCTGGCCTCTGTTTCTCGCGCGCGCGCCTTCATCGAAGGCTGAAACAGGCCTGTTTTTGTAATTACTAATTGGACATATTTACCGGCAAAATCAAGCATGTCAAGCTGTACAACTGTACGTATTTTCTTGTCTGGCGATGCTAGACCGCTGATGCAAGCCGCGAAGCAAGTCTGAGAATAAGTTGCGCGCGCGCGACGAAATTCTCGACAGGGTCTATCAGTATCATCGATCGACAAGTATTTTCCTTCCACTTATTATATTTCGTATTCTCGGTGACTCCCAATTCACAATTTCAGCAATCGACAGCATCACCTTCGTTCAGCGAAATAGACTCAACAATTGTGATAACAGTCTTTAGGACAGGGCAAATACTACATTACATCAATTCTTTCCAGACAGAATGATCTGAAGTTAAACAGTCATCAAAACTCTGCTGCATCAGGATCAGGGGGCATCAGTGGGAGGAAGCAAGTCGGAAGAGGGGGAAGATTGGTATGAGATGGGTTGTAGTGGTGGGGATTGTAGGAGTAGATTATTTACTATTTTCAATGTACAGTTAGTAGTTTGTTGGTAAGATGGACCAACCTTTACATAAGTGATTTAATGATCACAGAAATTTTAGAGTGATAGAGGGGGAAGAAATTTTAGATTTTCAGATTTTATACCACCACAGTGTGAAATAGCAACTGGAATGAAACACAAAGTTCGGGATATACCAATCTGAAATGAGAAACAATCAATACAATATATAAGAACGGACATATGAAACACATTGAAATAGAAACTCCTAATTTGAAGACAAACTAACCACTGAGGCGGAAGATATCGAACCAGTAAATAGGAAATGTCAATGACCTAGAATGTCATAATCCTAATAAAGAATAAGATGTTAGGATAAAGGTATTGAAATACCACAGGGCAAATAAATAAGATTATAACACACAGTTTATTGCTTGATTTACCATTTATAGAATGTAATATTGTAGTCTCTTCCTCAGGATCTCCACAAAGTGTGGCTCTCACCCAAATTAGATTGTATTAAGTAGTGTTGATGAGTTTAAATCTGCGTGTTGATAGGTATTGTCTCAACTGAAACGTAAGATAATTTTAATCAGAAGTAATGGTTAAATACAATTAATCTTGTGTTGATTTATGCATTGAGTTATGTCAAAGAACATCATTCTCGAGTTTATTATCATTGATTTATGATCAACAAAAGTTCTGTAAGCTAACTATGCCATTTACTAAGATGCAATCTGGTAGCGATAAAGATTATGATGAGCTAAATGATGACACAGTTGAGGTGATTTGATATTCCCCCATTTAAATTATCAGTGAGATGACAAAAGTTTAAGCATAACATGACAACAAAGTTTTACAACATCAAATATTATACATGCAAAATAGGTTTTATGATAAAACTTCATCAGAAATTTTCTATCAGGGACTTAGAGACCGATATGTTGTCTTACAAAGACAACATGTAACTGATGAGGCAATTATAGAGGAGTTGAATGAGAGGTTGGAACAGTGCTATGAGGAAGTCACTCTCTTGAAAAATGAAAATTCCCATCTTCAGGTTCAACAGAGTTTCATTTCAAACGTTTATGAATAAGATATTTTGTTTCCTGAATAAGATAACTCATGGTGTAACATATAAAAGATCAATAAGTTGTTGAAATTTTTCCAATTTTGCTTTCTTGCATATGTTATCAATGCCACTTATGATAAGTTTGCTATCAAATTTGAGTTACTGATGAAGATGCAGATATCAAAAGTGTCATTGGTTTAGTTCTCATAATTACAGGAGAAACAGAATTTGAAAAACTGATTGATAATTGTTACAGAATACAGATGGATCAAAACTTTTTTGTTTTTCAGAACCAACTCTCTGAAAAAGCAACCATGAAGCTTCAGCTTGATGACTACAAAGTCTCCAACAGTGACCTTGTCAACGAGTTGGACAAAGCTAGATCTACCATAGCAAAGATGAAAACTATGGTAAGTTATAATTCATCGCAGATATATGAGGTTTGCGTATCAATTCCATATGATAGTTAGATGGAAGAAGAAAAACCTCTCGTTCTTCAGGCCAAGAATGCAAGTGACTTAGAAAATGCTATCAGTGAACAGGAGTCTGAGAACAATAAACTCAAGGATCAGATTGTTCAGCTGGAGAAATTAAATGCTGAGAACCAGGAAGCCAAGTATGCATCATTATTTTTTTTGATTATATTACATTTCCTCAAAAAATTGTTAATTCACCTGTGCAGACCCTTTCTACCTTTGCTCCCATGTGACTTGGATATTCTCCTCTAGACAGAAGTACAGAAAAGAATATCAAGAGAAAGTAAGGCTTCAAACAGAGAATAAAACACTGCAAAACTTACATGACCAGCTTCAAGCTGATCTAGAGGTTTTCCATAAGAGAAAGATTCTGACTCTCTTCATTATAATCTTCAATATATTCAAATCATTTGATAATGTTAGAGTCACAGAGAGCAATCCAACTAAACTATTCTCTCTTAGAAAATGAGGCAGGAGCGACGCAAGAGTTTGCTCCCCCGATTTAACGACACTGCTGACATGAGTTTTGAGGCGATGCCATCCCTTGCGTCCGAGCTTTTGGCGGCAGAAGGGATACCGTCTAACGAAGAGGTGGAGCAGATGAAGAAGGAAAAAGAAGAGCTCGTCAGCAAGATTGACAACTATGAGATAGGAGAGAAAGTGATGCAGGAAACACTCAACTCCCAGGTTGAGGAAATCACAAAACAGAGGAATGAACTCAAGGAGGTGCAGTTGCAGTTGAAGACTGCAACAGAAAAACTGGACTCTTGGAAAGCAATGTACAAGAAGTTGAAATTCGAGAGTGATACTAAGTAAGTAATGAGTACTTTGTGAAAATATGAATACAGCAAATGGTATCATGTGTAAGTGGTGTGAGAGCGAACCAATTTCAATAAAAGTGTTGTCACGCTAAACTAAAGTTCATGTGCATAAGGGACCGTACACATATTAACTTTATCAGCCGAGGGGGGAGGGGGTTTCCAAATGATTACGCTTGATTACGGAGGGGGGAGGGGGTTTTGACCTTGATTACGTAATCAAGACATCTTTAAAATTCTCAACGCCTGTCAGACGGCAAGTCCAAAGTTTGACATGCATCATTTTCTCTGATTAGGTTTATAGTATGTGTGTATACCTCTTGCGGGTCACGTGGTATATCACGGTTGTAATTAGCAGATCACGTGACACTTCAGCAGTGTGTAATGAGCTTATTAAGCACCGGTTTGAAACACAAGTTAAACCCACGTGGCTTAGTATAAGATGTAAGTAAGTAACTGTATGCAGGTTAGCACTCACCGTGCTCCACTCCACTGAGCGTATACTCACTGTATATCTTTAGCACTCACTAGTCACTGTGCTTCTTTCTACTGAGCGTATACTCACTGTATATCGCGAGCACTCACTGTGCTTCCTTCTACTGAGCGTATACTCACTGTATATCGCTAGCACTCACTTTGCCCCATTCTACCAAGCGTATATTCACTGTATATCGTTAGCACTCACTGTGCTTCATTCTACTGAGCGTATACTCACTGTATATCGCTAGCACTCACTGTGCTTCATTCTACTGAGCCTATACTCACTGTGTATCGCTAGCACTCACTGTGCTTCATTCTACTGAGCGTATACTCACTGTATACATCTTAGTACTCCCTTCAAAGTGCTGTACTACCTTCAAGGAAGCATATATCACTTGACACCTACTGTGTATCCTCTCTACTGAGCTTATAAACTCAGTACTCCATTCAAAATGGCCAACAGGCTCCACTGGATACAATACTGTGAATAACAGCCAGCATACAACGTAATCAAAGCAGAAAGCAGCCTGTAGGGCGAGTCTAAGCAAGTCTGTGATCATCCTACAGGCATGTCTGTCGAGTCCTGGATCAAAATGTTGTAGGTTGCCCTCGACATAGGGATCTGAACACTAGCAGACAGCAGAGCAAGTCTAAAGTCATTTTTGGGGTTGGGTCCGTGATTACGTAATATTTCCCTTCTAAGAGGGGGGTTTGAGCAATGATTACGGATGATTACGGAGGGGGAAGGGGGGTAAAAATGCCGAAATTTTGATTACGTAATATGTGAACGGTCCCTGAGTGTTGGTTATAGTGTAATTGAGTGGTGATTGTCAGCTGCTGACTTCGTCCTCAGATTGGATGACATTGTTCACGAACACAGACAGGAATTCTGTAAAATGAAAGCGGATCTCAATGCGGAATTGTTTATCGCTAAAAAGAGTAGCATTGAAAAAGTGAGTTCATAGCATAATAGCATCGAAATCAGTGGATAGTGTACCTTATTACTTTCAAACAATATTGTCATTCTCAGGAGAACACAATAAAAAAACTTGAGAGAACCATTGCAGCGCAGAAGCAGCAGCTTGATCCAGATTCCCCATCTGACACCTCGCTTACTATCAAAACTCCCGTTGTATCAAGACGTGCTCCGAAGACACCCTCACACATCCCTAGATTGCTGGTATGTATCACAATAATATAATTGTCGGAGAACTTGTGGAAAATGTCCAGATGACATACGGTCATACGATATCTTGAATTGACACATACCAAAAATTGGGTGAGAAAACTCACACAACCAAACTTGAATTTGGCGCTCATTCCGAAAGTTGCTATTTTCACTAGCGATATTGTCAAAATCTGTGATGATACTCGCGCTGATGGAAGATTGAATACGCGCGCGCAAAGACCGAGCTATATATGTGCATAATTTCTCCGAAACTCCTCTTGTCCTGTATATCAGTGAGTCCGGTCCTCACAACACTCTATTTAAAAGGTTTATTTGAAATTGGTCAAAATCAGTCTAATTACTTGACTGGAATCAGTGATACTCCTCACTTTCAGACGCCAAAGAAAAGCTTCACTAGTGATGTCGATGATGCAAGAATTGAAGAAATGTCTAAGAGGAATCAGGCTGCACCACCGCACCTCAGGTTCGTTGTCCATGGGCTTCTTATTCCACATGATACAGTTGCAGTTGACAAACAAGAAATATTGGGTTAACGTTGAGTTGGAGTATTGGGGTATTTAGTAGGAGTCGCATTGAAGATAAAGAATTTGGAATTTATGATAAAGCACAGATGCGAAATTTCTAATTCTTGACTGGGTTAACGGCCTGGTATGACTTGGAAACATCTTCAAGACATCTAATGGTCTCAGGTCAACGTATCCGACGGAAGTTCAGTACTACGAGAAAACTCTAAACATGGAGGCATCCGGTCGGATAACGAGGGGAGCTCTTCATTGCGGCGGTGGTCACTCGCACGCTTCCAATACCGCATTTGAGATCCCCAATTCTCCTAAAACGAGGTGATTCAAAATTCAATGTCTATCAGTCCCATTTTGAGTGGCAGAAATCAATTTTTTTAATTCGGGTGATGGTCAAGATTATTTCCTTTTTCTCCGAATCTTAATGAAACATTTTCACGATCTTATTCTTGAATAGGAGTAGGAAACGATTAGAAGAAACATCCAAGAAGGGTCAAAGCAACAGTGAAAGGAAAGAAAACCAAAATTCGACCCTACTTCAGTTTTCTCCCCCCAAACCCAAGTACGCCAAACGTCGAAAAGTAACATGACTCGAAAACTTGTAAGTGGTTATAAATCTTTCGATATTCGACTTATGTGATATGAGTTCGGTTCAAAAACTATAAGATTTCCAATTTCAAGTTGAATTGCATGATTCTAAATTTTAATGCTTGATTCTTTTCCTATCAATTTATCTATAAAGATGAAGAACGGTTCATTTTAACACCAATTGAGAGAATAGTTTTGTAAATTTCCATTATTGATGAATAAGGACAAATGAATTCCATCACACATCTTGATTCATGATTCTTTTCTAATACAGAAGATGCAGGACTATTCCCTACCCTGATCAACAATCAGGGCCAGGGCCGGGTAAGAATGGCAGAATGTAGATCATAGATGATGATAGCGACAGAGAGCTTCTCAGCTCGCGTCAGCCATGGCCACCCATTTCACTGCAGGCCGGCCAGTGACCTGAAATACGGTGCGGTAGGTTAACGCAGGTCACGCAGCGTGGGAACAACTGTCAACTATACAGATACGGCCTATATGTAGCTATTACCCTACAGATACTACCCTTTGGCGCCACTCGTACTTAATTCATCGCCCTAATTTTTTGAATTCTTATTTTTGTCTCTTTTTCAGTAAAACAGACATGAATCGACGTATTTTTAGGCGCTGATTCCGAATTCGGAATCACCCCATGTGATTTAGGGCAAAATGCTTCCCATTTCGGCGAAAAACTGATTTGGTCACGTGACCAGACATTTTTCCACTGAATCGCCGATCGCGTTTTAAACCCTCGGGTTAGGGTTTGGGTCAGGGTTAGGGTAGGGGTTATGGTCAGGGTTAGGGTTTGGAAGTATCCTATGGGTTAGGGTTACTGGCTACTAGTACTAACCATTGGCTAGGGTTTGGGATGGGTCAGGAAACCGAAAAAACATAAGTCACGTGATAAAGTTAGTGCGATGGAGTAAGAGCCCTTGGCGTTGTCAGATTTTATTTGTAGGGGTTTTCTGTGAGTGTGCACACGTTGCGCGCCCCTATTCTACTCAGTGAACTGAAAAGTCGTAGAAAGGAGACCACGGCGCGCGGAGTATTTGTGATTTGGGTCACGCAGCGCGGGAACAGGGTTTTCTGGCCTACCGTCGGCGCCCCGCAATTTTTATTCAGCGGCCTGCCAGGGAAAAATCCCGCTAGTGAGGGTACTGGGTCGAGAGAAATCTGTTGCCGGATGTTATCTGTCCACTATTTCTTGCGCGCCGCGCGCAAAAAACAGCGGACAGATAACATCATATCCGGCAAGAAATCTGTGCACACGTTGACGCCCCTATATTCTAGTTTTACTCTATGATCTACTGATCTGAAAAGTCGTAGAGCGCGAAAAGAGAGGCGTCTAGACGTGCGGTGGTACAGCGCCCGGGAACAAAGAAATCTGACCATGACAGGACTTCTGTTTCTCGCGCGCGCTTATAGAAACATGAACAGGCAGAGGCTAGAATGTCCATGTCAGCAGTCAGATACTCAGATAATGAGATAAAATCTGACAACTCGGGCGCGCGGAATCGAAATTTGGAAATTGCGCCGCGCCTGGTCACTGGTCAGATGTTACCGTACCTGACCGCGCGCGCGCGCAAGAAACAGGTCAGGATCAGGTATGATGTAATTACATCTGTGATCTGACATTCTGACAAGCCGCGCCGACCTCGACGACTCGACCGTAGGATTTCTACGGCGTAGGAAGCTGAAGCTTAGCTTCGTTTGGCGATGGAAGACCTCGATCAAGTCTCGAACCCAGAAACCGTGTTCCCGCGCTGCGTGACCCAAATACTCCGCGCGCGCTGCGCGTCTCCGTGGTTTCTACGACTTTTCAGTTCACTGAGTAGAACAGGGGCGCGCAACGTGTGCACAAGAAACCGCGACCGTTGATGCAAGCCGCAAAGTTAACACTTACTAAATCCATCGCCCTAACTTTATTACAATATTACATTTACATTGTACATGAATTATCTCTTTTTCGCCTTTAGGTTTCCTGACCCATCCTTGGCCTTGTTGGGCAATGTAATGCAAATGGGCATAAGGACAAATATTGACCAATAAACACAATGGACACAGTGTGTCCAATAATCATGTCCATTGGACACAGCATATCCACTGGACATAATATGCCCATTAGATGTAATAGGCCCATTGGATACACAAATGTCCATTGAACACAGTGTGTCTAATGGACACAGCATTTCCACTGGTCAAAATGTGACCATTGGACGAAATATGCCCATTAAGATCAAAATGTCTATTGGATGTTATATTTCCATGGGAAACTCTAACCCTTACCCGAACCCAATTGACATATTGTGTCCAATGGACATGTTGTGCCCAATGGACAAACTATGTACAATAAACACATTGTGCACACTAGACATGCGTTTTATCGTGCGCAGTGGACGTCATGTGAACAATAGACATATCTTGTTCAGCGGACACGATGAATCCAGTAGACACAATGTATCAAGTGTGTCCAATGTACATGTGTATTGGACACACTGTGTCCATTGGTCAATATTTGTACATTGTGTCCATTAGACTAAAATACCAGTTTGATGTCCATCAACAAGAGCGGATTTGTAGATGTGTCCATTGTGCCCACCAAGGTGCACAAGATTGATGTCCATTGTGTCCATTGAACATGTCCATTGGACATTGAAAATGGACAAATTGTGTCTAATGTGCCCATTGGTGTACAATAGACAAAAGTACCAAATTTTCAAGATGAGTGGAGTGTTTAATGGACGTGCATTAGAAATTTTCTTATTGATTGACACAATGGACATTGGACACAATTACAAATCTTATGACCCTTTTACCAATAAGTTTTAGTCATTTCACTGCCCAAACTTTTATGTACAGTTGAAATCCCTTGTCACATGTTTGGTCTTTTTATGGTAGTAACTATATACACTTTGCTTGTTGATCAATCCAACTTCATTTCATAAAAACCTTAATATATAAATAGTAAATGTCAGTGATAAGAATGAATTGATGTTATTCATGGAAGGAACATTTATTTGGTGGGAACATTTCTTCGAGCTTTTGAAGTGTGCAGGGGTTGCCACAACCCAGAATTTCTATTTTCTTCTCATTGAGAAATGCTTGCACAATCACACTATTAGCAATGTCCATTCTTAACATCGTTATGTCAGCACCATGAGGTAATAAATCACCATAGAAATCCCGATCATTTACGTCGTGGCTCCATCCTGTCAGTGGAATAGAAACAATCCCAAGAATTTCCAAAAGAGGGAAGAATGCTTGTCTGTGTGTGAAATATAGTCCAATTTCTTTGTTTTGTAAAACCTGCAAAGCTTCCCTCATCACAATACAACCAGCTCTCTTTCTTGCTGGGTTCATATAACTTGTATATTGTAACAAGTCTATATAGTACCCTAGCACCTGCAAATCATTTCCTCTGAATAAACTGCAAAATTTACCTCCAGGGACAAGTCTGGGTATAGTCAATTCTTGTGTGCAGAGAGTGTGCAACACTTTCATGTCCTGAAATTTCAATTCCATCCCTAGCCTATTACTGACATTGTTAGTCATTCTTGCAAAGAGCGGATAATTGTAAAAGCTCTCAGGTATCTCATCTCCTTCATTTTGAGCATAATTCTTTTCAATTCTACAATTTTCACATTCGGTAAAGTAATTATTCAGCCTGTTTCTGTTTATGCTGAACATTTTCAGTGGCCTCCTATCTTTCTGCTCATGAAAAAGTTGTTTATATACAGTGCAAACAGGGCCTAACTTTTTCCCGCTGCATTTCTGAGTCACATTACCTAGCACCCTGTAGACTTCACCTCCAAGAATGATGCTAGAATTTGAGGAGTAATATGAGTCTTTAAAAGCACCATAAAGGAAGCTCAAAGCTGATTCTATCATTCTGACCTTCTCAGCTGATGTAACCTTTACTCTCTGGGGGTCCTCAAGCAAATCAGGGAATGCGTCCATGAATCTTTCACCTTTTCTAATCATTTGCAAATACCCCTCTGATGCTAGGTTTTCATTGTAAACCAGTTTATACTTAAAGCTATTGAACCAATCCATGTCAACTGAAGGTGGTTTGTTAGTCTTTAAATAAGTTTTCAATCTTCCAAAAAAATCTGAAAGGGACTTTCTGAAGACTTTTC
Organism: Beroe ovata; assembly: GCA_946803715.1. Classification (NCBI taxonomy): domain Eukaryota; kingdom Metazoa; phylum Ctenophora; class Nuda; order Beroida; family Beroidae; genus Beroe; species Beroe ovata. The sequence goes on along the minus strand of CAMPET010000017.1, from coordinate 137,053 downwards.
GGCCTATAAAGTTGCTTCTACCATGCCTTTGGAAGCTAAACATGGCAGAAGGCCTAGAACTGAAGTTATGCTTCGATATGTCCCCTGCAACATAGCTATATGGAGTACATGTACCAAAGATAGTGTGCTGAGATGCTGAAAAGTTGACATCTGGGAAAAACTGTCTAGTGTACTCCTGCAGATCGACTCTGGTCTTTTCTATGTTGGATGTGTTGCAATCAAAGCTGAATAGGCGACAGTCTGACTGATAATATGATTTATATTCTTCCAATAATTCATCTGACAATAAACTAAAATATTCCTTCCAAATTTCATCAGTCGATGCCCCTGGGGACGCATTAGTTTGGCTAGGCCACCCTTGCCTCCTGAGTTTGAGGGTTTTCATCACATATGCACTATCTCTATCCAATGTTGACATATGGCCAATGGCTGTGTAATTGATAGAGCAAGGGAGACATAGGTTTGATATTGGCCACCAATGCCTCTCATAGATGCCATCAAGGAGAACAGCGGATGAAAACTCTGAGAATGTTGGCCATGGAGGATTCTGATATGGATTATTTGGATCTTTTGGAGTCGTCATTCCCGATTTTATGAACTGTTCTGTTTCATGTAGAAGTGATAACTTGTCTTCCTCTGTTAGGTTGCCTGACACTTTTCTATATTTGAACATGGCATCTTTACCCAACAAGTCGAAGTACTTGACTCCACTGAATTTGTTGTTTTCGAACTTACTCCTGTATGCACTAACAATTCTCTGGAAAGGGTGTCGGACAATCAAAAAGTTTAAAGTGTCAATGTTGAAATCCGGTCGTTTGCCCTCCTGTTTCCATTGTTCAATGTCAGATTTGGGAGGATACTGCAAAGCCCATTGCTCTGGCACACAATACTTGATCCACACATCTTCCTTTTTGCAGAGGGGTGCAAACTGAGACAGATACGAATCCCAACTTGTTGATCCTACTTTTGAAATCTTACACCACCTCAGTTTTATCTCTGGAATATCCATGAAAAATTGGTAAGGCTGAGGATTTTCCTCCCGAGCCTCATACCCACACTGCTCTCTTAGCAATCGAACCCTCTGGGACATTTCCTCTGAAACAGCCTCCATAACCCCTGGATTGTCCATATTATCCCAATCTTCATCAAAACTACCCTTCACAGTTTCAATGTTCTCCATGGGCGGGAATCGGTACATATCATTGCCAGTCTGAGTGCCGCCAAGAACAGCATTATGAGCCTGATTATGTTTGGTCATGGTTGATTCGATGGTCCACATTATACCCCAAACTGATAGACCGATGATGGCATAGATTATGAAGCGGCGAAGTGGATTTGGGATTCTGACGTATGCTATCATTCTGCCATAGCCACCAATCAACCAGAGATACATTCAACTGGTAATTGAAGTTCAGATATCAAATTAAAGATTGTATAACTATACAAACTGCAATCAGAGCAACGAGGAGAACAGTAGACTAAAATGAGGTGGAATTGGTATAAATGAAATGGCCATTATAAGCAAAAATGAGGCACAAGTGTCAAAATATTGCAACTATAAAATAAATTGCAAATTAGGGGAGACAAATCGCAAATTGCTCACGGAAACAGTGCGACAAGTCGTGATGAGAACTGTGATGCAGTGGTAGCAATAAATCATAACTGGGTATTAAAGTAATGAATGTGTGCTCAGGGAGGTGGCATCAGAGAGAATAAGCACGCAGTTTGGCCCTGTTTTAGAGATACTATGGGGAACTTTCATGAGGAATCCATTAAATTAACTTTAATTATAAAATAGGATGATAATTGAGGTATGATCAACATGAGATTTTACACGAAATACGCGTGTGGCTCGAAGGGCATTACTCGTGAGTTGATGTTTTTCGTGACATGTGACGAAAGTGTAACAAATGTGTAGCAAAAACGTGACGTGGGTCTCGGAAATGATTGTAAGTCGTTAGATATCACGTCTAGGGGTCACAAGGGGACATCTGGGAGCAAATTCACGCGCCATCGACACGAGACTGAATATTTGAGATGTCCGCGCGGATCACAAATTCCGCGACGCGCACGCACATAGAGGAAGTGATCATGGGGCGATTTTCAACACAGCAAGACTCGATATTATGCGGCTACGATAACCAGAGAGAAAACTGTACAATCTCATGGAAATACAGAGTGGATGATATATTTAAAAATGGGTCGTAGATAATTGCCCCACGGCCCACTTAAATTTGAAGAAACGTAGTTAATAGCAACTACTCCAATATTCGAATAGCATGTAAATAATGGTAGGTAAATATAGATAATATGATCGATAAGTTACACTAATTAATATTAACACACCAAACGTACGAACCACAAAAACACCTATATATTGATACTGGTATGTATGCTCTTAAATCGAAAAAAGAGACGGATTAGGAATTTGCATAGAAATTGTCAGTTCAAATTTGTCATCTAATCATCGAGCTGGCAGAGCAAAGCAACACCGCGATTAATCCAATGGATGGGATCCTTGTTAGTGGACAATTCGACACTCATCACGTAGTTCGTACTATGACCTAGAAAAATAATAATGTGATACACAGAATAATCTTGTATTATAGACAATAGGTGTCATAGAGCTAGTGATTGAAAATTGAGGCGAGTGTGAAACAGCAGGTATACTGTAACATTATTGAGGGGAGCCTCGCTTTGATGTGACATAGTAGGGATTGTCAAGATTTCGTATGTGTATTCCAAGGGTCTCAAGAGTGCATAGACTGTGAGTAAGATATAGTACTTATAAACCTAGTGTTTAATGTTTATGATACAGGGGGTACCTATACACTATACAGATTACAGGGTATACTGTATAGGTACAGGGTGTACAGGAGAGGGCTACACATACCTGTGGTAGAGAGTGTGCCCCGACGGGCACTGGTCTTGTACATGGGGCAGGTGTACGTATCACGCCGCACCACTTCATCCCTCTTGGCGGGTTTTAGCCACAGCACGGGCAGTCGGGAGTGCAGGATTTTGGAGAGGGACTCGGCTAGGGTCCCCTCATCACCACTCCACCGACAACCCTCCAAAAATAGACCGTTCACAAGAACACCGTCATCCGGTCGAGCAACCTGGTAGAAAGTGGTGATGAGTCATTACTTGGTTTTATCACCAACTCGCATCCCTACACACTACCCATAATATGGGTGGTGTGTAGGGATATGGGTCCCAGATCCCTTCCCAATTCCCATATCCCTTCCCTCCACTGACCTCTTTCTCACTTTCTCTTATAACAGTGAACTCAAATGCCAGGAGGTCAATGGGAATGCCCCACTTTCTAGCGTAGTTCTGACTTGCGGCAGTCAGGAACGACTGTGTGAAGTAGAACCCGGAAATCCAGAATACAACGGGGGCTGATCCAGAGTTTATCCAAGAGTAGAAACCCTCGAGACGTAGAACAAGATCGGAAATGTAGCTCCCTGGAAGAGAGAGACAGTGTGAGAGTGGTGCAAAACACGTGACAGAATCAAGTCACGTGATTATTGGTGGTTAGTTCTACCGGAGACTGATGTATTGAAACAGAGCAAGATGCACTGTATATATCATGAGGAATGAGGATGTGTGGCACACTTACCGAGGGGTTTGAGGGACGGATAGGAAGAATTGAGCCAGCTTCCTGGCACTTTTCCAATGAAGAGTGATGAGAAAACCTCTTCTAGCTCACTGTTCATGACAACGAGACCCTTCACCGCTTTCATCAGATTTTCCAGGGACTTCCTTATAACACTCGTCAGTCGATTGTACCTGGCAGTTTGGTACTGACTACTGACTTACACCCGGATAATTGGATACTCGAACTCACGGAATTTAAGAATTATAATTCTGAATAACCTCACCGTGGCCGTAGGTTATCAATCAAAAATCGGTCAATGAACATAGGAAGAGGAGGGACAACTCCTCCACACCCCCTTTTTGAGTGTCGCTATTACCTGATGCACTCCTGTCGCAGACACGTATTCATACTGTCCTCATACACAATGGGGAACTTGTCAAACACATCGAGCAGATCAAACTGTGGAGGAAGTTGTGATAGTATGGTGTGTGCAAGACCGCACACCGCATCCTCAGCACTCCCCTCGCCGCCGCTGCTCTGAGTCGGGAGTGTCAAGAGGATGTTCGTGAACAGATTCTGTGTTTCCTGCTGGTCCTTCGTGATGTCCGCGTTCTCGTGGAGGCCGAAAACGGCCGGCTTCGCCAGCATCGGGAGGGACCTGTAACATTGCCGATCGATAATATGGAAATTGTCGAGAATATCGCGAGGTCGTGCATTTCCTGGCAAATAGCAGCACACTGAGAGACTGAGATCCCTCACCTGATATAAGCTAGGAAATCCTCCTGAGCGCTACAGTTCGGTATTCGGTATTCGCCATCGTCCGTGATGACCGAATCTGCTACCTCGGTTGTATTGTGGTTTATGTACATCCCCAAAATGGCGTTGAGGAGTCGTCGATCGTGGTCGTCGGTGACCCGACCACCGTAGTTACACTCGCCGATCAGATAGCGGAGAGCGTCGAACGGGGTCGTATCGTAGTCCTCCAGGAACATTCGAACCTAAAACAGGAAACATGGATGAATGAAACCTGTTCCGATAAAACCGTAACCCAGTGCCAAAAAACTACGACCCAATGAGTCGGCCTTTCAACTGTGACACATCCATGCTAACCTGTCGCATGCTGATGTGAAGATCCGAGTCATTGAATTCGTAAGGGATATTCCAACCTAATGGGCCGAACTTCCGTCTTTCTTGAACGTTAGCGTGGAAGAAACACAGCGCAAAGAGTAACCTGTACCAATCCTGTGGTTTCTTACACTCTTCATAGAAATCAGGGTTCGTGATCGGGTCATTGAGATACGATCTTAACAGATTCGCTCGCAGCCCCTTGGGAGGTTCATTAGTCATTTTAATTCCGTTCTGTAGGATTGAGACTGGGAATGACTCTGAGGGATAACTGGTGAGCCACACCCTAAACTTGGGATGGGGCGTGTCTGGCACAACCTTTTCCTCACATATCTTCTCCAGTGTGGGCATCCAACTGCATGCCAAGTGGCAATTCTGTAGAATCACCCATGTGCCGTCAATTAGGGCATCATCTATCATCTTCTCAGCAATTGGGCCCTGGCCCTGGCCCAGTGATATTGCTTGCGGAGCCTTGTCCCCAGAGAAGCCGTGCTCGCCCGCCAGTTTCAGTAGACTCGCCATGGGATCCGCGCCGGGCGACAGAACGAAGATAAGCGGCGTGAAACACGCTGAATCGGCAAAACACGCTGCCAAATCGAACGTGGGTGGCTCCACGAAGTACTGGCCAAGTTTCTCTATCACAAAGTTCTGCATGGCAGACACCACTTTGTCCGGGCGGATACACCTCAGGATGACAAGCCTGTCGAGACCTGACAGGTACTGCCATTTACCAGGCAGATCGCAGAGATGTGGGTCGGAACTGTCGTATAGGGTCTTGAACCCGGGATCCAGGGGAAATGCCAGATTCTTGAGGTTAGGGAGCTCACTGGCATATACCAGCTCTTGCCATGCCTTGTCAGTTAGCCAGTCAGGGAATGGGTTAGGGTGGGGGTTTCCCATGCCAACCCCACCGGTAAGCAGAAACCTGGGGTAATTGTGAGATCAGTGGGGTGTCAACAACTGAAACACATTGACGCCATCTATATGGAATGAAATATATATTCAGGATATATGAACGTAACGAATACCAACCTCCAAACAGCATCATCAATCTGCCCCTTGAAACTGTAGATACTGATAGTCAAGAGGACGGAAAACAGCAGCTTGTCTTTCTCAAAGAGTGACCTGCATACATTCCGATACACATTCTTGAGGAAATGATCATTCAGGTTAGTCAGTCTCGATTCCAGATCTTCACTCTGTTCACTCTGATCGATGGAAGTAATGAACAGGTTGATGAACCAAGTTAGAGAGTACTGGTACATGGGTTCGATGTTGGCAAGCTCTGACAGACAGAAGAAGAGAATGGAGGAGTATTCTGCCACACTTTTATAACCGCTGCGGGTCGTGTCGATCTCATGTTCTGTGGCCGTGGCTATGACTTGTTTCTCCGTGATTTCTTCAGATAGAACTTTCGAGGAGGAAAGCACCTGAGGATAGCAACATGAGGAAAGCACCTGAGGATAGCAACATGAGGATAGCAACCTGAGGATAGCAAGCTGGGGATAGCAACCTGAGGATAGCAACATGAATATATCCGGTAGAGTATTCAGTTTTGGAGGTCTCCCGCAGGGATGATAAATGGAGTTCGGAATATGAATATAAAGATTCATTTCAATTGACAAATTAAATCATGAACAAATTACCCGATTCGAACTTACAAATTACCCGATTGAAACTTACCGCAACTGCCGTTTCATCCTCGAGGATATTCCCTTCACTGCTACTCAATACTTCCAGGATTTTGTCCTCTATCTCAGATAGCTGCTTCTTGTTCTTAGCACTCTCCACTATCAACATTTGCTTCTTTTCTTCGAGTTCAGGCCGTTCCTTGGCAACCACAATTCCCAACATCTGGTCTTCCAAACCCTGGTCGAGGGGAATTGAGTGTAGGAAAATATCGAGTGGATTTCGTAACCCAGGTAGATTAGGCTCCGAGGAAAATCATTTAATTCGAATTTTCTTGACGTGAAATTAGAGCACTGTATCGTGATAGACTCCAACCTGTGGAGTGATCATGAAGTTGAGAAGAGTGACTTTCACCGAGACTTCTGGGAGGTAGTGCGGATTCCTGAGTCTGGTTGTGATGAAGAATCGGAATTCATCACTATACTCCACGGTTGCATCACCTGGAAATTTATGACCGGGTTAGCGACGATTGATGACGAATGATGACTGTTATTCATAACATTTTCACTGGAATTCTATGAGAGGCCGATACTATCACGATATTATTACTAACCGATTCTAAGGTAGTTGACTCCAGCCTGCTTGTATATCTGTTTCTGCAACAGTGGCTCCAGTACCGGATCCAGTTCCTCCCCCACATTCTCGAGCAGGAGCGGTGTCCCAAACTGAACAGCGTTCTCCAGGGACCGGACAAAGTTCGCATTGTTCAGCTTCACAACCACTGTAAGGATTTGATGTTCTCGTACTGTTTGATTGCCAAACAAGTAACAAACTCACTGGTGATTGGCAGACTCACTGGTGATTGGCAGGCATAAATTTTTGTGCAAACTCATCCCTGAGAATTCAACCTCAGCTTTCTGTCCCAAAAACCAACTCACTCATCCCTGGTTTTACCTAATTTGTTCTGTTTCTCCATGTTCTTGATCCACTTGTTAGCCTGGCCCTGTGGATCTATCATAAGCGGCCATCTCCTGGCTTTAGAGAGGATGATAGCATTGTCGATAGAGAACCCATCGGCTGGTAGACCGGCCAACATCCAACTTCTGATCTCGATGGGATTTCCTGACAAATGAATCGCAGTGATAAGTGTGTCTGAGGGAAGATTGAGGGCAGATTTTCGCTACATTTGAATTTCGAGTACTTACCGAGTACTGTGTTAAGTGACACCGTTTCTGAAACCCGGATGTTCTCCTCTTGACACCGGTGACACCATTTCCGGAGAATATCGTCCCGATACTGGACGGTGAACGGACCGAAGTAGGCCACGATACCGGAGGCAATTAGCACGTTACCCGTGGTCTGGCTGTACAGCTCCTTCAGGTCTCCACTGGAGAAATGAATTTAGAAGATAAGTTCAATGAGAATTATAACCAGAATTAGATGTATAATATTGTATCTCAACTTGATATCAACTAACCAGATATCTGTCCATCGAGACTTCTCCCCTCCCAGTCCTCCAATCAGCTGCTCCGCTCTCTTCAACTTCTTCTCACACAGCTCCAGATTGTCCTCTAACTTCTTCTTCTTGGTGACCACCTCGTCCAACTACAATGAGAGGGAGAGTGTAGATCCCCAAAATACAAATCATGAGTCTACGACAGATGTCTGATTTTACTCCCCACTTTAATTCTCGAGACCCTGTTGAACAAGAGTTTACACGGATACCTGGTCATTAAGTATCTTCAGAGCATCCTCAACTTCCTTCAACTCCGCTTGCTTTGCTGTCAACTTCTCCATCTGAACAGCGAGCTCGGCTTCGGCTTCAGCTAACTTGGCTTGTTTCGGCTTCACTACCTTAATAACCCGTTCATAGACTTCCATAGCAAGGACCCAAGTACAGAGACCTTCACACGCTTTAGACGCTGATTTCACCTGTGATAAATCGATGGGTTTATGAACTGAAAGAATTTCTGAGCTTATGGGGAAATTGAGAAATTTCTGATTTCAAAAACCTTTTCAGGGTCAAAGTCAGGGTTTGTCTTGTATTTTTCTCTTATCTTCTTGATGACATTAGCATCAATGTTATCCTTATCATAACTCTTGAGTGAGTTCAAGAATCCGAGATCTCCCAGGAGTTTTTGGGAAGGCCCCCAGTAATCTTCCACCATTTTTCCTGATCCAGAAGGATCTGGTTTTCGCTCCGGCTTGATCGATTTCATGATACAAACGGCCTCCATCACCAACTTGATGATAGCAGGAGGGTTCTTGAGGGCTTTCACCTTGAGAAAAGGAAAGGTTGAGATTTGGAAAAAATACATTCAATTTGGTATCAAGAAATACTTTATATACTTTAATTCACGCACTTGGGAAATGTCAGATGGTTTCAGAGTGTCAAGAGCCTCGATTGCAGCCTCCAGAGCGGGCAAAGCTTCAGCTAAATCGGCTTCACAGTCAGCTTTGATAGCTCCTGCCACCTCAGCCGCCTCATTAGCGGTGGCTTCATCCTCAGCCACAAGCTCTTGCTTAGCCTTGGCTTTGATCGCGTCTGCTTCTACCAGAACTTGGAGTTCTTCAGTCTCTTTGCTGCTTTTGATCAGTTCCGGTTGCAGATCGATTATTTCTTGCTTCATTGTAGAAACCTGCAGCAAGGAAAGGTTTTCATTGAAAGATTGTCCAGATTAAGATAAGACATCAAACTTCTAGAAGGTTCTTATTCTTCCCATGCAGTAGTTGTATCAAATCAAACAAGAACAGACCTGCGACGCTGCAAAGTCCAGCTTTTCCAACCCAGTAGCGTACCTCTGCTGAAGAGTGAGGATTTCCTTCCTCTTGACTCCGAGCAAGCCTGGCGAAATTAGATCAGTGTTAGTGAACTATTAAACGAGGATTGAGGATTGAGGATATAATTATTGTGGGAAGAGCGTGGTGAGTTTATGACCTTTAAATGTGAGAATGAGCTCGAGATAGGAGGTGGGGGTGACATAGTTGTTACGATGGAGTTCCTCAAAGAATTTCTCAGAGTACTCCAGCACTGTGGTCTGGTGTGGTGTCATGATGTGAGCGTCGGACGATAGTTTTTTGATGAATGTTGAAATGAGATAAAAAAGCGGAATGGATCATGATTTCTTGCCTACCTGGAAGTATTGACACATGACCCTCAGCTGATGTCTCTCTTCATCTGTGAGCTCCAGATCCCCCAGGAATCTGTCAGCCACCATCTGGAGCGCGTCACTCGGCCATGGCTGGAACCTGGGAATGGGAAGGTAATATGTGAGGACCATATTCATTGCATGCGTAACGGATATGGGACCATATTCATTGCATGTGTAACGGAGTGTAGGGCCGACAACAGGCGAACCGACACCAGACACATAGATATTCGTAAACAGTAAATCCATTACCAGTCGATTGTACAGCAGTTTATGAGCGATGGGAATTTCCTGAGACGTGTTCTGAACGCATCACCAATGCTACTGAACACCAGGACAAGATGGAGATTGTCTCGGATACGTTGTTGGAACAGTTCGTACATACTCGCCGGGGAGGTGTCAACCTGCAGGTGTCACGACCACGGTGTCAAGATCAAAGTTTGGGTATCAAGCACCGAGTTCCTCAGCCGAGGCGAATCTTAGAAACACTGGTCAATGATATGGATTATGGAGGTCTAGTTCGTGTTTTAGTGTTCTACCTGCAGGTTCTGTTTAGCAACCCACGCCTGAATCTTCTCGATCACGTTTGCTTTATCCTCAGGAGGGTACAGGTTGGGAATGTCTGCTCCATTGAGGAGCATGTTGATGTCTTCCAACATGCTCTCAAACTTGATCTAAAGAATGGAAACAACGCTCTTAGGTATGCGATGATACTATATGTAGAGCACCTTAGGTTAACGAGGTACTCTATGACGAATCTGTACTCACATAAATGTGAATTATAATTTCACAATTTCCCAGTATTACCTGATTATCGTTGAAGAGGAAAGTGGTCTGCTCCCCCGCAGCTCCTGCCTGGAACAGCAGGCTCCTCAAGTCATCTCTCCACTCGGACACCGTATAGTTCTTCCCTATCTCAATTTGGAACAGAGTGTAGTCTGCAAGGTGGGTTGCTAGTTTAGCAACACTCGATCGGCCACTCCCGCCGATTCCCGCTAAGAGGGCGTGACCATTTGGTTGGAGCAAGACTCGAGCAACTTTGGACACATGCTCGATGGCATATCGGAAGGGAACAAACGTCATGGGGGTCTTGCTCATTTGGTTGTACTCGTCCAAGTATCCGGTAATCGTTTCCTGAAGAGCATCCAAATCTTGGATCTCGCTGTAGACCTTGACTCCCGTTGCGTTGCCATAGTCACCAAATATCAACTTTCTCACGTCATCATCTTTGACAGTGGAAATTCCCGGCTCGCAACAGTGAGACAACAGCCTGTTAATATCATTCTTGAAAATGTTACTGATGACATCTTGACTCATTTCGAAGAACGCGAGTCTGTCGTCAGAGTCTGTCAGCCTGTCGTAGAAGACGCGGTAGACCTCGTGAAGCCACAGTCGGATGAGTGTGTCCGGATCAGGGCATTGGGAAGCGGGGAGGAGCAGAATACCGCCTATCACGCGGGCAAAATCCCGTAGGTTGAAAAGGTAGTGGGATTTGCTGGGGATGGGAAGAAACTTGGGTAGAATCCCGTTAAAAAGTTGAGCAGTGGCAGGCACAATAAGTTTTCCCACAACAGCACAGTTGCCTTGGAAACCTCTCGAGAAATGCCAATCTGTGATGGTCCCGAATATGATCTTGAAAATCTCCTCGCCGAAGGTGTCAACGCTGACAACATTGAAATGTCGTGTCATTCTGTTCGTGATATCATTCCTGCTGCCACCTGGCGGGCACATGGCTGACAGCAAAATCACGTCCTCCAGGTACAACTTGGAGCAATCACCGGGGTGGAACCAATGACCCTGATCCTGGTGTTGTCTGAGGAGCTCTATTGGTGGCTGGGCACCGTATGTTTGCTTCATCGGCATGTTCAAATCATCCACAAACACCACATTCTTTTTACCCAGTGGCGGGCCAATATATCCTTTCCGTCTCTTGTCCAACTTGGAGGTGATCATTTCCTGAGTCAACTTGGACGAGGTCTGCGCGGAGAAGTTGATGATATTGGACGAGTAGCTCGTATCGTCCATTGCGAGAAGATGGTTCACCGTGACGGCAGATTTTCCCGTCCCCGTCGGTCCCACCACGAGGAGAGGCGCCGAGTTCCTGATGAAGAGGTCCAGGAAGAAGCGTATTATCTCAGTTTCCTGAGTTGGGATGATGATGCTGGAGATGGTGGTGCAGTCGGCGGGGACGGTGAATTGGGATCCGTCGTGCCATGGCTTCCATTGGGGTTTCGTTTCGACAACGAGTTCGTAGTCGTATCCTGTTCCTGACAAGATAGACAATATGTTCATTGTCCGATGGAAGCTACACCTTGGAACAATTTCAAAGCATATTTTGCACCACCCTATCGTTTTCATACCTTTCTCGGGGTACAGAACAGATTTATCCATCGTTATGGATTTAGGTCGGGTGTCTTTATTCAAACAGTACTCTCGTAACATCCCACTAAACCTGCAACATATCAAACGTGGAGGAGTCGGTTCAACTCGAGAAATATTCGCTTGTCCAAACTGTCGATTATGAGTAATCCCCAAACTGATTTGGTTTACGAACTCAACAATCTGGCTAATCACCTAATCCAAGATATGTCTCACCTGAGTCTAGAATCTCCTGGCAAACACCCACCCACACTCCAGAGCAGAGAAAAGACGAGGGTCGGTGCTACCCATTCCTTGAACAGCATTGCCTTTTCCGTTATTAGAGGTGCAATGATCAACTGGAATAATGATCGTGGGGAATATACCAAGAGACATAATTCGTCAATTTTGAGACAAGGAATCTATAGTAAAATTTCAAGGAATGAAGAGTCATACCAACAGCAATCAAGAGACATAATTCGTCAATTCTTGAGATATGGAATTTAAGATTTCAAGGATTAAAGAGTCATCATATACCTTGTAGAGGGTCATAGCTTGTCGGGCCATATGCATCATCGATAGTGGGACAAAGAGCGTTAGTTCTCTGGTCGCCATCTTGAGACAGGGTGGTAACAGCCATTCGAATACTTCTCTTATCACCAGTAACTGTATGTCGGAATATGCCATTTCATATTACAAACGTTGATCAAAACACTTCCCAGACCAGATTAAAATACTTCTCATACCAAGTATTCGAATGGCTGTTACCATACCAGACCAATGGAGGATCTCGAATAAAACCAATCTGATAGTCTTTTCTCTCAAAAAGTGAGAAAGTACCTGTTCTTCGTTGAACTCGGTTTTCAGAGTCTCTAGGTAGCTGGAGAGTATGGGTTCCCAACCGAGCTCATTTGGTTCCATGTATATCATGCCACAACGACTAATTGTCGCTGGAGATGCTTGTTCCAGGTCTTCGGTCTCAAATATCATGCTTTGTTTGTTACTCATCTATAGATAGGATAAGGAAGAGTCAAGAAAGTTGATCTTATTCTTAACGATCGATCTTTATCATTAAAAATGTTTAACCATCATGACGGAAAAGACGTATACTTTTTTGCTCCGTTGTATGTTTGAGTTTATAGACGACTAATTTTGGTTTCCGGACATTTTGATTCTTGATAGATTTAACAATTCCCGAACCTGTAGGTTAGGTTACCTGAGAGGTTAGGCTACCTGAATGATTTCACCGCTCATGAGGCACAGTTTTTTGTTATCATCGAGTACTGTATTCATGTTCTCAATCCACACTGCGTCCACAGGTCCATCAAAAATGAGCCACTGTCTGTCCTCAAGTGTAGATGATGCCTGAGACAATATTGAGAGGATTATTCTCAACATTCAGCAAGTGTTGAGAAAACAAAAGTTGGAGTTTCTTTCTGAAGGTTTGTCAATCAGCCTCTACATATATGTCATGATAAAGCTGGATCCACAATATGACAAGTGAGTGAAAAAAATGTTCTCACTTTACTTTTTTGACTAATGAGAGAAGAAGTTTGCATATACAATGCCAAAATGTCCCGCATAAGGTAAGTAACCGGCGAGCATTGGCTCCTTTGATAAGATAAACAAATAAACCGTACTGAGTAAACTAACTTGTTCCCTGTACAGAATAGGAAGAACTCCGTCTGCCCATTCGTGGGATACCGGATCAAAGTTTCCATACAGTTGAAACATCGATATGCTCTTGGGGTTTATGATGTGGATTCCCACCCGATTCTCTTCCATCAGCTTCTTCTTGTGCAGCTCGGCCAGGGCCCCCGCCAGCACAAACAGGGCGGATGTCTTGCCGCCAAGAGTCGCCCCGACCACCATGAAGCCGTGACGAACAAGCATCATCTCGTAGATCTGTCATAGAAAGTGGAGAGAGTGATAAGTGATGACTAATCACCACTCATCACTAATTAGTGGTTGAGATAGCCACGTGGGCCGTGGGTCTTGGTATCTTAATTTTCGTTCATGTGCAAAATTTGCTTACCTGGATGATTTTTGAGTGGAAGAAGGGGGTATTTTGAAGGTTCATCCCCTCCATGACTGTGAAGAGAGCTTCATTGAGGACCTCATAGTCAGGTTTTGGGAGCTCAACACCGGGGAACAGGTCACTGATGATACCTGATGGGATCTGTGATATCTACTCTAACTCTTATGAAGGAGTAAAACTGGTATCTTTACGAGACAAAATCCCCATCTTACGACGATAAAACTCTCGAAGATTTCGACACCAATGAACGTTCTGATGAATCAAAAACTGCATGTGGACGTTTTCTCCCTTACCCTGGAAAAGGGGAAGATCTTGTGCCAGGAATTTGGGAAGGTTCACGTCTCGTATGGCTCGCAGTAGGAGAATACTTTCGTCCTCGTCAGGATACTGTAACTTGAGATTCCCTGAGAGACCCTTATATACATAGTGAACAAGAACTAGCATAATAAGAGACTATAATCATTATAGACTTTCATAATTGGAGACTGTAATCATATAGAATGAAGACCACAATTATGATGGATCTTATCTGATTATCAACGATTTAAAAGTTCACACTCGGCACTATCTTCCGCAAAATTTCGATTCAGATATAATCAACTTCATGAAGTTTCGTCTTGCACCGCCTACCTGCGGCAGTAAGGACAGATTTGACAGCCCTCATCCCGTAATCGTAGTGTTTCTGCGAGGACAACTGTTCCGAACACAACTTGTACGTTGCCACTATCTTGGTAGACAGGGCCCGGGCCTGGACGAAGCCGACACTGTACAGGACTATCTCTCCGATAAGCCCGTAGTCCGGGACCATCATTGCAACAGTCCGGAATAGAACCTGGAAAACAGTAAGTGTGGGTTGAGGGGGTTGGTATATGGAGAATGTGGGATTATTGCTCCAAACTCTCCAAATGAGCAGGGTAAATCCACGGCATCACGTGCCAACAAATTGATACTCGCCCTCATTGTGATATAAATATGACGAGACAAAGTTGCAGGAGTGGACGTGAAGATGAATTCTACAGAATATATCTTACTTTCAAGTTATCTGGGAGTTCAGATCTGCCTGCATATCCGGGATTCATCGTAATGAACATGGTACACGTTGCGTCTAGCGTCAGATTGGTTCCTTCAAACACGAAGACTTTCAGCTGGGCGGATATCGCTAGCTGGATACACTGAATCTGGGAGGAGTAGAAAACATCTCCATCATTCATGACTAAAATAGTCCCCTCTCCACACCCAATAATTACTATTTTGGCATACATTCCCTAACTCAGTGAGCTATTATCATTGGATTTCATTTACCTGTTGGGCTACCACAGACAGTACTTCCAACTCGATCCTATTAAACTCATCAAAACAAGCCCATGCCCCAGCCTGAGCAAGGCCCTTGAAAAACTTCCCCATTGCCTTATAATCGAGACCGTCTGAACAGTTGAACACGACACACTGCTTCGCAACTGCTTTAGCCAAATCTGAAACATTCATGGTCCATAACATGAAATCGCTGGTTCATTGCAGATTGCGATCTTGCTTTATTTGACGCATCCAAGTCGCCCACTGTCTATTATAGAGAAATTGTATTTATAGAGCAATTGTCTCTATAGAGCAATTGTCTCTATAGAGCAATTGTTACTTATAGAGCAATTGTTACTTATAGAGCGGGCATTCTTCAGAACAGCGACGCCACTAGAACGCCACGATAATGCCACCACACCGCCACTAGAGTGCCACTAGGGTGCCACTTCAACGCCACCGCAGCGCTACTATGGCGCCACCGCGGCGCTACTACGGCGCTACCACTATGGCGCCACTATGGCACTCTAGTGGCGGTGTGGTGGCATTCTCGTGGCGTTCTAGTGGCGTCGCTGTTCTGAAGAATGCCCTATAGAGCAATTGTCTCTATAGAGCAATTGTCTTTATAGAGCAAGTGTCTTTATAGAGCAAATGTCTTTATAGAGCAATTGTCTCTATAGAGCAATTGTCTCCATGGAGCAATTGTCTTTATAGAGCAATTGTCTCTATGGAGCAATTGTTATTCTCGCAAACCTTTGCTCGTCTCTGTTTTCCCTGTGCCAGCTGGTCCCTCTGGTGCTCCACCTAGAGTCAGCTTGATAGCACCCATCAGAGTTCTGTAACACCTACCAACAACAAAACAATCGATGGTGGTTAGACTGTCCCGGATTTTCGTTTTCCTTCAAAACCAGGTGGAAACATTTTTTGGTTTTGAAGAAAAAATGAAAATCCGGGACAGTCCAATGGTGGTGGGGTAGTGAAGTGGTCAGAAGAGGTAAGTTATTTGGCTAACATAACACCTAGTTAGGGAATAGCCCTTAAAACGGAGAACAGAGAATGGTTCCCAAGAAATAGGGAAAAAGAGTTCGGGGGAATGACAAACACCGGGGGAATGACAAACACACCTGTCAGTAAGAGGAGTGATGACAAGTCTGGGTGAGTTACCAAGATACTCGTTACCATACAGGATAGTGGTCGTTATCATCCGTACATTCAGATCTGAGCCCTGCGATATGATGGACACTTATATTCAGAGGAAGGGAATATGATAAGATAAGGTAGGAAGGGTAGGCCCCGGCGAGGTAGGCCCTCCTTGGCCACTGGGTGGTGGTAATTCTTAACACAATTTCCAACCTCGAGGTAATATCGCAGCTGACTGATCCAGTTGAAGTCTGTGACGTCACAGATCTTGTTCTTGTGGAAGCTCTCGACCACATCACGGGCGTGGACGTCTATCACTATGAGTGCTCCGAGTGTGATTCGGGACATGGCTGGCAACTTGCCACGAACCATGGCAACGATCTTGTTAATTTGGGAATTACACTGTTCAAGATAGTCACCAACTTTACCTGGTGGGGTTACAAAAAGTGTTGTCAGGGTTGTGAAAAGTGTTGTCACTGATTACATGACTGATTACGGTCAAATAAAGAATTGTCAAGAACAAAACAAGGTATCACGAGAAACAAGGTAAAGAGAATCATGATAGGTACCAGACATCTCCTATACGCCTATCCCGCCTATATGCCCCCAAAATCAGTGCTTAACCCACCATTTGCAATGGCGTCTGATACCTCCTTGGTCCAGTGTGTCTGACTACCACTTAGCACCACCTGACCAGGCCAGTCCAGTACCCACTCCTCCCTCACAGTTGTGGAGTAAGCCGTGATCGCCTGGGCTCCGATCTCTTTTAGACACACTTTCATACCATTCTCCACCTACGGATCAAGAATTCGGAATTTCTGATAACACTCAGACGCAACAAGTGAAACAGTCGTTGTTAGTGAGTCAAAAACGTTTCAGTGTCACATAAACCATCTACAGTTCTGTGAATATTTTATTGGTGGACAAATTTGCTATAATCTATCCAACTCTAAGGATGCATGGTTTTGATCGGTAAAGGAACAGTTGGACAATAAGTTACTCATAGATTTTTTCCTGCATTTTTTCCTGCCTCTCACCTCGAGAAGCCACTTCTCAACGCATCCCTTGGCAAGGTGTGGATTTATTGGTTTCGATAACTTCACCAACTCACTTTCACTCGATATCATTCCTTGGATTATCTAAAACGGGGTTAGTCACGCTTTCAAGTCGAAAACCGTCCACCAATTCTTCAATCATGGTACTTGGAAAATTAAAATCCGTTGTTCAAAATCTGAATTTTAGAGATTCTTACCCGTTCCGCGTCGAACTCCAACTTTGCGATTCCCTCGAAACATTTCTTCATGTGAGGCTGTACTCTGGTTGGGTCCTTTGTCTCCGATAGAATTTCCAACAACTCGTCATTTGATAGGAAGAAGAATCGAGCAAAGTAGAGACGCTTTACCTATCATGGGAGGTATTGTTAGGGAGGGCCCCAAATCACGTGACAGTGTTTCTTGATTTTCATTGGTCGTGTCTGTGTTCTCATTGGTCAATTGCTGTTACGTGACTGAAAAAATTTGGGACTCTCCCCAAGAATACCATTCTCTATTACTTGTCAATTTCCGGGAAAATTATCTCCTATTTCAAAACAAGTCTCGGAATAGATGACTACCTCTAGATAGTTATTCAGCCCCTTGAGTATGTCCTCGAGTAACTTATTGTTTTGAGCCAAGTCGTCGACCACCTTCTCTATCTTGGTGACAGCCAACACATGAGGGTCAAACTGAACAACAGGTATCAGGATTAGGGGAGGACAGACATGTAACATGGTATCATGAAACTCCTGCAGATATGTAACATAGTATCATGAAACTCTTGCAGATATGTAACATGGTATCATAACACTCGTGTGCAAACTTGAGAGGGTTGCATGAGTTGGAATACCCACCACAGCCTTTGCCATCACTTGTTTCCAGTTCTTGTCCACCATGACGAAGTAGCGTCCCTCCCTTGGCATTTGCTGCATGATGTCCTCGCTGGAAAAGATGGGCTCCAGGTAGAGCCATGTCGCTTGACACTTCAGAGCCTCATCTATTATGTCCTGAGAAAGAGACAGATGAAGTAGCCAGTGGCCATATGGCAATTTCCATGGCTACGTACATCTACCAATCTATTATCTGTGATTTCTGTCTGACACTCAAAGTTCAAACAACCACAATTTCAATCTCTAGAACAAGGCCGTTGCAAACCTGAACTGTCAGGAGTGTTTTCTCCCAGCTCACTATTTCCGACTCAAATGGTTTGATAAACGGCGATCCCCGCATTGTTTGCGTCTTGACGATGTGATCGTCCAGAAGTGTCTGAAGTAGCACAAAATTCAAAAACCCTTACCAAGGACATGATTTCTGGTCGAAATTCAGCAGCATCCGAAACAATCCAAGTCAGATCAAATGAGTGCGCGTGTACCTGGATTTCATCGATACCGGAGAAGATGTGAGTGCCGGTATCCCGATAGGGCAGGAATGTGAAGCACACCTCCCTCCACTCAGCCTGCATCTTGCCCATGTTCGTCTCTAGAGTGTGCTCTTTGGTGGCGGCAGTGCTTATCTCCTCCAACACCTCTATCTAATGGAGATAACTCATTATCATAACTCATTATCATATTAACTCATTATCATAACTCATTATCATAACTCATTATCATAACTCATTATCATAACTGTGAGTTTGGGGTTATATCGAGAATCACGTACAGAACAACACCAGGTATATGCTGATACCTAAAGCACAGCTGTCACAGCTAGGATCAGCAGCTTGAGATATAATGACGTATTATTCCTGGTTTTGCAATCATCCTACCTTATCCTCGAGTTTCCAATCCAGCATGAAGGAAAGTGAGGAGTTCTTCTCTATCACAAAATCATCGCCCATCATTTCCGCGATTTTTAGCCAGTGTCTGTCAACCATGCCAGGGTTACAGATCACAGAGAGCAGGCGCAGGTTTTCCTGTAACGATCACAATATGGTCAGTGACCAATCCCTGGATATGGTGAACTGATCTAGGATCAACTCGTTATCGGTAGAAAGAATATGGTATATGTGAAATTAGGCATTTTCAGGGTATGTTAGATCCCAAGTTACCACCCAGAAACAAGACACACACCTTGAACTTGTTAATTCTGTTCTGTACGTTTTCACTACACCGTTTGACGACCGGACTATCAGCAAATGACTTCATCAGCTTGAAATTCGTTCTGAATATATCATTGACTTCCTGCGGAGGTTTGGATAGCTCAGGGAGGACTCACAAAACCCACCATATTGCAGTACGGTGATTTTAGTGAGTAGGTCAATCAACAAGTTAGTCACGAACACAGTATATTTTGGCAAAAGATATTGTTATTTTGCTGAGTGGTACTTAGCAAGTGTGCACAGAGACGGGAGAAGACCTAGCATATCTCAGTCTCTCGCTGAGAAACCTATGATAAACATCCATGTTTCTGTGCTAGCATAGATCTGCAAATTCGTGGACACTCACAAATTCGTGGACACTCACAAATTCGTGGACGCTCACAAATTCGTGGACACTCACCTCCTCAATTTTGTTATAGTTGAGCTGAAGGAAAGGACCAAACATCCATTCATCTAATGATTTCAGCGCTTTGAGAGCGAGCTCCCAAAATCGTTCATACGGCTCTGAAAACAATCTATAGATCACAAAAATGAAGGAAAAGGATGTCGAATATGTTCCATTTTCATAATATGTCCAAACTTCAATTGTGAGCTCGAACTGATTCCTAAACCTATATCGATGAAGATATTTTCAAGATCCTGCCCATTCAGCGGTTCCTGATCCAACAGTTTTTGTTCTCTTCGGATCTGATAATGGGGGGTTTATCATCTTACAATCAACTCGATGAACAAGCACAAACAAACACCAACACATACAAAAAAACGCAGAAAACAAACATACAAACACATGCCAAAATCCNGACCACTATTATACGTATATCCTGTATGGCAATATATCACGATTACTGCTCGTTCGTCACGTGCTTTTCACATGACAGCGCCGCATTCCTCACTTTGAGACAATCTCCTGATGCTCTGTAGTCGTCACGGTAAGATAAAACACATCATCTAAACACACACACACACACACACGTACCTCCTCCAACTCTTCTCTTCCTGTATCGAGGTTGGAGTGAAGTTCCGCCAACTGGTCCACGTTACGAGAAACATCCTCAATAGTACGTGTTCCACTACTCACGGAAAAGTCCAACTCTTTGATATCGTCGGCAAGCTTCCCCCTGATATAAACAAAAATATAGGTATCTTGGGAAATATCGTTACTTGATAGTGTGCCTCCCAAACCCCCTTTCAATCCCACTTTGGCAGCAAATCAACCCAGGAACATACCACGATGTCACATGATTATCAAAAAGCTTGATCCGCTCCTTGAGTTCGTTATTTGCCAGTTCACGTTTGTTGTTCAGCCTGTTCTTGCTGTGTTGGACTATGGGTTTGATCCGGGCTGGCCAGCTGAACGTCATGGAGTGCAGTTTGTAGTCATCCTCGTGCAGTTCACTGTACCTGGATGTACCTTAGCATTAGCTGCTGCAGGCTGGCTAAAGTGCGAGACAGTGATCAGACTTTGCCTTCTCAAAATCATGAAAATACAAAATACGGCACATATTCTTATAGTCCAGGGTGTCCCCAGGGCGTCCACTGTCCAACACAGTTGAGCTTACCCCAATAAGAACAGCACATTGGCCTCCGCCATCGCTAACTTCTCCTCCAACTCCGGGAATACGGTGGCCTCCGTGTTTTGGATGAATTCCACCTGATTGATCAGCTCCTCAGTGGTAGTGGTGGGGAGGAGGGCAGTCTCCGATATCTCGTCAAAACTACGACATATTTCCCTCTGGTAAACTCTGTTTCCTGAAATGAACCAGATTCATAACTGTGATACGGTGTGATCTGACTGAGTTTCGAGTAGGAATCAAAACATCACATTATGGTGTTATTACCATTGATATTTGATAATTGATATGACTTATGACAGTCTTACCATGGAGAACGTGATCACTGATGTAGCTCATCAACCACTTTACCGCCGCTGAGAGCTTTGCTTGTGCTGGTGCCAGGTCAAGACGAATCAAGTTCAAGTCAACTGACCTGAATATAACACAGTGGGGACGTATAGTAACAGTTATGAATCAGTGTGAGGCCTTAGATTTCTAATTTGCTAATATTAACTTCTCCTAAAGTTGGTCCTACAGTAGGTCCTCTAGTTGATTCCGACTTCTCCCAAATTTCATCATATTCCCAAATTTCATATTCCCAAATTTCATCATATTCATTCCTCATCATTCCTCATATAGTCGGATATCCCACCTACCCTCTCATGCCAGTTATTTTCGAGAGATCGCCCCTCAGCGACAGAATCTTCTCCTCGAATATCTCCAGAGACTCCTGCTGGGTAGTGACGTCCTGTACCACACGTTCTTCCTGCCCGTTCACGAACCTCAGGGATTCGTCAAACACCTGCATGCGGTAGGGGCATGTGGTAACCATGGGGACAGAAAATTCTATAGTTCTTGATGAATGATGATTCTTAAAGCTATGGAGATGAGATAGAAACCCGATGAATGAGTCCGGAAAAGTTATAGGATTTGCAATCTTGGTGCCCAATCCCCCCCAATGGTCAAAGATTCGATTATTTTTCTCTTTTTACCTGTATCAGCTTGAAAGGCCCATCAAAGTTGCAGTGCACAGCGTTTTCCACTTGTGTAACAAGGTTTATGTAGTAGTAATCATGTCTGTTGACCTGAATAAGTAGAGACTGTGATCAAATGGAATTACAATTGAATGAAGCACAGACGAAACGCAGGTAAAATCGCAGGATGAAACTTGGAACGAAAGGTGTATACCAACTCACACTTTTGAGTTTAGCTCTTGACATATTGTTGGGGAAGAATTTCTTAAGAAGAGTGGGTATCTTAGTGATAATACCCATAACATCCTCGAATAGGAGCTCCATTGTGGGGTATATTGATTCGAGAGGAGGATCAAATATTATTTCTCCGTCCAGTATATCAACCTGGACAGGATATCGAATCGATTGATCCATGACTTCCATAATCATAATGAATATCATAACACCTTGCGTTCACTACATTCACTGCATTTGTTTCAAGTAGGATTTGTAAAACTTCGAACTACCTTAATCTTGACCATCGCCCTAGACCAGTTCTCTCTTGCTGAGGGAAAGCCAGCAGCCCAATCATTCTCACTGCTGAGAAACATGTTTCCCCGAACGTAGCGGTTGAAAAACTCGGCAATCTCTTCGAAGAAACAGTACATCATTCCTGTAGGGTGGAGTAACGTGGCTTCCTCGTAACAATTTACAAAGAATGCGATGGTCAAACCTCTTATTGCTTATGTCATGGGAAAGATTTAATGAAAAAGCTTTTAGGAAAACGACACTTAGGAAGTGGGATCATACCGGTCAGATGTCTGCTCATGAGAGAGGAGATGGTGTTGAAGAAGGAGGCGATGTTTTGATACTCTTCCGGCGCGTGGTCTCCCCCACGGGGCGGTAGCAGCCTCTTCCAGTCGTCCTTGTAAGAATCCACTATCATACTACACTCTTTGATGTACCTGGGTATGTCAAATGACAACAATGTACTGCGTATCCAAAAAAGAAGGTTTAGCTCAGTCACTGGTCACAAGTTCGTTACCTATATTTCTAGCAATATATTCGATAGAACATACCCTTCCAGGAGGACAGTATTCCTAAACTCTGCGCACTTCCTAGCGACAATCTCCCTCAGTTCCGTCGGGGTGGGAGTGCTCTCGGCAATTATTTCCTCGAGGCTGAATGGTCGCCGATCTTTGTATGCCTCGTACCAGACATAGTTTATCTCCACCATCACGGGGGAAGTGATGAAGAGATTCTCATACAGCCACCAACGGGTATCTCTGAACGATATCAATCAGAGGTAGGTTAGAGCATTGGTAGCGTTGCTTAGAGCATTGGCTGCTTAGAGCACTGATATGGTTCTCTGGAGACTTACACAAAAGTCTTGTGCCAGGTTGAAGGTCCTTCTACCACTTTCTGCTGGAATGGTTTGTTCTGAATTTCAATCCCGAGTCGGCTTCGTTCAGCCGGGTCTAGAAGAATGTAGTCAAGAATACTTTGCCTCATACTCGCGTTGTATAGCTCCCTTACTTCCGATAACATTTCCTCCTTCCACGCTGTAAGTGTGATCATCTTTATCATGAATGTTAGAAATGTACTGAATGTTAGAAACAATTAAGTGTTAACACTGTTAACACTTAATAATGAATGAGATGCGGAGGTCGAAGCACAAATCACAATACCAACGTTTTGGGACGGAAACTTCAGAACCAAACTTCTCCTCTATACCCTCCACACTAAGACTGGTCAAACCAGCCTTATCTATTTTGTAGAGTGGTAACTCAGGTAGGGATTCTTTGTCAATACCATTCTCCAGATACCAGTTATACCGACAAATGTCGTTACCACTAGCAACGAGGAAGTTGCTAAGGTCTGCTCGAGCACGCTGAAAACATTGGAAATTATACATTAGCGATTGGACCGAGCAAGATCTGAAAATGGCTGAGTATGCATGGTTCTATGATTTAATCGGGTTGAAAACCCACGTTTTCCATGTTGTCAAACTGTTGAGACGGGGTGAACTCAATTGTCACATTTTCAGGGATGCGTTCCATGACAGGGAATTGGTGTCCCGAATCCCTTGTCTGCTGTACCCTGTTCCTTCGCATTACAACTCCACTTCTCTTAGACAGATGTAGACATTGAGCAGTCGGGCTGTAGCAGTTCCCTATCCGCTGTGATGGCTCCGTATCGTACTTTTGCTCCTGCAGAGAAGTGGGCAGTAGTACGAACATACGATAGAAATCAGTGTTTTACTGATTTCTTGTGTTACTAGCGTTATTAGACGATAGGTATTCAAGTTAGACGATATTCAAGTTTCAACTTCTACGACAACTGCAGACAATGCAGTGCACAGTGAAGAGCTAATCGGTAACAATGCGTATGTACTCACTTTGTAAGGACTGTTAAGAGTTTGGTTGTGTGGTTGGATGAGGGGCGGGAGGGTGTTGTGATGAGATAGCGTTGCCCTGACAACTCTCCCCGATTCATCGAATTCGGTATACCCGGTGGGGTGTGGCAGCGGGAGCTGCGGGACATTACCCCTCGTTCCGAGTAAATCCTCAGACGGGGGGATGTTTTGGAACATCAGCTTCTACAACTGTGAAAAAGGTGGGTGAGGTGAAATAACAATTGTAATGCATCAATAGAACGTGAGTTATAAGGCGCGCCATGCGCGGCAACCTTAATGTTGCGGTGATTGCTGAAATCAGATTTCGATAGCTTTGAAGAGCTATTCTGCTAGTATATTTAGTGATTCATTTAATATTGTCCCAATATGGTTCACTTTGTAACATATCACTATCAAACATGAAACATCAATGATCAATTCTTAGTCATATATATTGAAATAAATACCAGTCATAGTGCCCAATATAGAAAAAGGAAAACTGAGGGAGAAGACATAAATATTGAATATAAGCTTAACCGAGGCCAGGATAATATGGGCTTGTCGAAATTTAACTCGTAGTGAAATCTAACTAACTCTCTTTTTTCAAGTGGGATTCAAACACAAAACTCGTCATCAGCAGCGGCAGAAGTGATGGATTTCCTTCTCACATGCCTAATCGACTTGACAACCCGATTAAGAATTCTGTCCCTGGGTGTAATTACATCATCATCGCTCAATGACAGCACATCATCTTCCGGTTTCCGCCTCGTTTTCCACGACCCGTTCTCAACAAAAGAGAGCATCTGGTTGTGAACTTGCACTTTCTTGCTCATGACATCTTCCCAGATCTTGAAAAACTCCCCCAAGTGACCAGCCACCTCCCTATATCGTCTACTTCCCTTCTTATATGTCCCGTTCAACATATTTTCCAGGAGCACTTCTCCAATATTCATTTTCAGGAGGGTCGTTGCACTGAAGAGTTTCCGCTGCAACATATCACAATTAGACAGAAGAACATCCACGTCGACGGCCAAATTGGTCAGAAACTCGATCCTCTCGACCCATTTGTCCCGTTCAGCTGAAGTTTGGCTACGGAATATGTAAAAAGGTCGCAGCTGACCGGGAACATTGTAAATTTTGAAATAAAAGCGCCGTTTCCTAACGTTATCCCAATCAGGACGTGCCACAACCCCTGCACCCGATAGTGGAACGATCTCCAGACATTTGTCGTGAATCTCGACATCAGGGTCAAAAGTGCGGGACATCTCATCCTTGTGAATGAACATGACTTTGGGGACCTTGTCAAGAATTACGAAAACTCGCTTTTTTACTCGAACATTCCACCTGCCCGGCTTTTTCCACAAACACACACCCCAGTGAAAATATCTCCGCTGCTCCCTCTGCTCTGTTAAGTGAGAGAAACATGACGCCTGGCTCTCAATCTTCACATCAGCCGTGGCAGTGTAGATGTGTTCACTTGACTTGACTTCTCAGCGTTAAGTGGTCACTTACATACATGAAACATGATGATATGACCTTGAACTTGCCTCAAGACATACAAACTGCAAGGATATGAATCAGGTAAAAACAGCAAAATATCCCAATGAAAAACCCAGTAGCAATTAGTTGGTTGAAGATATGATGAAGAGTGAAAAAGTCAGTTGGAACAGGGATATAATAAGTTGTTGATCAACTTAATTCAATAATAAAATTGATGATAAATCTATCTTACAAATTATTCACTCCTGCACAAAAATCATCTGATTATATCTACTATTGATACAACTTCATTGTCAAACAACTATAATGGACAAAAATAAAATTCTGATTCAGGTTCTACCTATCTATTGCTCTATGAAGAGGGTCGTTTGGCCCCCATCATTTAAATTATGATTCTTCTCAATCAGCACTTTCCGTCTCTTACTGAAACTAAACGAGTGTTTGTGAAACTCTTCTACAGCTCGTTTTGTCCGAGAACTGCAAACTTCACCACTGATAAAGGGTTTTACAACATT
Organism: Beroe ovata; assembly: GCA_946803715.1. Lineage (NCBI taxonomy): Eukaryota > Metazoa > Ctenophora > Nuda > Beroida > Beroidae > Beroe > Beroe ovata. Next base: position 110,672 of record CAMPET010000017.1, on the reverse strand, counting down.
CTTTGGTTTTATAGGTGTTTTAGTCACATCAGTAAACTTATTAACCCTTGCAAGTCGTGGAGTTTCATACGATTGGCTCACCGCTTTACCGAGGTCAAATGATGTCTGTAAGGGAGGGAGTGATGTGCGTTGATAGGGCGAAGCTGGTTCAATCTGGGTTGGTGTGTATTCCTGAACACTGGTTACAGAATCAAACTGAACCGTCTTGTTATTACTGCAGCTGTCATTGCAACTGATTGGTTGTTCCGAGGATTTCCTATGGATACACTCGTGGAATGTCTTCAATATTTCTACTGGGACAACGGATATGTTGTCAATGACTTCTTGTAATTGTAAATTCATGAGATCAATAAGAGGATAGGTGGTGAGCATTATCTGGGCAACATACACATTGATACAAGGAATTCGAGATAGCAATTTCTCATGGTTACTCTGTTCTTCCGTGAGCCAAGTACGCTTCAACCAGAGTTCAGTTGATTTCCATTGGGTGCTTATATTTGATCTCGCTTGGTGTGCTATTTTGACAATTGTCTTGCATGTGTCCTCTATTGAGAGGCAATAGAATAGCTTAATATTGAGGTTTTTTGTGCTGAAGTGTGCAAGGGAGGCTACAACTACAGAGAAAAGGTCAGGATAGTGACAGGTCGATACATCGAAAATTACATTCAATACACTGTAGCTGAGAGAAATTGCAATGAAAAGAGAAGAAACCTCTCTGACATTCTTGATTTCGTTCAGATTTCTAATGATTACAATGCATGTCCTCTCATCAATGACTATGGTTTCATTGGAATAATCACTGGTTGCTTGTCGTTGATAAACCACAAAGTTGTGTTGCGTCTCCAAACATTGCAGTACCTTGAAGTCCAGTGAAGAATAGCCGATAACTTTAAATTCTTCATTGTTTGTAATGGAAGACAAGTAATTCTGAGGAGGGATGATTGTACGTAGAATGTAATGTTTGATGTTGATATCGGATATCATATCCTCAATCAATTGTGTTGATTGATTATACTCAATCACAGATGAAAATCTACCCCATGGAAATTCTGAATGAATATCTTCGCCATTGATGATGTAACATTTGTAATCGGGAAAAGAAAGTGCGGGAGCGACAGCAATGCCTGTTATTTTGGTCAGTGTTTCCATCAATGCTGTTTTGCTATTTCGTGCTTCACTAAGTAGGATTAAACACTTATCCTCTTTATTTTCTTTGAGAATATTACATAGCTTCATCATTTTTGAAGTGTTATGACCAGAGTAGATTATCTCAAACTGAATGGCTGACAAGTCTCTCACACACAATTGGAATCTGTTGTCTTGCATTTGCAAGCATTTCAAATATTCTAAACTTGACTCCGTGTCTAACTGAGCAGCAATTGTGACAGCCCTCTTCAGAGGTATAAGCCTCAGTAGAATTTCACAAGCAAGTTTGTTGTCATTCTTGATTTGTTCTTTCAAGATGAAGTCTAAGTAAGTTTCCTCAATGGAGAAAACAACGTTCTGATCCGTGAGTATAGCCTTGGAAACCAGAGTATTGATATCTGGTCTGCAATATTCATAAATCCTATTGATGAACTTCATGGAATATTCATCTATTTCACATTCAATATCATGGATAATTGGCTTATCTTTATTTTCTGAAACAACGATGTTTAGAGTTTGTTGATAATACTTACTTTTATTGTTTGAGTTTTTCTGCCTGAGTTTCATAAAAGTGTCTACAGAATCGTTTAACCCAGAGGAAATTTTGGGTAATGAAACCACAGGTATAACAGGTGTTGAGAGGTCCTTGATATTATCCCCAGAATTTAGGGGATCAACTTGCATGCTTCTCTGATTCACTGCACTTGGTGGTCGTGAACAATAGTCAATAATGCCCTTTTTAATTGGTTCTTGTTCAGTCATGTCAAGCACATCTTCAGTTTCGGGTTCACACTGCTCATTCAGCATTTTGATTGTTTTACTAATGTTCTTTGAAACTAAATCAAGCTTGAATGGATTCCAAACTAATTGATCCAAAATTTCTCGACCTGTTGTAACTGGATTTGATGGAAGAACATCATTCACATGTTTACTGCAAGGAAATGAAATATCAGCTATTTCTGGTGGTGTCAATACCAAACTTTGTCTGTCTAGATCAAATCTCTCAATAAGACATTTACACCAAATCGACAAGTCAAGTGGTTCTTCACTGAGTTCAACTGGGTTGAAATTATCGATGTCATCAGTGACATTTCCATCAGCATACTTAGTATACAAGGCAATGTTTGGCATCTCTAATAAAGATAATTGCTGAATAGCTTGGTCATATTGATGCTTTGATACAGGGAGCTGGTTAATCTGGTTCACTTCTTCGTATGATGAATGTGCCTCAGAGACTTCATTTGAATTAGTTGATACATGGTTTTGTTCTCCATTATAAATCTCAGGCTTGTCTCCTTTTGAAACATACTCCTCTCCAAGATCATCGCAAACTTCTGGCTTCCAAGAGAACTTTCCAATTTCCTCATCCAAAATGGTTATACATGAATTTTTAGTTAAATCTTTTCGGTTCAAGGAAATGAAATCCCAAGGCTTCCTGTATATATCATCAGACAGAGTAGAACCATCCCATTCTAAACTCTCAAGCAAAGGCTGACTCAAAAACTGTAGTCCACACCTTTTTTGCCATTTATGGATCTTATCTTCAAAAAAGCATGTTGATCTGAACTTAGGCATTTGAAAACCTGAAATGGTAAGAAATGAGAGAAAATATCCATTCCACATGGCACATATTTTTGATTTAAAACCAAAAGTTCCAGTCTTCTGTATACTACAAGCAAATGGGTATTATTAACAGTTCTCACAAGGTACCTACAATTATGGATAATTAAATAATGCACTATAAAATATGATAAAAGCAATATTGCATGACTTTGTACATTGTACAATATGCAACATAAAGCAAATCCCTAAACGATCTAACCCTCGAGTGGGAGCAATCAGCAAACCAAAAAGACAAGCTTAGCCTCCCAGCCTTTGGGCGACTTGACCCACAGGAAACCAACACGCCAATGATGCATAACCTTTTCATATGAGATTAAAATCTTCTGTCAGCACATTCGCCATAGCATCAGGCAGCAATAACAGCAATAAATAGAAGTTCAGTTCATCACAAAAATGCCTTTTATCTTTCTCAAGGCAATTACAACTTTACAAGGAGTTCAGATAATTTCATCTGTCCAAAACTTCGCTTCTTCAAGGCAATGTCAATTGTCAAACAAATAAATTAAATAAATAAATAAATAAATAAAATTCTCCAGTTGAAACTCCTGGGCCAATACGGAGAGGTCGAATGTCCTGATCAGCTTCTTGATAGAATTGAGAATGTCATAGTTGAATACAGGGTTGAGCAGGCTGTTTGTTGGTATGATGCATATAGCTGTGACTTCAAACAGACCATAAGGGACATAAGCGCGCAAGAAACAGTGGACAGATAACATAAAATAAATAAATAAATAAAAGGATAATGGTATTTTAACCAATGGTATTTAACCATCTCAATTCTCTAAAACACTGAAAAGAAACATTCACAGCCATTTGAAAAAACCTTTCATCAATTCTTATTCACCCTGCAAAAAGGTTTCCTAGAAATTATGAGATTTCTTCAGCTCCTTTGTCCTTCCAAGTTTAAATAAATTCTGACCATAATTTACCTTATCATTGACAATCTTGGATGTTTCAATTAGATCTCCTCATAATCTACGCTCTGCCAAGGTGGTGAGCCAGCTTTTATACAGAGTGCAGAGTTCGGATAAAATCTAGTGTCTGGCGATGCTAGGCCGCTGAATGTCGATACTATGACCATGATCATGACTGCTCCCGCGCTGCGTGACCCAAATACTTATACTTCGCGCGCGCTGCGCGTCTCCTTTCAATTCTACGACTTCTCAGTTCACTGAGTAGAACAGGGGCGCGCCGCGCAACGTGTGCACAACCATGACTCATAGGTTGTCAGATTTTATCTGACCTCAGTTTCTCGCGCGCGGCGCGCGCGCCTTCATCGGAGGCGCCTTCATCGGAGGCGCCTTCATCGGAGGCCTGTTTCGGCCTTCGATGAAGGCGCGCTCGCGCGAGAAACAGGTCAGGTAACATCTGACAAACTCATAGGTAGAGAAAAATTCAAAACCCGGCCCTACAAAACACTGCACTTCGTCCGCGTCAATTCATAGTACACGCAATGCACACTTGGATCATAATTCATAATGGAATTAGATATAAAGTTTTAGTTTATATCCAATTCCATTATGAATTATGATCCAAGTGTGCAACTGCATTGCATGTACTATGAAGTGACGAAGTGCAGTGTTTTGTAGCTGGCCGGTTTTTGAATTTTTCTCTACCTATGAGTCATGGTTGTGCACACGTTGATTATAAACATCCGGCAAATCAACGCAATCAATCTCTTGTTTGTCGGGCGCGGCGATGCCAGACCGCTGATGCAAGCCGCGAAGCGGCTTGCGTCAGTTTGCTGACGCAAGCCTAGCCGCTTCGCGGCTTGCATCAGCGGTCTGGCATCGCCCGACAACGCAACGATGCGATCGACAAACTCATGCATGATCCAGATCATGAACAATTCAACATATAAGAATTCCTACAATTAACAAAACAACATTTTTTTATACTTATTTCAGGCTTACGTGAATTATACTGCTGTGCTAGTGCTACACTAACGCAAATATGCATTATATTTAAACATCAACATGATCAATGATGATGAAAAATGAAACAAAAAAAGTTAAATTAAAGTTAAACAACGGAACAAGATGAAAAACTATCTGCATCTTTGGCGGTGCCATTGCACTGCCATGCAAATTTGAAATTGAACACTGATTTTGCTCTGAAGAAGTGACCGAATTACCGTATTGTTTGAAAAGTTGTTCTTCAAATTCAATGTTGTTGTAATTTTGTAATGTTGTATGTGTTTCACTTTCAGTGTTGCGCGTTGGCGCTGGCAATCTTTTTAACGGGTTTTATAGTCGGTACAATTACAAATATCGTTGACACGGAATCACTTGACCAGTCGGTAGTCATCATCTCACTGCCATATGATTCATGTCAATTGACAAAGTTTCCAAAGTACTTGGCAGCAATGTTTCTCTTTGGTAGTTGGGTTATGCTGGTGGAACTACTGGTGGAGGGGGAAGATATGAGAGAGTGCTCGCTTCCCCCCTCATCCACCCGGACTTTAGCCGGCCTGAGGGAGAGCAATAGAGTATCAAACATTGTGTACCAGTATAATTGTACTCTAATAGTACAGCTATCAAACATTGTACCAGTATAATAATTGTACTCAGCGGCTGTTAAATGGCCGTCTCTAGGGGTAATTTGCGTGTTCACACATTGCGTGACCAACACTGTTCATTATTGCAGCAATAAAATATGAAAAACATGCCATTATAGTAGGTTCATGTGAGGATAATATTATATGTTGGATGAGAATATAATTAGCTGTCAGTGCTGGCGCATATTCCCTTATATTAGCCAAATAAGAAGCTGTCTATACTGCTGTCGACAGTCGACTGCTGCAATCATGATAGTGGACGCAAAGTCACTGTGTCCAGCACACCATGGTTACCGTGTTCAGTACCTACCTGCCCTCTTGTGTAATGTTGAAGAGAAGATCTTTACTAGATTCAATGGCGACCATAATATCAGATGGGCTGTGTTTGTGCTCCCACGCCAAGTCCAATCCTTTCTGCTTGCATTTGGGACACTTTTTCTCACCCGATACTGAAAGATAAGATAGATCAGCGTTAGGTACAGGAAGGAATGTAGGCACTAGGCAATCGATATATTATCACATTATTGATTATGGTGACAAGATGGGTATTTGGTAGTCAGTTCACTCAATGTAAGTCGATAACGCATTTTCTATTCATTCAATTTCAATGAACAATAGGTATGATACAGGGTGTGTCGAAAAAGGGACAAAATTAGACGCTATTGACCCAGATTCTGATTGGACGTTCTGGATGAAATTAAGAATTCTGATAGGTAGGTATTTGCCATAAGTTTTTCCATCAAAATTTCAAGCTCCTAGCTCAAAAATGCCCGAGTTATCAGCCTATGCTCTTTGTCTTGTTTTGAGTTTCACGATGAAATTTGCAGTGTAGATAGACATCACTAACACCTACTTGCTCAAAAATTCAAGTTTCAGCCCCAAAAATTGACGGAGAAATTGACAAGAAACAACAAAACTGCTTTTGTCAACTTCATTCATCGACATCGCACGAGCCACAATCAGCGATCTGGGCCAAGAAAATTAATGCCGACTTCAACATAACCCTCCTCAACAAACAAATATTCGAGAATAATTCTAAAAAACGCGGAGATATGCTAGCTCCGAGCAGAAGAGGAGATATGGACGTTTACATTTGCCCACATATTTTTCACACACCCTGTAGATCAATGATAAAACATTTCAACAGCAATTCATTCTGATATCCTTCGAAACCCATCAAAAGTTGATGACGTTTGAATCACGAAAAGATGGCACCACTTTTCATTCCATCAGGGATGAGATTAAAAGAAATATCAGAAATTGGCACTTCGCGATCACGAGAGGATTTGAGTAGATCAATGAGTAGATCAATGATACTATCATAGGGCCAATGCTCAGTTTTCAGTCTAGCTCAGTCTACTGTATAGGTCGTAGCTGGTCAGTCGTCAGGCTAGTTGATGATAATTGATAAACAGTTGACCATGCAATAATTGATCAACAAATAAATGAATAATAATGAACTCACTAAACGTGAATTCACTAAATGCTGAAACGCAACTTTTTATACGATAGTTTTTCGCGCGGCGCAGTCTTGAGAAGAATGTTTTTATATGAAAGCATTCAGAAAGACTCCAACAACTTCAATTTCTAGATATTCTGTAGGTATTGGGTATTCACTGAAATGCCCGAATAGAAATGATTTATTAGGTTCATTGGGCTCATAAGGTTTACATGCAACTGATGGATATTAGCGATACGATACTAATACTACATGCTCGTCTTGGTAATATGGTAAGGGCTCCTTGATTAAAATTTCAACAGTTGCATGTGGTCATCAACCATATAGAGAGTGGACACGCATTACAACTTAGCTCTCACACCCTCAGAGCTAATGCTCTCCTATACTCTCCAATGTTCTCCAATACCCTCCAATGCTCTCCTATACTCTCCAATGCCCTCCTATACTCTCCAATGCTCTCCTATACTCTCCAATGCCCTCCTATAATACAATACGATCTGCAATATCGATTCAATCGTCATCTCCTTAACAAGTACAACTTGCATCAGGAAGGAATCAATGAATATAGAGATAAGCGGAACTAAAACTAATCGCTGTTGTGTGGATTGGAGTGCGTTGTTTTTCGAGTAAATGATGCTTCTCACGTCTCATGAGATGACCAGTAGGTATCGTATGACACTATGACATGCTGTGAATGTCTGGGTTGCTATGGAGAATGGAGTTCTGGTATCATATAATATGAGAGTATGTTTCGATTCATTTTGACAAGGTGGTAAATCATCATATATACACCCAATTTCCTGTACATCTTAGCAGCTATAATAAGTACCCCTGTTCAATATTCTGTTCTGATAGAACAAATTGCATAACGCTCAGCAACCATCACACCTATAATACCCAATAGTAGGATCATGGACTTGGTAAGGGAAAACATACCATAGATACTTTAAGGTAGGTTACGGAACTGCTGACCCAACGAGTGCCGAAGGCACGAGTTATGTCAGTAGTTCTATAACATGCTTATGGTACGGCACAAATTGACGTTTGATTGTGATTCCGGAAACCGGTTTAGATCTCGATCATACATAGCAGCTCTTATTAGCTATCAGCTATCATGTGACTGCTACCTCGTGACTGCGTCACTCGGTTACCACGAGTGCAGACAATTCGGTGCCGTACCTTAATTGATGTTGGTAACTCATTAAAAACACTGCCTTTTCCACCACGAAACACCTTGCAGTAATCTAAGTGCACTGTGCACTGTGCCTAGATAGTCTTCACCTTATTTCGCACTAACTCTGCATCTCGCTCCTTTACTTGTGTCGAAATTATATTCCCACAGCTCTGACATCCTGCTATGTGAGTGGTTCAATATTCTGTATATTTCTCCACATACACAGCAGTAAATCATATCAGTCACGTGATAAATCAGTGCTGTTCAAAATGACAAATAATGCTGTAAATTGCTATTATAATTAGTCATAACACCACTCAGCGTTCAGCTATTATAGCTGCTTATCAGGACTCATCTCGATACGAATTTGTGTTGAAATAACGTGACTTTTGCATGAATTAGAGTGTCACGATTGTGTGTAAAGAGTTTAAGGAGATAATGATGATATTATATCAGTGAATAAACCGAAACTTATATCTTCGACATAGTCTAGATTACTGTTGGGGGAATTTAGATTTAATGTGAGTTTAAAAGTCTTTATTAAGCCACGCATACCGTTGATTTTGGTTTCTACTTGCAGGAAATTCTACTATCCTTGAGACGAATAATTAACATAGAGTTCTAAAATCTACTTCCCGTTACAGTCCGTAGTTATTAGACCGTAGTTTATGCGGATTCCCTGATTTTTTGTTATTGACGTAAACGCCAAGCATCCACTACCATTAGCAGATTTTGGTTCTGCTCTACTACTCTCTATTGGTGAGCGTCCTCTATAATATCTCTACACATATTTACTACAATGGTTCCATCACGAGCATGAGGCTGGGAGGTAGCAGGGCTTCAGGTTTTAAACCGTCAAGGGAGCAGCGCGCATTACCATTCACCATCAAGCTATGATTGGGTAACCATGGATATTGAGTCAAATTGTGACACTCCCTCAGTACAAAGATGTAGGATCACCAATATAATTGGACTTGTCGAGGGAGTGAATTTGAAGGATATTTCTGGTTATCCTATGGTTGCGAACTCAGACAATTGAATCGGTGGTTAGTCTTTAATTCTCCAATTAAACACTAACACTGTTACAATTGTCTGAGTTCGCAACCATAGGATAACCAGAAATATCCTCCAAATTCTAAGCAATTATGCGATTCTTGAAAATAACCCCTATCCAAATGCTGAGGGTTTTTCTAGTTACCTGCTTTCCCCACAGCGAACGGACTCCCAACTTTTCGTGCGACATCCATCGGCGTTTCTTCCTGTTTGTTACTCCATATTAGAGCAGAATTTTCGGATAAATATGAAGATTAGCTAAAACTCGTGTGACGAAAGGCTCTTAGTAAAATCAATATAATTGAGGTCGTTGTGTTGTAGGAGAATGACAACATTGGACAGGACAAGTCGCACACGAGCCAACCTTTGAGTTGCGATCACTTTGGGAAGCTCCGTGATAGAGTAAACAGCTGTAAGCCAGGATCTGAGATTTCTTGGCAGCAGAATGAAGCGGGGTGTTCAGATCGTCTGGAGAATGAATACTTATCAAATCATGAGACAAAAGACTTGAATTATTCAAACATTGTGTATCATGACCGGGTAAGTGATGATTCGTACTTACTGTCGGTTATGTCGGGCTCGACGCCCAGTTCCAGCATCCAGTGCAAACAGTTCAAACTCCCGCTTTGTGCCGCCTGAACATCGCAATAATCAGATTCTTCATACAGCATAGACAAGATATGATTAATTAATTAATGGTTTAATCAATACCATTATTTATACCTTGCATGTGGGAACTACACCGTTATTATGTAGCACACCTGCAAGTGCATAGTATCACCGGACAGCTCCATAATATGCCCACACTATTGTACCATGATCCCAATACACAAGCGGAACAGTTATACTGGTGAATAGCATCATTTGATCACGTGACTTCTTGTTCAGAATTTTATTGCACGGAATATCACAAAGAATATACGACTTGTACGATTCAATATCCTAAATCAGCATTAATTATCCCACTGTGTTTTACCAATAACTTTGATCTTGATGCACCGCGCACAAATCACTGCTTCTCAACAAAACTCAGCTGATCCCAGTCTGATTGCAGAAATAGGAGAAACTGGCATGGGGGAAATATATTACATACTGCTCGACTCACGCTAGCCTCCCCACTACGGCACTACAGATATGCGTGACAGACTGACAAGTCTGTAGGTATAATGATGTTCAGTTGGCATATAAAGACTGTCACGTTGCCAATACTGTCACGTTGCCAAGTTGGCATAAAGACTGTCAAGTTTAATGAAAATTGAAAAATCAAGGGATTACGTATAGTTTGCTTTGAGGCGATCCATGGAAAGTGGAAGCACTTTAGAGCGTGTTCCGACCGTAACATATAGCTTTTCGTCTAAGAGACTTGGTCAATCCCCAATGCCCATTTTTGCATGATATACTAAATATCCTATACCCAATACCCACTGGGATATATTGTACACGGATATGTCTGCGATTTCTGTCCCGGGCAGTCTGATTTTCATTAATGCGTCTCAGGTGAAACAGCTCAAGCAGTTAGATCCACTATTTAACAACATTTTCCACGAAATTCGAAAAGTAAACGGGCCACCCTTGTAGACAGATATTATCCCAACTAATATAGAGCGCTCGTCACTTTCCTGGTGACTTGCAGTGTGCCACCAGTACCACTATCATGATTCACATTTAATAGTGGTTTGCCAGTGTTAATTAATTCACTGCGTGTTAATTTATTCACATCTGTGTTAGCTGAAGTCACAAATATTCAATATCGAGTATTGACGTGAGTTGAAATTCTATTTGAGTTAAATTGATAAATTACTATAAGACCATCTCAATTTTTCAGTATTAAAAATATCGGATCATTCGTCAAGCATTACCCGTCATTTTTATAACACAATTCACGCCTGTGCTTAGATAAGCAAAAATCTAATCGTCCAGCTTGTCACCAACACAATTATATCATGTCCTACTTAATATTTCGTCACTCATGATATAGGTCATCAAGTTTTTCGTGCTTTTTTAGTAGCTAAACATAATATGACCTTGAGAAAAAATTCACACATTCACAAGTGATTGGAAGAAAAAGTTAAACTCTTAAATATACTTATTTTGACTCGATGATCGGACTTCAAAGTTAATGATTGTTACTTTAATATAAAACCGGTTTCTAAATTTCAAACTTTTTTCTTTGAACATCCTTATATGCCGGCATATCAATTATAACAAAGAAATTTGAAAATAAAAGATTTTTGGCAACAAAACGGTCGCCATAATCATTAAACAAACCAATGTTTTATTTGCTATCAGAAATTTACCGATACAACGATTGATACAACGATTGATACAACGATTTCATAGAAATTTAAATATCGAAAGATCACCGACCATCGGCGCAGTGTCAAGCGTGCAGAGTCAAAGAGACTTGAGAGGAGATTTGAGTGTGTGTTTTTTGGAAACAGCGCTCATTTCATTGTGGAAATACAGAAAAAAAACTATTTTTTCCATTTGTACTATCAAGTGACAACATTGGATTTTGAGAAAAAGGGTGGAGGAAGGGGTACACATATGTCCTCATGACATCATAATCTAGGAGATATGGGATAGGAAACCTGGAAACAATCTCAAAATACTTTGAGCAACTTTCTGGGAGTAGGTCCATATCCCAGACCAATGTGTGTCAGTTGAAAATTTTAGCAATTTTGGCTGTTAGAATGGAAAAATTCCATCTGAAACTGCTGTCGAACAGCTGCAATTAGTTGACTTTTGTCACGAATTCGTAAATGAAAATTTTGATTTAATAAGGATCCAATTTAAAATTTAGCTTCATGAATATTATTTAATTAGCTGCATGATTAAATTAGCTAATATAGTTGCACGATATCTCTGAAAAATTGCCTGGAAGTGGAATGAATTGTTGGGTATTCGCGATTTCGCGACCTTGGGTATTCACTATTCCGGGTATGATGTCATTGCAGTCTCTTATCTTAATAGTTGGGTATTCGCGACGTTGGGCATTTCCGACATTGGGTGTTCTAGAAGTTGGGTATTCCGTATTATATAAGCACTCTATAACCATGATATAGTTGAAGCTAGTTAAACCCATGCTGGCCTATAACCGGGACAGTAGCAATTTCATCTCAGTGATCAGTGATTTAACTGGTCACAAGAATGCCCCAATACAATCAAGTTTCATATCGACAGAAACTTGCTCCTCGGAGCCAGGAATATTCATGTATTGTCGAATGTCGAGCGGAATGTGAAATAGCTTATACACGCCCAATCAATGCAATATTTCAAAGTTGTACTGCTCACTCACCAAATGGACAGGTGTTTTCCCACTGTCGTCCACCGATATCAGAAGATTGAGTCTCGCCTGTGGAGAGGAAAAAGTCTATCAATTGTCATGAATTCCTATAAAGCTATAATTAGATCGGTAAAGTTTTACCAGACCAATGAGATNATTTATAATTATTGCAGCTCAAGCTACTGACTATAATATTGGCACTGCTCCACTGTGTCCCAATTCAACTTATTGTCGGTCGTAGCTGTAAACCATGGTCCTACACCATAAGAAGAGTTGGATTTTAGAAAGATTTCCGCTATCCTATTCCTAGGTGTTGGTTCTCTTACAATTCTAGCGCCGCCACTCTACTGAGTTACTTAGATACCATCTCCTTGTCAACGCCACAGTAGATGCTTTAGTTGCGAAGGTAAGTGGTAGACATGAAGTAAACTGTGTAACTTGATGCACAGAGTCGGGGAAATTGAAATGCCACTAAGTCTCTCTCAAATCATCGTGGGAACGTTTCCAAGCTTCGCCATAGAGCATAATGGGGGAAATCAATGTTGTCGGGACTGATTCCTGAGGCTATTATTCTATTGGATACTTTCCCAACGAGTTGATCTAAAGTTGACGTACAGTAGCAATCATCTAATTATGTTAGAAGTAATTGAAACATGCGGCGTTCAGCAAGTAGTCCCGCGTTATTGCTGTCGAGTATCGACATTGGTCATCATCCAACGCGAATAACTGATGTCTGATACAGACTAATCAGTGAATTCCATTAAAAAGTCACCCTCAAATATAATGACAGGCTAGAAACATCGGTCTTCTGATAGCAATGTGACATGTGTCAGACAGACAGTTATCATGCGTGAGATATATCGTTACTCATGAGAGTGAACGGTGGAGGTTCATGAGAGTTCTGTCAACTGTGATCTTACTGTTTACCAGTGTGATGTGTGATGAGTGTGATGAGTGTGATGATGTGTGATGAGTGTGATGTGCTACCATGACAACAAGCTATAGCCTGCAGTCCTATAGCCTGCAGTCATTAATCAGTCTCGTGAAAATCATGCAACTCAGTGTAAGAGAAAGAGAGTGTGTGTGTGTGTCTGTGTGTCTGTGTGTATATATTTGTGTGTGTGTGTGTCTGTGTGTAGCTGTGTGTGTGAGTGTGTGTACAAGGTTTACAAGGTTTTACAAGGTTTACAAGGTTTAGAATTCGATATTGACCTGCTGACGCTGGTCGTCATATCATACATAGACAAACGAACAGATAAAAATCTTGACTATTATCTCCATACCTATCATACCTATTCAAGACTTCGTTTTAAGCAAAAAACATTCACTCAAGAAAGTCAAAGTAAGCCGGGGTTAGGAGAGGGGATTAAGGGAGGTGGGGTGAGCCATTGATTAGTGAGGATGGTCTGTGTGGGTGTCAAGGTGCTAGAGTGATACCGGGTAGAGGTTACTGGTTGGCGTGAAGATGGCCGTGCTTTCATCTATCAATACCAGCGTTATTGGTGAAGCGGATGAGCAGGGTGTTCTTTAGCTTTTGATTGTCACGTAACTCCTTCATGAACTTTTGTCTTTTTTCCATTGCACGACAAATGAACGTGCAAATGCAGTTGATTATGTAGTGTGACGAGGGTGAGTTGTAGTCATGATCGTTGGGGATGAGAATGGGTGAGTGAGGTGATAGGAGTGAGTTGAGTTGAGTTCTGATAAGGTCTTTGCCGATGCTGAGAGCAGGGTGAGGGATGGGATCACTGTTAAGCCTACAGATGAGCTTGCTGCGAAGAGAAGCATAGAGATCGCATTCGTTGATTAGGTGACTTTCGTCCTCTATGGTGTCAATACCCATAACAGTTTTGCACCAGAAGCAAAAGCGGGCATCTCTGGGTATGTTGTTATACCTACCGCATTCGATCTCCAAGTCGTGTGAGCTTATCCGCNGCGTGTGTGTGTGTGTGTGTATGTGTGTGTGCGTGTGTGTGTAACCGTATTTCACGGTGACTGGGTGTGTATCACTGTATGAGTGTAGGGTGTGGTGTAGTGTACAGTGAGTGACGTACACTCCAGACTATCCTCACATCACACTATAGTTATACTCTATAGTACTACTTTATAGTATTGAAGAAGCGATTCAGGTCGATCCTTGCACACTACACAGTGTCATACAATGACAGACTCCGATCACTGGTAATCCAGCGTGATTCATGCTTGTCAGTGTCTGTGTGTATTTCTGCGGTCTGTGTCTGTGTGTATTTCTGCGGTCTGTGTCTGTGTCTGCGTGTATTTCTGCGGTCTGCGTCTGTGTCTGTGCGTCCGTGTTATATAGTGGTTCACAAATCAAGTGATCCAGCACACAGTACGCTAGTTCGCATAGTCCATTATAAATCTTCGAACCTCACTCCAGTTTCTTACTCACGCGCTACCAACGCTCTCCCCCTCACTCTGCTTCAATACCAGAGCATCGCAATTATATAATTCAGTTCATTACCTTGCATTTGGTTGAAGCTGCGCAGAATATCCATTCTACCCATTGGGTTGTGACGTCGATTTGTGGGTGAGAATACTCATATTGACACCGTAATTGACACCACTGCCCAGTAATCACTCTTTAGCAATACCAACTCTATCCTCTTTGCTCTCTTAGCGGCAGGTACACTCACAATATAGGTCCATTGCCGAGTCTCAGCGATTTTCTAACGTTCGCTAGTTGAAAACGACCGTGATTGGTCAACGCAATAGAATATAATAGTCTGACTAGGTCTCCTAAACTCCTCTCCACGAAAGAGTGGCAAATTTCAGACTTTCTTGCGCTTTCGCATGAAATAAATGGAAACTGAGCTCTCGGCAAATTGCGGAGCGTTTTTCATGGATAAGGATTATTTCAATTTCATATACCTATGAAAATCACTCTGGTTTAGATTGTAATTATGAAATACTGCAGGATTCATAATTATTCAATATTCACGCCAGTCCAGCTAATTTATGTGACGGTCTTTACTTTCACATTGCCTCTTGCTAAGATACCTATGTCATATGCGCGATGGCACATTGGCACATGATTGATAACACATGATGACACATGATAACACATGATGACACGTCATGATCGATGACATATGATTGATTTACAGCTCTCTGTTTCAGTACCACATCATAGCCTCACAATATGATTCCTGTCATGGTAGACTCGCAACACAAGAACACATCATCCACACTCCACAGCTTGTGTTACAGTGATAATAGATTATTAATTTTGACCTACTCGAGATATTTAACTCAACTATTATTTTTATCTCATCTATCGTTAGAACGTATCGAATAATACATGAAGTGCTCCCAACCATGACTATAATAACTACTTGAACAGAAAATCACCTGCGCCATGAATCACCAGGTGCAACACCACTGAGAGTAGCTGGCGTGGTTCGGCGTGATTACTGCTGTACTTCCTCGCCGAAAAAAGTTTTTTGACGATTAGGTAATCTAAGAAGAGAGTTATGAAGGTGCATCTATAAAAATCAGGTGGAGCGTGACATACACTCAAATAATTTCGAGTTAGTGCGCGCCACACTATATGTGTCTGATATCACGTGATTCAGTATCACGTGTGGTTATAATTGCCGTAATCGAAATATCGCACACGTGAACAACCAAATAAATACTTGCTGTTCAGTGGAACATAATATTGTGACATTTAATTCCGAGTTCTCTCTCGACCAGACAGATCATGACACTAAGATATCGATATCAGCTGCGGGTTTCAATAAATTCATCTATATATACAGTCCAGTAAATTTTACAATTCACCGTAACTTTCAAAATTTACAGCAGTTGCCCGGATCTCTCTTTCCCGATTTTCCCTCCAAGTCATTTTGAAGTATTTAACCCACTTTCGATTTGCAGTCGTGACATGTCCAACCAGTGTGTCGAGATCCACTTCATACGAACAGGGAATCTGACATCATTAGAATCGAAAATAGACCTTGCATTTTTGTCGGATTTGGAAATAAATTGGGTTCGAGTCGATCTCTTTGAATTTCTATCACAAAATGACACATAAACAAACAACACGCGTGTATAGTGTATACTATAACGCTCTATCCAAGGCGATTGTCATGATATTGGAACAATCCATTTTATTCAGGGTGGTTCAGTCAAATAAACTGTCAAGCCAATCATGATCGCCCCCTCCCCTACTATATTGAACTCCCCTATTATATTGAACTGAAGGCTCATTTCAATATAATGGTCCAAAAACATGGAATAGTTTGTCATATGAACTGAGATGCATCGGGGGTCAATTCAAAACACGCCTGAAAACACATTATTTCAGAGTTGCTTTTGCTGATGTGGCGTAAGCCTTACATGCACAATTTCTCTTTTGATTAAATATCTCTTGACAGTGACTCTTTTTTGAATAAAAACGTTAGTTTTGTGACATGCTCACGCTTAAATGGCTAAAATAATTAATTACCTAACCTTTCAGGAACTTATTTGATAATGTCTAAGCGTGTGACAAATACTCATTACTCTTATTTATTTATTTATTCATTACATCATAATCATTACTAATCAGCACAATATCCACTCATTTGTAATGAAAAACATAGACAAGTGGATCAAAGAGTGACATGTACATTATTTAGCCCTTAGTAAATGTTCCAATGGTGTTTCTGCTAGAAGGGGGGGGGGGG